>JBANSL010000007.1:44164537-44517037 GCA_037127255.1 Persicaria tinctoria
GGCTTAGACTGGTGTTGTCGAGCAGCATCTCCTCGACATGGCACGGACATGGTGTTCTCGGCTTTTGTCGACATCGAGTTGGGTTACTCGATCTCGAGTAGGGTGTGGAGTCAGGTTCGTCGTCTTCATCTTCTCGACATGATCCTCCTCGATCATGGCAGGTGTCTAGACATGGCTTTTCGAGATCGACTAAGGGTAGTCGACATCGAGTAACCTTGAGCTCCGGTTCTTACTTCTTGATTTTCTCTCGAAATGGTTCCATATTCTGTAATATTAAACCGAAAATTATGTCGATCTCCATTTCTGACAAATAAGCATATACTTCATAAATTCGACATATTCTCAACCCGAAATATGCAAAATGTATAAAATATAGCACTAAAATATGCATAAAGACATGACTACTTTGGAGACATCAAATCACCCCATACATAGACTTGCTTGTCCTCAAGCAATAACCAAACAATAACCAAGACCTACAACACATCCTTCAAGTCTTCGCCTTATGTCAAAAGCAACATCTCAAGTAGTAGCAATGTAAGACAAGTGAATTTAACGTCATCACACATATATGAGCGATCCATAGGCATAGGCAATATAAATCAAACCTCATAGGGATAATATGATTACACTCAACTCTCAATGTGTTTAGGCTATGAAGATCAACTCTCAACTTGATTCCATACACAATCTCATAAGCATTTCAATTTAAATATGAATCCACTTCGCAACCAATTATGAAAATTCAACAAGAATTATCAGGAGGACTTCGCTCAATAGAAGTCTTCAAAGAAGGTTTCATTCGGTGGGGTTGTAATGGGGCTTGGTAAGAAATAATAATGTATGGAATTATTTGGCCATGTGGTGCTTAATAAAATTCGGGAATCAAGACTCCTAAATCTCCAACACAACCAAACCATAACTTTCAATCATATGCTTCAACCATACTCACCAATTTGTCTCAATGAAGTACGTAACCTTTCAAACTTCCTAAATCTCTCCAAAATATGTATCTTGTGAAATAATAAGGTAAATTTGGCTCATGCACTTTATTCACAAACATATGTACTTTTTCTCTTCTTTTGTCGAATTTTTTTTTTGAAACGAAAATAACATAAAATATCACTAGTGCATTTATAGGGTGAGCCAAAAGTCCTTTTACATAATATGCATAGCAAGATAAAAAATATAATACCAACCCATATCTTAATAATTTCAACAATCCTTCCTACTTGAAATGCAACATAAGCTCATTCTTTCCACAAATCGTCATTCCAACCAACTCTAAGTCTTAATTCCCAAATCGGGGTCAGGCTCAATTTGGCTAAGGATATTTTTGTGGAGTTTATAATAAAAGTCTCAGGCTAATGTTCTGGCTTCAAGCAGGGATAATGCAGGGTAGGTAAAGAGAGGATAAAATTGGCTTAAAAGGTGCATCCATCATTTAATTCTCATCAACATAAACATATAAATGCATTGGCTTTGAATAGCTATCACAACATTTAGAGATGCATAGAAAGAGTAAATACACTCAAGAAAGCAGAGGGATTTTTAGTGTTCTCCCTATAAAGCAAAAATTCTCACTGGGACAATTTTTGTTGGATTTTAACCTTTAGCTTAGGATCATATGTGCTCAATTTCATCACAAGTTCACAATCCACATAAAAACAATTTCGAGGACTTTAGGCTAAACTTTCTAAACATGCCATAGGATTTATATGATCAAGTCAGTCATTATTTATCATCATAGAACATCTAAGTTAGGGTATAAAAAAACTAAAGACAATGCAAAAATTTAAACATGCATATATTTTTTTTATTTTCTTTTAACTAAAAAAACAAGACTAAAGTATAAAAAATGCATAAAACTTAAACATGAATGCATATCATAAAAATTAAAATTTCACCATGTAAAACCAAAAGCAAGACTAAAACATATAATAATGATAATGAGCCCTTCCCCCACCACATACTTAAAATATATAGTGTCCCCACTATATAAAATAAAATAAAAACAAGAGTAAAGGAAGGAACTCACAGGATAACACATCGAGGATGGCAGATCAGTGCATGTCGAGTAGATATGCTTGTCGATCTCGAGTACAGTGTACTCGATCTCGAGGAGCTTCGTCTGCGTCCAGTGGTTTTTGAAGTCGAGGAGCTTTCGGGCTTGTCGATATCGAGTTGGCCTACTCGACATCGACGAGTGTCTGGGCTGCTTCTCCTCGTCGTCGTCGACTTGGCCTTCGTCGGTTCTGACTGCTTTTCAGGGACTTCTTTATTCCACTTTTCGCGATCCTTATATGCTAGCCGTCCTAAAAGTGTTAGGTTGCACACAAAAACAAGACTATCCACATAAAGTATTCTAAAAGACATAAAACCAAAACCAAAAACCAAAAACCAAAAAGTTCAAGAGTCCCAAAATTCATAAAGTTTTATATACATGCTCTAGATTTTAGAGTCGCTAGGCCGACTTCTCCGTTTGCGCTCAAGGACCATTAGTGTGGGGCCCGCTCATGCTTGGCCCTTCTCCCGGATCATCTAGGTCCTGATGGTAGTGTGCAAGCTCAGCTGACAGGGGGTTGCTTGCATCATCTCCCTTCTCTTTCCTCTTCTTCCTTCCAGCTCTTAGCTTTCGCAGATTTTACAGTAACTTTTATATCGATTTATGTATACATTTCATGCATTTGGGTTAAGATAGTACAGAATCTGTGTAGTTTATGTTTATTTGCCAAAATTATGGAATATACACCAGTTTCTATTTAAATCGCAGAAATCGAGGCATTTACAGCAATTCTACAGAAGGTCGGAAATGCTCGGAAAACCACTACAGAAGTCCAAGGTCAAAGCAGCGAACAAATCTGAGAGTCGAGGCTACTCGATCTCGAGTAAGCCTACTCGACCTAGACGAGCATGTCCGGGCACAGCCTAGTCGACAAAGCCATGATCGAGAACCAAGCTCCCCGAGCTCCGAAGCCAACTCGATCTCGAGGACCGTTACTCGAAGTCGACGAAGCCACAGCACCAGATCCGGAGTCCCTCGAGGAGAGCTGCTCGAGAAACCCTAGTCGGCGAGCCACCGTACTCGAAGTCGACTAGGGCTTGTCGAAGTCGACGAGACCAACTCGAGGTTGACGAGCCCAGGAAGCCATGACGAGCCACATCAAGCACCAGACGACGAATCCTACTCGAAGTCGACCAAGCCTTGTCGAGGTCGACTAGAGCAGTGCCCAGAAACGCGTCGTCGATGACCTGTCCGAGTAGAGTTGGGATTCCTTGGTGCCGAAGGCGGAAGATTCTATCCAAATACATCAAGTTCTATCTATGGAAGACGCAATCTATCAAGACATGAAGATCTACCCTAATTAGTTTTATCCTTTCCTTATGATTTATTTCCATTTAAACATTTATTTATCTTTAAGGCTTTTAGATATAATTTTAGATATAGATTTAGATAGAGATAGATGATTATTTCCTTGATTAGCAAGGTTTAGTCACTATAAATAAGGCCCTAGGGGCTGGTTTTTCATTCATTCAATTTTCAGTTAGATTCAATTTCAGAGAAAGACAAGTAGTTCCATTCAGAGATACAGTTAGGAGTTCTAAGGTTTTTAAGGTTTTGGCTTACAGCGAAAGTTGATTGCCGGAATTGTAAAGGCTTTTGAATATAGTTTTATGCAAGTTATTTCTTTTCATTCAATGTCTGTTATTGCGATGAGGCGTGAGTAGTCCACCCACTTCTGGGGTTGGGGTGAGCCCGACGGTGGCCATGTGAGGCGATGCGATAAAGGTCAGATCTTTTGTGCGATTCATCTTCTATCCCTATGAGCATGATTCTTTTGCGAGAGTTGAAGGTGATCCTTGTTTGTATTATTGAAGCGAAAGTGATCTTAATGCAACTTGGATTAATTATGTGAAAAAGGGTTAGTAACAATTAGGGTTTATGCGAAAGCCTCTATTTACCTATTTGTTAATGACGAAAGTTATTTGATGGAAAGCATGATCTTTTATGCCTTTATGTGTTGTTTTGCATGGTTATCGTTGTGGTGTTGAAACCCTGACCTTGGAGGTCTTTTAATATATTGAATTTACTTCGTTTCTCTAAGTTCTGTGTTTCGAAATTCTGCAATTTAAATTTCTGTCTTTTACTGATTTAGTCGACATAGAGGAGATCTTGTCGATCTCGAGGAACCGTGGTCGAAGTCGAGTAGGGCTTCGTCTAGGTCGAGTTCATTTGCTCCTGTCTTTGTCGATTTTCAAGTTTCTGTCTTTACCTTTCTTTGTCGAAGTCGAGTACCTCTTGTCGAGGTCGAGTTGTCTGATCTTGTCGAGTTGATTGCTTTTGTTCTTTACTTTCTGTTTTCATTACTGTCTTGTCGACCTGGAGGACAGCTTGTCGAGATCGACCAGCTTCTGTGTCCTCGAGTTACTTTCTGCTTTGTTTCTGTTTTGCTTTGTTCTTTACTTGCTTTGCTTTATTTTTGCTTTCTGTCTTTAATTTGTTCTTTGCTTTTGTTTTAGTTGCCCTTGCCGGGTTTATTTGTTTCTGTTTTATTTCTGCTCCTGCTTTTGTTTCCGTGTTTTTCTGCTGCTGCTGTAAGAATCTGATAGCTACCTGAGAATTGCTGACGTGCTTCCTCGTGGATTCGATCCTGACTTTTCTCTTACTACAACGGGAGGAAGTCTTGTATTTATTTGCTGAGACAGGGAAGTCATTCTGATCTATACTTTATATTTATTTCAATACTCGATTTACTCCTGCAACAACAAATTGGCGCCGTTGCCGGGGATGCAATCAATCGCGCCTTAGGTAGTCAGTTCTCACTGTCTCTTTGAGTTAGATTGCAGGGTGTATGCGTCGTTCTGGTCAAACACCTGAGTTTGACAGCTTAGACGAACCAGAGCACTACCTAAACATCCACTCCAAACTCAAAAGGATCATGTCGGCCGCTGAAACACAGGAACAGCTAATCGCTAGGCTTACCAGGGAACTAGCCGCAAGGGATGCCGCTATCAACGCTAAAGATGCTGCTATCGCCGCTGAGAGAGCAGCAAGGGAACAAGCACAAGCTGAGCTTGCCCAATATCCAACCACGGCAGAGGACTACATGCACCCAACTCTCGTCGTGCCTGAATCGGCGATTCTAATCCCTGAAAACTCTTTTGAAATTCGCACTCAATTTCTTATAGAGCTTAAAAACAATGCCTTTTACGGCAGATTTAATGAGTGTCCTCTTGAACATATTACTAACTTTCATGATATGTGCCGTACTCTTGCAGAAGGTACAACTCTGGAATATGTCAAGATGAAATCTTTTCGCTGGTCACTCGCTGGACCTGCACTGAAATGGCTGGAAGGGCTGAAGGCAAGATCACTCACAACCTGGGCCCAAGTAGAGCAAGAGTTTCTGAACAAATTCTTCCCACCTGCCAAAACAGCACATCTCCGCCAGAAAATCACCGCCTTTAAACAGCAGAAAGGGGAACCGCTGGCAAGGGCATGGGAGCGCTACAAGGAACTGTTGCGATCTTGCCCTACTCATGGACAGCCACCCTACATCATTCAGGAGATCTTCTTCAACTCTCTTGATCAAGTCACTAAGGACAGAATCAACAATTATACTCGCTACGAGTATCTGACAATGCCGCCAAGTGACGCATGGGGAGTGCTGGAGAAGCTCACTACCTACGACAACAAGTATGGGTCTACTGCAACTTATGAAGAGAACCCATACGCCAGGCCAGCACCATCCATGCCACTCTATGAGCCATCAAAGGAGATTGATCCAGATGTCAGGGAGCAATACTACAGAGATCAGAATAGGAAGCTCATCAAGCAAGTTAAATATCTCTCTGTCAACCAGCCTTGCATAGAATGCGGATCGCAAAGGCACACCACTCCTGAGTGCCCACACACAGAGCAAGTCAGGCTGGCAGAACACCATGAGGATGCAGCTTACGCAGGGGGACCAAATCGCTACATGGGGGACCAAAGGTTTCAGCAACCACAGTGGAACCAAGGTGTCCCTAGGAATCCCCCGCCCTACAGAGCTCCAGGACATCCAGAAAGGGAACAGAAAAAGGATGATATACAGCTGGTCCTGGAGGAAATACAAAGAAACCACACAGAAACTAGGCAATCCTTCAACTACGTCTATACTCAGATGCAAGGTGTCAACTCTAGGCTTGGGGAAATTGATATCTGGCGGAAATCAATTGATACACAGATTGGTCAGCTAGCAGCGGGAATTCCCAGACAGTCAGGCGCTCTCCCTGGATCTTCAGAACCAAATCCGAAGGGAAAGACTGGACACATCGCTGCTGTAAAACTCAGAAACGGCCATCAACTTTAAGAGCCAGAGGTCGGGAAGCAGCAGAACAGCGAGGAACAGCAAGTCGATCTCGACAAACCCGTCGTCGATCTCGACCAGAGCCTATTCGACCTCGACAAAGGTCTACTCGAGGTCGAGGAGAATCTTCAGAAATCCTCGTCTGTACAGCCCAGCAACTCGACGTCGCCAAATCTAGTCGAAGTCGACAAGCCTGTAGTCGACATCGAAGAGCCCCTGGTCGACATAGAGAAATCTGCAGCAACTCCGACGTCTGTTCTGGCTCCGAATCAAAAAAAGAAGCTGCCTTTCCCCACAAAATCTCTAAAGGACCCAGCGGAGAAAAAGTTTCAGCGCTTCATCAAGATGCTTCAGAAGCTCAATGTCACCATCCCCTTCATAGAAGCTCTCAATGAAATGCCGTCCTACGTCAAGTTCCTGAAGGAGATTCTGAGCAAAAAGCGATCGATGGCAGAAATCACAGAGGAGTGCAGCCATCTGGACATACTGGAGAAGAGGCCGGATCCAGGTAAGTTTGCTATAACTATTGGATTTGGTCCATACAAAATTAATGCCCTATGTGATCTTGGAGCCAGTGTTAGTATTATGCCTTTAACGATTTGGTCCAAGATTAAGATAGGTGCCCTGGAGCCTGTGGATGCTAGACTATACATGGCCAACAACACAGTGGTCATTCAAACAGGCATGGTGGAAAATGTACCAGTACAAGTAGGTAAATTCTTCGTTCCTGCTGATTTCCTAATTGTTGATATGCAAGAAGATCCTGCTTGTCCAATTATTCTAGGAAGGCCATTCTTGGCAACGGTGGATGCCAACATAAGCGTAAGGAAAGGAGTGCTCACCTTCAACATCAGCGATGAGGTAATTGAGTATTCCTTTAATAAAACTGAAAGGCATACAGGTCCAATGGAAGAGGTCAAATCTATCTCAGCTGGCTACATCACCTGCGGAGAACCCAAGGTCAGGAATATGACCCCTGAGGAGCTGGAAAAGAGGGACATGGAGGCCCAGGTGGAGGAGATCATGGCAATCCTTAAAGAGAACAAAGGAGCTAAGTATGGGGTCAAGATCGACCAGGGCTCCTCGACATCGAGTAGAACCCTAGTCGATCTCGACCAGACCACGGGGACTCCACCAGCGCCAGCTTCGTCGAGCAGCGAACCAGACAAGCCGGGTCTACTCGAAGTCGACAACACTCTCGTCGATCTCGACCACCCCTCGGAGAGCCCAGCGCCGCCTTCCTCGACGAGCAAGCCACCAGGAGGAGAAGGCTACTCGACCTCGAGTAGCCTTGTCGAGGTCGACCAACACTCAGCACCACCAGAGCCATCTTCATCGACGACGCTGACTCCAGGACCAGAACCCTCGTCGACCTCGAGTAGCCTTGTCGAGGTCGACCACCGCCAGGCGCCACCAGATCCTGTGTTCTCGAGGAGCATCCCACCAGGAGCAGAGTCCATGTCGAGGTCGACCAGCCAACTCGAGGTCGACAAGACCTGTTCTTCCTCGACTTCTGACTCTTCGACCAAACCACCACCAGAGCCTGCAGTCTCGTCAATCTCGAGGAGCCCTAGTCGAGATCGACCAAACACCGTGGTGCCGGATTCCGTTTCCGCAAAGGTAAGTCAAGGTATGGATCTTTCTTCTCCTATTTCCATTAAAGATTTATCTATACATGGGAGAGGTCTGCCTTGGTATGTGCGATTGTGTAGGATTTCCAATGATGAGCCTAAGGAGTATGAAGTTGGAGACAAGCTCTATGTCTCTAAATCAAAGGATCATTGGTTTCCCAACAAATTCAACAAGAAGCGGATGGGACCGTTTGTGGTGAACAAGATCCATTCTGGAGGATTACAGCTGATGGACAAGAATGGAGTCTTATTTGAGGCCCAAGCTACATAGGCCCTGCAGATGCCACCTTGAGCATTAATGAAAGTCGGCCTAGCGACTATAAAATCTAGAGCGTGTACATAAGACTTTTTAGGACATTTGAGACTTTGTTTTTTTTTTGCTATTATGGGTATATGTCTTCTACTTTTACAGGTCAATGGATAGAACCAAAGCTTACTCGGACTATGAGGTGCTCCATTCGAAATTTTGCAGCTCTGCACACATGTCTTGTGAGTTTCTTTCTTTACCCTTTACATTGTTTTTTTATACAGTGAGGACACTGTAATGTTTAAGTATGGGGTGGGGGAAGGGCTTACATTACGCATAATTGCCATATTTGACATTATGTGTGCATTATTTCTTGGAATTGCTACATGGCTATTTTGGAATTGCATTATTTATTTATGTGCTTATATGCATGTTTTCCAAAAATTTGAGAAAAATGACCCCCATTGAAAATTTTGAATAATGTCATGGAAGCTTATATTGAACTCGACGATGCAAAATTGGATTCATTAGAGATATAGCATGAAATTGCCTAGTAAAGGGAAGTCACAATGAAGTGCATTATTTTCTTGAAAACCATGAAAGGAGGTAAAATTTGAATTTGTTTTTGACATGTTGCATGATAAAATGATGGAGGACTTTATATTTCCATATAATGCTCATTGTTAATTCCTAGCCTTACCTATGCTTATGCATCACAAAAGCCATAATATGCCTTATTTCAAATATTGCTCCACATGATCTAAATATTTCCATTGTTTACCTTATCCGGGGATTATGTTGAGAATGATGTTACATTATGGAGATGTTATATGGTGTTTGTGTTATATATCATATTTGGAGTTTGGAAGGAAATTATTTGAAATATATGGAAAATTTAATGAGTGAAAGAAAATCCAATCACCTCAGGAGATAAAGGTAGATTGACCCTGCTCTCTAAGATAATAGTTTGGAGAGATGGGACACATGGTGAGGAGTCCAAAGCACTAAGTATCCGGGGCCATTCATGACACCCATGTTTGCGACTCGCGAGAAGGCAGTGCTGAGGTTAGAGAGGTAAAAGCATTATTATTGAAAAAAAGCATTATTATGAATAAAAGCATTATGAAAGGTGATGAATCAAAGGAAGAAGGAATGTGGAAATTCAAAGTTTGGAAAAGTACTCCATTTCCCCGGATCATTAAAGCACCATATTGCCAGAAATTGCCCACCGTTTAGCCTTTTACCAATCTACTCCTTCATGAGCTTAAATTAAAGTCTTCTTGATTATCAATGCTTTGTTACGAATAAATTGTTTATGCAATACCCTCCTTTTGTGAGTAGATGTTGCTTTTACATATTTGCACATGCATGGATTTGTGACACTAGTACCTTTTCAAGGATGGTAATTGATTGCAGGGTTATATAAGAATGAATCTAAGATGTTGAGAGTATTGATTTCTTCCCCTGAATGACAATTAAAAGTATTGCTTGAGGACAAGCAAGCTTAAGTATGGGGTGTTTGTTGTGAGCGGAATCTGCCATGTTTTACAGTAACTTTTATATCGATTTATGTATACATTTCATGCATTTGGGTTAAGATAGTACAGAATCTGTGTAGTTTATGTTTATTTGCCAAAATTATGGAATCTACACCAGTTTCTATTTAAATCGCAGAAATCGAGGCATTTACAGCAATTCTACAGAAGGTCGGAAATGCTCGGAAAACCACTACAGAAGTCCAAGGTCAAAGCAGCGAACAAATCTGAGAGTCGAGGCTACTCGATCTCGAGTAAGCCTACTCGACCTAGACGAGCATGTCTGGGCACAGCCTAGTCGACAAAGCCATGATCGAGAACCAAGCTCCCCGAGCTCCGAAGCCAACTCGATCTCGAGGACCGTTACTCGAGGTCGACGAAGCCACAGCACTAGATCCGGAGTCCCTCGAGGACAGCTGCTCGAGAAACCCTAGTCGGCGAGCCACCGTACTCGAAGTCGACTAGGGCTTGTCGAAGTCGACGAGACCAACTCGAGGTCGACGAGCCCAAGAAGCCATGACGAGCCACATCAAGCACCAGACGACGAATCCTACTCGAAGTCGACCAAGCCTTGTCGAGGTCGACTAGAGCAGTGCCCAGAAACGCGTCGTCGATGACCTGTCCGAGTAGAGTTGGGATTCCTTGGTGCCGAAGGCGGAAGATTCTATCCAAATACATCAAGTTCTATCTATGGAAGACGCAATCTATCAAGACATGAAGATCTACCCTAATTACTTTTATCCTTTCCTTATGATTTATTTCCATTTAAACATTTATTTATCTTTAAGGCTTTTAGATATAATTTTAGATATAGATTTAGATAGAGATAGATGATTATTTCCTTGATTAGCAAGGTTTAGTCACTATAAATAAGGCCCTAGGGGCTGGTTTTTCATTCATTCAATTTTCAGTTAGATTCAATTTCAGAGAAAGACAAGTAGTTCCATTCAGAGATACAGTTAGGAGTTCTAAGGTTTTTAAGGTTTTGGCTTACAGCGAAAGTTGATTGCCGGAATTGTAAAGGCTTTTGAATATAGTTTTATGCAAGTTATTTCTTTTCATTCAATGTCTGTTATTGCGATGAGGCGTGAGTAGTCCACCCACTTCTGGGGTTGGGGTGAGCCCGACGGTGGCCATGTGAGGCGATGCGATAAAGGTCAGATCTTTTGTGCGATTCATCTTCTATCCCTATGAGCATGATTCTTTTGCGAGAGTTGAAGGTGATCCTTGTTTGTATTATTGAAGCGAAAGTGATCTTAATGCAACTTGGATTAATTATGTGAAAAAGGGTTAGTAACAATTAGGGTTTATGCGAAAGCCTCTATTTACCTATTTGTTAATGACGAAAGTTATTTGATGGAAAGCATGATCTTTTATGCCTTTATGTGTTGTTTTGCATGGTTATCGTTGTGGTGTTGAAACCCTGGCCTTGGAGGTCTTTTAATATATTGAATTTACTTCGTTTCTCTAAGTTCTGTGTTTCGAAATTCTGCAATTTAAATTTCTGTCTTTTACTGATTTAGTCGACATAGAGGAGATCTTGTCGATCTCGAGGAACCGTGGTCGAAGTCGAGTAGGGCTTCGTCTAGGTCGAGTTCATTTGCTCCTGTCTTTGTCGATTTTCAAGTTTCTGTCTTTACCTTTCTTTGTCGAAGTCGAGTACCTCTTGTCGAGGTCGAGTTGTCTGATCTTGTCGAGTTGATTGCTTTTGTTCTTTACTTTCTGTTTTCATTACTGTCTTGTCGACCTGGAGGACAGCTTGTCGAGATCGACCAGCTTCTGTGTCCTCGAGTTACTTTCTGCTTTGTTTCTGTTTTGCTTTGTTCTTTACTTGCTTTGCTTTATTTTTGCTTTCTGTCTTTAATTTGTTCTTTGCTTTTGTTTTAGTTGCCCTTGCCGGGTTTATTTGTTTCTGTTTTATTTCTGCTCCTGCTTTTGTTTCCGTGTTTTTCTGCTGCTGCTGTAAGAATCTGATAGCTACCTGAGAATTGCTGACGTGCTTCCTCGTGGATTCGATCCTGACTTTTCTCTTACTACAACGGGAGGAAGTCTTGTATTTATTTGCTGAGACAGGGAAGTCATTCTGATCTATACTTTATATTTATTTCAATACTCGATTTACTCCTGCAACAACACTTACCTCCCCTTAAATTATTGATAAATTTCTTTATGGACTGAGGGGGAGTAGAATTCATACCTGAGATTACCTTTTCGGACCCAAAACAGAAATCTTTGGGCTTATGAGTAGTCGATGTCGAGTACTATAGGTCGAGATTGAGTACAGGGACCCCATACATAGGCTCTGGGCAAGTCTGTGGCTCAGCAGAGGTTGTCGACATCGACGAGTCTTGGTCGAGATCGAGTAGCACCCTCGTCGAGATTGAGTAGCTTCTGTCGACCTCGAGTACAGTGCTGGCGCTTTCCTCCGCTGTTTGCTTGGTCCCGTGGTTGCTGATGCTTTTCACCTCCAACCATGAAATTTCCTCCTTTTTAGGGCCAAAAGAGAAATCTAAAACCTCATCTCCTATGGTGAAGGTGAGCGATCGATTCTTGACACTAATTCTGGCATCTGCAGTAGCTAAGAATGGTCTACCAAGAATAATAGGGCTAGTAGGATCTTCAGCACAGTCTATAATAAGGAAATCTGCAGGAACGAAGAATTTACCAACCTGGACGGGGACATTCTCAACTATACCCGTAGGGATGACTACTGTATTGTTTGCCATGTATAATTTGGCATCCACGGGCTCTATGCATCCTATTTTTACCTTCCGATATTGATAGAGGCATGATGCTTACACTTGCTCCTAAATCACACAGAGATTCATATTTATATTTTCCAAAACCCACAGTAACAGAAAACTTACCAGGGTCAGTTCTCTTTTCAGGGAAGTGGAGTACTTTGCATTCGCCTGTGATCTCTGAAATGGATCGCTTCTTGCTCAGGATTTCCTTCAGAAATTTGACATATCCAGACATCTCTTGCAGGGCTTTTGTAAAAGGAATAGAAACATTCAGTTCTTGCAGCATATTAACAAATCTGGTAAACCTACCTGCAGTGGGATCTTTCTGTGGTTTTGAAGGAAAAGGCAGTGGCTTTTTTTGCTTCGAAGCCAGATCAGACATCGGGGGTGCCGCAGAGTCGTCGACGTCGGCTTGCTGTTCCTCGATCTCGACCAAGGGTCTCCTCGAGATCGACTAGGGTGGTCGACCTGGAGTTGCTAGGCTGCGCAGTGGAGTCCGAGCTCAGCTTCTGGTCTGTGTCGGGCAGCTTCTTGTCGAGGTCGAGTACACTCTCCTCGAGATCGAGTAGACTTTGCTCTGTCTCGAGTTGCTGCTCTGCCTTGTCTTGCTGTTTCCTGACCTCTGGCTCGTGTAATTGATGCCCACTTCTAAGTTTCATAGCTGTGACGTGTTCGGTCTTCCCTTTAGGATTTGGTTCTGTTTGCCCAGGGAGCTGTCCGGACGGTCCTGAAATTTGTGCAACGATTTCACCCATCTGGGTTTCTATTTCCCTTTTCCAGATGTCCAGCTCCCCAAATTTTGTAGTTATGTTCTGGAACTGGTTGTTGATGGTGCCCTGATTCCGACGCATCTCCTCAAGGATGAGCTGCAGATCATCCTTCTTTTGATCCCTTTCTGGATGTCCTGGAGCTCTGTAGGGTGGGGGGTTCCTAGGAGGACCTTGGTTCCACTGTGGTTGATAGAACCTTTGATCTCCCATGCAGCGATTTGGACCCCCAGCGTAGGCTACCTCCTCATGTGTTTCTGCCATTCTGACTTGCTCAGTGTGTGGGCATTCAGTAGTGGTGTGCCGCTGTGATCAGCATTCTATGCAAGGCTGGTTGATAG
The DNA here is from genome assembly GCA_037127255.1 of Persicaria tinctoria. Classification (NCBI taxonomy): domain Eukaryota; kingdom Viridiplantae; phylum Streptophyta; class Magnoliopsida; order Caryophyllales; family Polygonaceae; genus Persicaria; species Persicaria tinctoria. The sequence goes on from JBANSL010000007.1 coordinate 44,178,153, forward strand.
ATAAGTATTTGACTTGCTTGAGGAGCTTGCGATTCTGGTCTCTGTAGAACTGCTCCCTGACATCAGGGTCAATCTCCTTTGCTGGCTCATAGAGTGGCATAGATGGTGCTGGCCTGGCATAGGAGTTCTCCTCATAGTTTGCAGTAGACCCATATTTGTTGTCATAATTGGTGAGCTTGTCTAACACACCCCAGACGTCGATTGGCGGCATCGTCAGATACTCATAGCGAGTATAATGGTTGATTCTGTCCTTAGTGACCTGATCAAGAGAGTTGAAGAAGATTTCCTTAATGACGTAGGGTGGCTGTCCATGAGTTGGGCAAGATTGCAGCAGTTCTTTGTAGCGTTCCCAAGCCTTTGCCAGCGATTCCCCGGGCTTTTGTTTGAAGGCAGTGATTTTCTAGCGGAGGAGTGCTGTTTTGGCGGGTGGGAAGAATTTATTCAGAAACTCTTGCTCTACTTGGGCCCATGTTGTGAGTGATCTTGGTTTTATCCCTTCAAGCCACTTCAGTGCAGGTCCAGCGAGAGACCAGCGAAAAGCTTTCATCTTGACATATTCCAGCGTAGTACCTTCAGCAAGAGTACGGCACATGTCAGAAAAATTGGTAATATGTTCAAGAGGACACTCATTAAATTTGCCATAAAAAGCATTATTTTTATGCTCTATAAGAAACTGAGTGCGAATTTCAAAAGAGTTATCAGGGATGAGAATCGCCGATAGAGCGTTGGATGCATATAATCCTCTGCAGTGGTTGGATATTGGGCGAGCTCAGCTTCTGCTTGCTCCCTTGCTGCTTTCTCAGCGGTGATAGCAGCATCTTTTGTGGCCAATTCCCTTGTAAGCCTTGCAATCAACTGTTTTTGTGTTTCTGCGGCAGCCATGGCTCTTTTTAGCTTAGCTTGGATGTGTAAGAGGCGTTCCGGATCGTCTAAGCCGTCAAACTCAGGTGGTTGACCCGAACGGCATATACATCTGTAAAGTAACTCATAGAAATCGTGAGAACTAACTACGTAAGGCGCGAATGATAGCTTCCCCGACAATGACGCCAATTTGTTGTATGAGGAAATCGAGTATGCAAAATAGAATATCAATAAACTAAGGAAAACCAGATTCCGTCCCTTGCAAATAATTACAAGACCTCCTCCTGATGTAGCAGCGGGAAGTCAGGATCGATCCACGAGGAAGCGTGTCAGCGGATCCTAGGTAGCGGAGAAATCTCACAAAAGTCGACAACAGGTGCTGGATCTCGACTAAGGTAAGTCGACAGGAGATCAGGCAAGTCGAACAGCGCAGCAATCACAGGCACCGGTGGTCGATCTCGACAAGCCCTTACTCGAGATTGAGTAGGATCTTGGTCGACGTCGGCTTGTCTTTGTCGAGTACCTGCACACAGAAGCTACATCGACTTTGGGTCGAAGATCAGTAGTCGAGATCGAGGAGTGCTATTCGATCTCGAGGAAGACAAAGAATAAAACGGATAAAAGTAAATGCAAAGGTTTTGGGATTTCGAACTAAACTGTATGAAAAGGACTTCCAAGATTGGGGTTTGCAACAACGATAACCAAGCACGCATAAGGCAGAGATAAGACATATAATCATGTGAATCGCATCAAAGGACAAGCTTTTGCCTTTTCCAACAATTAGACAACTCTTTCAAGAAACCCTAATTGTCTCTACCGATTTTATGTTTACAATCCAAGTTGTTAGCATGGACCTCCATTAAATGGGTAATAAACACATAAACAAGTAGTAGATGCTCAAAATATGATAAAGGTCAGATCTTTACCTCAAATGCGCATGGCTATCGTCGGGCTCGCCCCAACCCTAGAAGTGGGTGGACTACTCGCGCTTCATCGCAACCTCAGACATTGATTGATGAAAAGAAACTACTTGCATTAAATCAAACTCAAGAAAGTAAAACCGAACAAAGCCAACTTGCTCTCGCTCCTTTGCTCCACTCGGCCTCACTTTCTCTCTCTACTACTACTTCTCCTAGTGAAATTGAATGACTAGATATCAGCCCCATGGGCTTTATTTATAGGCTTCTAAACCTTGCTACTCAAGGATAGAAATCTTTATCTATATCTAAAACTATATCTAAAAGCATTAAAGATAAATAAAAGCAACAACATAATTAAATCTAAATAAGGGAAATATATCTAAAAGTCTTAAGTGGATAAATCTTCTTCTTCCATGATGTGTCTTGATAGATTGGATAGATTCGGCTTTCTTTGGCTCCAAGGAACCCCAATCCGAGTAGGATAGATCAAAACGCGTTACGCGGCTTCTGGAGTCCTCCTCGATCTCGAGTAAGGCTACTCGATCTCGAGTAGAATTTGTCATCGACTGGGCTAGGCTCGGCGTCTCGGGTTGCTGGTCCTCGACAGGCTCGGACTTGGCTCACAGGTGTACTCGATATCGAGGAGAACCACTCGATCTCGAGTAAGGTGGTTCGTCGTCTTGGCCGGCTTGGTGCATCGGGTAGCCTCTTGTCAACATGCTCGGACACAGGCTCCTAGGGTTTCTCGATCTCGACAACGGTCTAGTCGATCTCGAGTAGCGATGTGGATCATGGCTTGGCCTGGTGTTGTCGAGCAGCATCTCCTCGACATGGCACGGACATCGTGTTCTCGGCCTTTGTCGACATCGAGTTGGGTTACTCGATCTCGAGTAGGGTGTGGAGTCGGGTTCTTCGTCTTCAACTTCTCGACATGATCCTCCTCGATCCTGGCAGGTGTCTAGACATGGCTTGTCGAGATCAATTAAGGGTAGTCGACATCAAGTAACCTTGAGCTCCGGTTCTTGCTTCTTGATTTTCTCTCGAAATGGTTCCATATTCTGTAATATTAAATCGAAAATTATGTAGATCTCAATTTCTGACAAATAAGCATATACTACATCAATTCGACATATTCCCAATCCGAAATATGCAAAATGTATAAAATATGGAACTAAAATATGCATAAAGACATGGCTACTTTGGAGATATCAATTCACACCGTCGAGATGCTATCTTTTGCAGGATCCTTTTATGAAGGAGGTAATGGAGCTTGGTAGATCACACAAGGAGCTTTATTTACTTAGTGCAGCCACCAAAAATGCAGGACCTCACTCTGATCCAGGTTCTTTTTCAGAAATTGATTCGATCAAGTATGCTTGTGGGGTGGATAGCTCGTTATGGCATCATAGATTGGGTCATTTGCCTTATTACAAACTTAAGACACTTCCGTTCATGCATTTGAATTCAGCTGATAGAACTACTTTAGAATCATGTGTTGTTTGTGCCAAGGCAAGGCAACCGAGGTTGCCTTTTCGAGACGGTTCTATTAAGTCTTTGAATGCTTTTCAATTGATTCATATTGATGTCTGGCGTCCGTAGCGAGCAGCAACTCATGATGGTTATCGATATTTTTTAACGTTAGTTGATGATTGCACGAGATCATTTTGTGTGCACTTGTTGACTGCTAAGAGTAATGCCTTCTCGATTTTGAAGGGTTTTATCGCCATGGTTGAGAAACAGTTTGACAAGAAAGTGCAAGCTATAAGGTTTGACAATGCTCTAGAGCTTGGAAAGAGCAAAGAAACCTCTGAATACATGTTGAATAGAGGTATTCAACATCAGACCTCTTGCACTGCAACTCCACAACAAAACGGAGTTGTCGAAAGGAAGCATCGACACCTCCTTGAGGTAGCTAGAGCCTTGTTGTTTCACTCCAATCTTCCTCTCAGATTCTGGGGTGAAAGTGTTCTTACTGCAACCTACTTAATCAATAGGTTTCCTACTCCTTTTCCCAAGGACAAAACTCCATATGAAGCTCTATATGGTTGACTTCCCACCTATGACCATCTTAAAAGTTTTGGCTGCTTGTGTTTTGTCTCCACTCTACAGTAAGGAAGAGATAAATTCCAAGCCCGAGCTGCACCTTGTGTTTTCTTGGGTTACCCATTTGGGAAGAAGGCCTACAAGGTCTATAACATCTCCACCAGAAAGACACTCACCTCTCGAGATATTGTTTTCCATGAAACAATATTTCCTTTCCAACCACAACACTCTCATCTCCTTTCCTCTTTTGATAACACTACCACTCCTTTTCCCATCTCTCACCAACACTTTACTTACACGGATGATTTATTTTTGTCTCAACCCGTTCAGGCTTCCCAACCCCAGTCTGTCCAGGACCATCAGACTCATTCCCTTTCTTCATCTTCCATGTCAGAACCTGCTCCTTCTTTAAGAAGGTCGGCTAGAAGAAACAACAGAGTGTCTCTCTCTCGTCCGCCGAAGCTGAATATAGATCCCTTCGAAGGGTGTGTTCTGAACTAGCTTGGCTCAGCCGGTTGCTGGCAGACATTGGTGTCCCACATATCACACCTATCCCTGTGAAGTGCGGCAACCAAGCTGCGATATATATTGCCCGCAATCCAGTCTTTCACGAGCGAACGAAGCACATCGAACTCGATTGTCACTTTGCTCATGAAATGTTGTTAGAAGGCTTGATCAGTCTATCACACGTACCTACCGATGGTCATCTAGCTGATTGTTTGAAAAAGTCTCTCCCCGGTGTTCGCTTACGAGCTATTTTGCCCAAGCTGGGGCTAGCATCGACACCACCGCTAGCTTGAAGCGGGGTATTGGGGGATATATAGTTATAAAGATACATAATATATATGTATATAAGGTGTATTGTGGGCTAATTTTGCTTTGGGCTTTCACTTTGTTTGTGTGGGCCGAGAGAATTTGGAGTAACTGAGTACATATATAAAATCAATTATTTTACATCAAATGAATGAAAATTACACAACCCACTGCATTATTTTTCACCATCCCGCTGCATAAAATTTAAATCTTTACTCTTTTGATTTCAGGTGTATGCAAGCTCTTTACTCTTTTGATTCTTTAATTGAGTGATTTTTCTTTCCTGCCTTATTTTTCACCATCCCGCTGCATAAACTTTAAATCTTTATCATTTACCCTAAAAATTGGCACTTTATTTTAGTTCTTTCTTGTTTGGATCTTTAATTTGGAAGATATTGAGTTCTTCATTACAAGTTTTGATCTTTTATTCCTTGATAGCTATATATCATGCCTATGACTGTGATTCTTGGATTAAAGCATTATATGAACTTGCACCACTAAAGAACCCGAATTTTTTTTCCAGTTTCTAGCCTATTTCCTTTATTTTTCTTATTTTTGCTTACTTTTAGATCATCGTAGCGTACTTTTATTTTTTTTATTTTCGTTCTTCTTGGCATCTTCGGTCGCATAATAGCAACATTACGTAGCTATTTCGTAGCCAACAAAAAAAAAAGTCGAGAGCTTCAAAAAAAAAACATACTTTCATCTTACCTTGCATTGTTGAGTTAGTAACTCATAGTATCTTGTTCTTTCTTTTATTTGCTACTTGTTAGATGATCTATTTGGTTTCAAGCATTTACGAAAGAACCCTCCTTTGTGTGATTTTGTGTTGTGCCGACACAGGAGCCATGGTCACACCCAGTGTTCTAAAAATCGCGCCTAGGCGCCGCCTGGGCGCCGCCTAGGCGCTATGCGGGATGAGACCTAGGAATTTTTAAGCCTAGGCGGACCTCTAGGCGGAAATTCGTCTAGGAACCGCCTAGGCACCGCCTGGTCCCGCCTAGGCGCCGCCTGGGCCAGACTAGTCCCGCCTAGGTGCCGCCTGGACCCGCCTAGGCACCGCCTAGTCCAACGATTATTCAATTTGCGCTTCTAAGCATATGATTAGTTGACTTAGGGTTTTTTTATCCCCCATGTCGGGATGCATTTGCTTTTCAGTCGAACTTATAGTTTTGGATTTTAGGAGGTTTAGAGTTGTTAGTCAGACATGTACTTTTGCGTTTATTTACTTTAGTGTTAGTTAACTACTACAAATTTGGGTTTATGAGTGATATTATGGATTATTATTACATTATATGAGTTATTGACAAGTGTTATTCGTCAAAATATAAGAAAATAATCAAGTTTGTTCTAAGTCCGCCTAGGCGCCGCCTAGACACCCGCCTAACCGCCTAGGTGCTAGGCGGCCAACCACCGCCTAGCGGTCGCCTAGCGCCTTTTAGAACATTGGTCACACCTGACGAGAGGGTTTCTCGACCAAATAAATTTGTAGTCAAGACCCCGCTATAGAATAGTGGAGTCAGGTCGTCCTAAGGAGAGAAGTCAGCGGTTCTAGGTTTAGTGTGTTTTGGGGTTCAGGGATAGCGGAAAAAGGTGGGAAGGTTGTTGCCGATGTCGACTAAGACTTGGTCGATGTCGAGGGAATGATAGAAGAAGAGGTGGTCGGTGTCGGGTAACTTTGCAGGATAAAAATAATGAAATAAAATAAATAAAGATGCAAACTTCCAAGGTTAGGGATCACCACAATAATAAACATATGCGCGGATCATAAATCACATAAAGATGCATTCTTTATATCAAATAACTTTCGTTATTAAGAAATAGGAATATAGAGGCTTTCGCATAAACCTTAAGTGTTACTACCTTTTCTTAATTAGGATCAACCAACTTTCGCAAGCAAAACCTAATTACTATCAAAATTCATAATAAATTCACTTTCGCTTCATAATTGTAAATAAGGAATTATCCTCGACTATCGCAAAGGATTAAGCACATAGGTAGATGATAATAAAGACATACAATTCATAAATTCATAAATCAAACACACATATCTATGTTGGGATCACCCCAACCCTAAAAGAAGGAAATTAGAAACAAAACATAATAAAAGAAACTAACTTTAACATTCAAAATAAAACTTAAACTTACAACCGTTCCTCTTCTTCCTCCCCCCCCCCCCCCCTCTCTCTCTCCTCTCTCCTTGCATCCGAATACGACTTGACTTGAATGAATGAAAATCAGCCCCTGAGGCTTTATTTATAGGCTTCATTCCCTAGCTATTCTAGGAAAGAAACTACATCTATATCTAATTTTATCTATCTAATAACATAAAGATAAAACATGGAAATAAATAATTAAAATCTAAAAGGAAATAAAGCTAATTTGTGGATAAATCCTCCATGGAGTTGATATATCTTGATAGAAGCTGATGGAAGTTGATAGAATTTGATCTCGAAAATATCTCCATCGGCTTCGGGATAGAAACTTAACAAGATCCCGGACTGCTCGACGTCGGCTTCTGGAATCTCCTCGATATCAGGAAGAATTCCTTGATATCGAGTAGCACTTTCTTCGTCTTTCGCTCAGCAACTCGATTCGGCCAACATGACACATGTCAACTTGACTTTTCCTCAATATCGAGTAGATTTCCTCGATATCGACTAAAGTCTGGTCCGTCTTCAGCTTCTTCGTCGATCTCGGCTCCAGTATGTGAAAATCGACCAACTGTTTAATCGATATCGACCAAATCATGTCGATATCGACTAACCTGCTCCAGCTCCCAGCTTCACTTGTCGATGTCTGGTGCTCCAGCTCGATATGGGTTACTCGATATCGAGTAAATTTACTCGATATCGACTAAGTCACTCAGCTTTCTGCTTTGTTCTTGAAACACACTTTCCCGAGTCCTCGTTTGTCGGATTGATGCATATGACTGTTCGTTGGAAAGCTATTTCTGAGGGCTACAACTCTCATGAAGACACCAGAACTTGACTCAGAATGATGAATGCCGAAAAATGGCCTTTTCTCCAGCTGCACCATCCTTAGCTTCTTCATGACTTTCCTTTAAGCTCCAAAGTGCATCCGATTTCTGCGAAATATAACAAAAACTTGTGTAGACCTCCATATATTGCGAATAAACATAAACTACACAAATTATGTATTATTCTAACCCCAAATGTATGAAATGTATGCAGAAATCGATATAAAAGTAAGTGTAAAACATGACGAATTATGCTCACAACAAACACCCCATACTTAAGCTTGTTTGTCCTCAAGCAATACTTTTAATTGTCATTCAGGGGAAGAATTCAAACTCTCAACATATTAGATTCATTCTCATATGACCCTGCAATCAATTACCATCTTGAAAAGATACTAGTGTCACAAATCCATGCACGTGCAAATAAAAAGCAACATCTACTCACAAAAGGAGGGTTATGCAAAACATTCATAAGTGACAAAGCATTAATAATCAAGAGGACTTTAATTTAAGCTCAATAAGAAGTAGATTGGTAAAAGGCTAAAGGTGGGCAATTTTTTGCAATGTGGTGCTAATGATCCGGGGAAATGGAGTAGTTTCCAAACTTTCATACCACATTCCTTCTTCATAAGAATCATCACCTTCCATAATGCTTTTATCCAATAATAATGCTTTTACCTCTCTAACCTTAGCACTGCCTTCTCGCGAGTCGCAAACATGGGTGTCATGAATGGCCCTGGATACTTAGTGCTTTGGACTCCTCACATGTGTGTCCCATCTCACTGAACTATTATCTCAGTAAGCAGGGTCGATCTACCTTTATCTCCTGAGGTGATCGGATTTTCTTTCACTCATTAAATTTTCCATATGTTACAAACGGTTTCCCACCATACTCCAATAATGATAACAACAACACAAACATCATATGATAATCTCCATAATGTAACTTCATTCTCAACATAATCCCCGGATAGGAAATAAGGTAAAGAATGGGCAATATTTAGAATATGTGGAGCAAAATATGAAATAAGGCTCAATATGGCTTTTGCGATGCATAAGCATAGGTAAGGCTATGAATATAAACATATGAGCATTATATGGAAATATAAATTCCTCCATCCTCTTATCATGCAACATGTCAAAAGCAACATCAATTTACCTCCTTTCATGGTTTTCATCCAAATATGCACTTCACTATGACTTCGCTTTAATAGGCAATTTCATACTATATCTCTAATGAATCCAATTTTATATCGTCGAGTTCAATTAAAGCTTCCATGACACTAATAAAAAAAAATCAATGGGGGTTATTTTTTCAAACTTTGGAAAACATGCATGTAAGCACATAAATATATAATGAATTCCAAAATAGCCATGTATAAGCAATTCAAGAATTAAGCTTTAAATGTGTACACATAATATCAAATATGGTCAAATATGCATAAAGTAAGCCCTTCCCCCACCCCATACTTAAACATTACAGTTTCCTCACTTTATAAAAAACAAGGGTAAAGAAAGAAATTCACTAGACAGATGTGCAGGATGCCAAAAATCGAGTGATATGTTGTAGTAATGGTCGATTTTAGCTTGCTTCTATTCCCATGGACCTGATAAAATGTAGAAGAAAAATAGCCACAATAGAAAAACTAAAAGTTCAAAACCAAAAACAAAAGTAACAATGTCCAAAAATCCCAAAAATGAATGTCTATTTACAAGCTCTAGATTTTATAGTCGCTAGGCCGACTTTCGTCATTAAGCATTAGCCTGGCTCATCTTTTTCCGGAGGTATAGGTGGATCTGGAGGTTCCTCCGGTGGTGGGAAGTGTGGGATGTCATCCGGGGGCATCATGTGAAGAAGCTTAAACCTCCCCGAGTGGACGCTCCATGGCTCCACCCATTCATCTTCCCTGGCTCGAGCTTGCATGTATAAGGGAAGATATACAGAAACTATACATACCTCATCTTCATACCTCTTCCGCTTCATAGGTTGACTTGGTTGTGTATCTCCACCACAGCAGAACGGTGGAGAGGGAAGAGATATTTCCTCCTCATCCTGTGGAGCTTCATGCCACTTTGCTAGGACCCCATACTTGAATATGAACATCGGTTGCTCAAAATCATCGGGGATAGCCTTCACCTAGTAAGGTAAAAGCGATCTTGGAATGCCCTGGTCAATAATGTTCAACTTCTTCTCTTCTAGTGCTATTTCGCCTTATGATCCTTCATATGATTCATTAACAATAGGTAGCAAAGTAGGAATGAAATTCGAGGAAGGACATTCCTGGTTGTCGACATTCCTGGTTGTCGACATCGAGTGGGTCAAGCCTTCGGATTTCGTCTTCCAGCCGAGCTATTTCCCTTAATCGTGACTCCTCCACTGCGATCCTATTTCTTCGTCTCAAATCTTGAACCCATTTTTCCCATGCAGGATTCCCTTCGACAAAGTCTTCCATCTTTGTACCTAAGCTTTGAAAGCACAATCAAGAACACAAAGTAGTAGCAAAAGCTTGGCACCCAGTTGGTACCGGTGAGGTAGGTGGTGGTAGGGTATGTGATAGGGTAAGAAAAAGGGATAGGCTTTTCTTAACCTTAAACACAATTAAACTAGGCGCAATTGATATCTCCCCGGCAACGGCGCCAATTTGACGAGAGGGTTTCTCGACCAAATAAATTTGTAGTCAAGACCCCGCTATAGAATAGTGGAGTCAGGTCGTCCTCGGGAGAGAAGTCAGCGGTTCTAGGTTTAGTGTGTTTTGGGGTTCAGGGATAGCGGGAAAAGGCGGGGAGGTTGCTGTCGATCGACTAAGACTTGGTCGATATCGAGGGAATGATATAAGAAGAGGTGGTCGGTGTCGGGTAACTTTGCAGGATATAAATAATGAAATAAAATAAATAAAGATGCAAGCTTCCAAGGTTAGGGATCACCACACAATAAACATATGCGCAGATCATAAATCACATAAAGATGCATGCTTTATACCAAATAACTTTCGTTATTAACAAATAGGAATATAGAGGCTTTCGCATAAACCCTAAGTGTTACTACCTTTTCTTAATTAGGATCAACCAACTTTCGCAAGCAAAACCTAATTACTATCCAAATTCATAATTAATTCACTTTCGCTTCATAATTATAAATAAGGAATGTCCTCGACTATCGCAAAGGATTAAGCATATAGGTAGATGATAATAAAGACATACAATTCATAAATTCATGAATCAAAGACACATATCTATGTTGGGATCACCCCAGCCCTAAAAGAATGAAATTAGAAACAAAACATAATAAAAGAAACTAACTTTAACATTCAAAATAAAACTTAAACTTACAACCGTTCGTCTCCTTCCTCCTCTCTCTCTCTCTCTCTCTCTCTCTCTCTGTGTCTCTCTCTCTATATATATATATATCTATCCCCTCTCTCCTTGCGTCCGAAGACGACTTGACTTGAATGAATGAAAATCAGCCCCTTGAGGCTTTATTTATAGGCTTCATTCCATAGTTATTCTAGGAAAGAAACTATATATCTATATCTAATTTTATCTATCTAATAACATAAAGATAAAACATGAAAATAAATAATTAAATCTAAAAGGAAATAAAGCTAATTTGTGGATAAATCCTCCACGGAGTTGATAGATCTTGATAGAAGTTGTTGGAAGTTAATACAATTTGATCTCGAAAATATCTCCATCGGCTTCGGGATAGAAACTTAACAAGATCTCGTACAGCTCGACGTCGCCTTCTGGAATCTCCTCGATATCAGGAAGAATTGCTCGATATCGAGTAGCACTTTCTTCGTCTTTCGCTCAGCAACTCGATTCGGTCACCAGGACACATGTCGACTTGACTTTTCCTTGATATCGAGTAGATTTCCTCGATATCGACTAAGGTCTGGTCCGTCTTCAGCTTCTTCGTCGATCTCGGCTCCAGGATGTGAAAATCGACCAATTGTTTACTCGATATCGACCAAATCATGTCGATATCGACTAACCTGCTCCAGCTCCCAGCTTCACTTGTCGATGTCTGGTGCTCCAGCTCGATATGGGTTACTCGATATCGAGTAAATTTACTCGATATCGACTAAGTCTCTCAGCTTTCTGCTCTGTTCTTGAAACGCACTTTCTTGAGTCCTCGTTTGTCGGATTGATGCATATGACCGTGCATTGGAAAGCTCTTTCTGAGGGCTACAACTCTCATGAAGACATCAGAACTTGGCTCAGAATGATGAATGCCGAATAATTTCCTTTTCTCCAGCTGCACCATCATTTGCTTCTTCATGACTTTCCTTTAAGCTCCAAAGTGCGTCCGATTTCTGCGAATTATAACAAAAACTTGTGTAGACCTCCATATATTGCAAATAAACATAAACTACACAAATTATGTACTATTATAACCCCAAATGTATGAAATGTGTGCAGAAATCAATATAAAAGTAAGTGTAAAACATGACGAATTATGCTCACAACAACACCCCTCTTTTTCTGAACCATGTTGCAACCGTCAGATAATAGTTGACGGAGTGTGTGCACTTGATTGCCCTTGTGATTGCTTTATTCGATTGCTACTCGTTCTTCTTTTCGAGCATCATATTGAATACTTTATTTTAGACACATTAGCCGCTTGTTTATACTTGCTATCCTTGATATCCGACTTGTGGCTGATTTATTTTGCAACTTTGATTCTTACTTGTTGTCTTCAATATTATTGCAAACTCTTTGTCCAGGGGAATTGCTTGACGTTAGTTCCTTGTTTTCTCGCCTCTTTGATTTCTAAAACTGAATCACTCTGAATCATTAGGGCTTGTATTACTTGGTTTCTGGTCTTTGCTCCGTTTACTTGTTTCTCTTCTGATATTGTAGGAACATGTCAAACGATAATAAACCCACCCCTTCCCCTACCCCTCTTGTGCTACACGCTGGAGAGATCGACACCACAGAGTTCGATGACGGTCTCTGCCTTGTCAATCGACAGGTTCTACACATTCAGGAGTCTCCCATGGCTTATCAAAGGGAGAACATCTTCCACACCAAGTTTGTGGTTCGCGAGGCTACCTTAAGTGTCATCATCGACGGTGGGAGTTGCTGCAATCTCATCAATGAAAAGGTAGTGGATTTCCTCCATTTAACTACTACTCCTAGAGCTACTCACTATGGTTTAAATGGCATAACTGATGATGGATCTGATATATTGGTCACCAAACAATGTTTAGTTTCATTTTCTATTGGATCATATCATGATACAGTGTTATGTGATGTTTCTCGAATGGATTGTAGTCATATCTTGCTAGGCCGTCCTTGGTGGGAGGAGAGTTACTCTCCTACCCCTTTCGCCTCAAGCTGTTTTGAAGGAACAGGCAAGACAACGCCAATAAAAAGTTGAGAAGGAGGTTGCTGCAAGACGAGAAGTGCACTGCAGCACAGACACCGGTCAGGCTGCACCCGCGGCCATACCATCTGGCACCCCTGATTCAGTCGCGCCCGCGACCCAGGATGAGATCAAAATCGTGGCCCCAAATTCAGCATAGCGCGCCGATTTTATTTCGCCGATTCCCGTTGACTCCGAGCTCGGAATTGTGTCAACTCCATCTTCTTGCGAAGCTAACTCGACGAGCCTTCCAACAATGGGTCACACGCTGCAGGACTTCTTCGTTAAGGCACCCGAAACTGCTCTGCAAATGGACTGCAGTGCTGCACATGATGTGGTTGCTTCTGACGACAACGATGAGAACATTGGGGACACTTCTCTTGAGTTAGCTATTGTACCTCTTGAGAATGTTCCTAATGTTGAGAATTATGGAGTTCATAGGGTTATTGAGCCTTTTGATTTTATTCCTTTTGATTGCTCGATGATCCCTATGACAGGTGTTGTTTTTGAGGTTCCTTTGCCTCAAATTCTGTTGGCACTATCTCAAGTTGATTGTCACGGAAGTTACTTTTTGGTGGTTGCTCCTTCCCTACTGCTCTTCAATGACTCGATTCGAGGACGAATCGCAAAATAAGAGGGGGAGAATGATGCGGGTCAAGATGGCCTTCTTTGGGTCAAACAACGATCTTGATCCAGGCGACGACTCGAGGACGAGTCGATTTCAAATGGAGGAGAATGATGTCATCCTCAAGCGGAAGAAGAAGGCTCCACCTTGGGAGTCGTTGAAGAAACGACGTTAATTATTTTATTATTTATATTTCTTGTTTTTAATATATTCTATTTTTATTAACTCCTATGTTAATTGGAGTCTAATTATAGAATTGCTTATTTTTAGTATTTCTTAGTTAGGTTAAATAAGATGGTTAGGAGAGTCTATCTTTAGGCTTTCTTAATTATCATATTTTGTTATTTTCTATATTAGGATTTTAGATTAAGCTTTATCTTCTAGGTTTACTTTATCTTTAGGATTAAAATTCTATCATTAAGAAACCAAAACTCTATCTTGAATGGTAGAATTGGTTCTTAGGTTTTCTATTTAAACGTTGTAGTTCTATTGAATTAAATCAGATTGAATAGAATTGAGGAACCCCTTTATGGATTAAAGGGTTCTTCGATTTCAATCCCCAAAGTTATCGGCTATTGTGTTCTATAACCCTTCGGCACTCAACCTCCATTCCTGTCACTTTGTTCTTTGATCAAAACAATAACCAGACACCACCTTCTTCACCCAAACCAGCGCATAGAAGAGAAGCCCGGAACTTGGTGACGTTCTCAGCGTTCCTCAATCCCAGCGGGCGTGGCCTCATCGGCTCTGGACTCCCAGCGCTCGCTCTCCCGCTCTCTCGCTGTCTCACCCTCGCGCGCGCCCGGACTTCCCCAACTATGTTCTCGACTTCGACGGTACCTGCGCACAACCAGCGCCCTTAGCAGCCGTCTCCTGCGCTCCCGTCTCGCACCAGAAGCTTTCTTCTTCGCTTTCCTTTGCTTTCCTCTTTGTTACTTTGTTAATTTAATTCTAGTTAATGAATTTCCGTAGCTTTTAGTTTATGAAATTCTTAAGTTAAGAACGTTGGGTTTAGTTAGTTTATTAATTAGTTTAATTCAAATGTTAATCAGGAGATATTGGAAGTGTATTGCAAGATCGGGCAAATATACGGCGTGGTTCTTGATCTTGAGCCCACAGGCGAAGGATCGGGTATCCCAAACGTATCACACAGAAAGTCCACCAGTCGCGGTCATGAGTCCATGAGTCACAACCGCGAGATTGCCCAGTTCACCATGGAGAGATTGCATGCGAGAGGTTTGCTGAAACCTTTGTGTCACGGCCGCGAGTTCCTAGTCCCGGCAGCGAGATCGTCACGAGAACATCAATTCGAAATCCAAATTCTATCTTTTCGGTGGGAGATTTGATCCAATGTTTTGAAGACTTATTCCTTAGTGTTCAAGGAAGATATTCTGAGACTTATTTAGTATTATTTTCAGTTTTACTAATTTTAAGATATTTTATACTCCCTCCGTTCCAAAATACATGGGTTTTTAGTTTTCGTCACGCTTTTTAAGGAGCGAAAAACTCTATGAAATATTTTTTTTTTAATCAAATTTTTTATATCATTTGATACTTATTACTAATAAGTATCAAATGATATAAAAAATTTGATTAAAAAAATAATATTTCATAGAGTTTTCCACTCCTTGAAAAACGTGTCAAAAAGGAAAAGCCCATGTATTTTGGAACGGAGGTAGTATTAGTTTAGGATTACTTCCACATTATCTTTAAGAAAATTATCTAGGTTTTGGGGGTCTCTTTCTTTCCCATAGGGGGAGCCACGAAATTATACTCGGAGACGCTTATTCTCAGACCTTGAAATTTATTTTTCACAGTAGTTGATGCGGATCAAGATGGCCTGTTCTGGGTCAATCACCGATCTTGATCCATGCGAGCTCTCAAGACCGATTCGAGGGCTATTAATGGAAAAGAGTTTCATCCTCAAGAGGAAGAAGAAAGCTCCACCATGGAAGAAGGGCCAAATGAGCAAGGTGAGATGATACCCACGTTTTAAGTCGTTCAGAATGATTTGACAACATTTTAACATCTCGGTAAAATGGGTCGTTCGGAGTCTATATTTATTGGATGAGGCCGTGTCATATCTTTTTGGAACGCGCAGGAAAAGATCTACAACTTTCTGTTGAAGGTTTGTCCAGAATCAAACTCGATGTTGGCCGAAATTCATCATCTTTTCAGTTATCAATGTTTGGACGAATTTCTACATAATTAATTTCAGATTTATTTAATTAAATTAGATTATGTAATTAGGAAAATAAAGTGTGGGAGGAAAATATCTCTTCTAGATAAATTCTTTAACCACCGAGCTGTTATTTATCTATCTTTATTGGGTTTGATTTATCTTAGGAAAGAATTATCTATCTTTGGATATTTTACTTATCTTTACCTAACCAAACCTCTATCATTTGCAAGGAATAATTGGTTAGGCTTTTCCTATTTAAAAACTTATATTACCTTGAATTTGAATTAGATGGGAAAATTATATTGAAGAAACCTTTTTGGCTAAAATGGTTCTTCAATTCCCCCATCCTAAAGCTTTTACATTCAAGCTATCGTTCGATCAATCATTCTATACTAATTCAAACCCTAATTCCAAACACAATCCCCAAAACCAAACAAATACAAAAACTGTAGAAAAACCGTCGCTACAGCAGGCCCAGATCCGTCGCAGAAAGGAGGGAGAAGCCCTCGCTGCTCGCGCACACGCCTTAGTAGCGGCCGCAGCCTCTTGCTGCGCCCGCAGCCCCTTGCTACGCCTGCGGCTGCGACATCCCCAAGCGCTGGTCACTGCACCTCCACACGGCTCCATCGCTGCTGCTGCTTCCTTCTATCGATGTTCCCATTTGTTTGAATTATAATCCAAGTGTTTGCCGTCGTTGTTTTTGCCTTTGTCTTTTGTTTTATTTTTCTTACTTGTTTCCGCCGTGATAAATTCGAAGCTTTAATTGTAATTGATTGTAAACGTCGAGAATAACCAGGATAATTGCAAGATCGGGCCAAACAACAAGTCGTCGTTCTTGATTCTGAGCCCACATGCGAAGGATCGGGAATCCAAACGTATCAGTAGTTCAATCAACGATTCAAGTTTGCTTATTTTCCATCAATTCGAAAGAGATTTAGGTACGCTAAGAGTGGCTAAGTTCGTTATTTGTTTCACCTGTGTTTCGGAGACTTGGTTGGTGGTTTGTGAGGCTTAAACTTAGTTGTTTCCTATTGTTCGTTTGATTTCTCTTGCGCATATCGATGATATTGTTGTGATTGGCCATCATAGTAGTGTCTTGGTAGGTCTTTGTTCTTTCGTCATTGAATGAATTCCGTAGTAGCATGCTTAGGATTGTGAGAACCTTCGTTTGATCATGACTAAGTAGAGATTTCAACATATGTCTTAAACATCGGTTACCTTGTTTACTTGGTGTTATTCATATGCCTAGATTCTTAGGAACTTGTGCTGCCTTTATGTTAAATCTTTGTCTGTGCTTAGGTTGTGACGAGAGGGTTTCTCGACCAAATAAATTTAGAGTCAAGACCCCCGCTATAGTATAGGGGAGTCAGGTTCGTCCTCAGGAGAGAAGTCAGCGGTTCTAGGTTTAGTGTGTTTTGAGGTTCAGGGAATTACGGGAAAAAGTGGCGAGGGTTTTTGTCGGCGTCGACTAAGACTTGGTCGATGTTGAGGGATGGAGAGGGAATGGTGGTTTGATGTCGTGTGGTTGCGCAAAAACTTCAAAATAATAAAGATAGAATAATAAAAGTGCAAACTTCCAAGGTTAGGGATCACCACAACAATAAAAAAAATGTCTAGATTTATAACTCACATAAAGATACATGCTTTATATCAAATAACTTTCGTCACTAATAAATAGGAATATAGAGGCTTTCGCATAAACCCTAAGTGTTACTACCTTTTCTTAATTAGGATCAACCAACTTTCGCAAGCAAACCCTAATTACTATCTGAATTCATAATAAGATCACTTTCGCTTTAATATCACAAATAAGAAATTTGCTCAACTCTCGCAAAGGATTAAGCACATAGGTAGATGGTGATAAAGACATACAAATTCATAAATCAAACACACATATCTATGTTGGGATCACCCCAACCCTAGAAGAAGGAAATTAAAAACAAAACATAATAAAAGAAACTAACTTTAACATTCAAAATAAAACTAAAACTTACAAAACCTTCCAAACGTTCCTCCTCTCTCGCCTCTTCTCTCTCTCCTCTCTCCTTGCGCCCGAAGACGTCTTTGCCTGAATGTTTGAAAATCAGCCCTCTAGGGCTTTATTTATAGGCTCTAATCCAACCTATTCTAGGAAAGAACTATCTATCTATACCTAAATTTATCTATCTAAAGCTTAATGATTAAATTTGGAAATAAAACAAATAAATCCCTGAGGAAATAAAGCTATTTGTGGATAAATCCTTCTTGACTTGATAGATCTTGATGTGGTTGGATAGAATTCCACATCTCTTGGCTTGCAAGTAACTCAATCTTCTTGGACACAACTCGATCTCGGACTCGACATGCTTCTGGATTGTCCTACGTCGACCAAACTCCTCGACGTCGAGTAGGATTTTTCCTCCGGGGTTGCACTCGATCTCGAGCAGGTGTAGTCGATGGGTGTACTCGACGTCGACCAAAACTCCTCGACGTCCACTAGAATTGTGCTCTCGAGTGGTCTGGTGCTCGTTCTTGACTTTTGGGAGGCAAGTCGACCAAAAAGTTACTCGACGTCGACCAAACTGGTCGACGTCGACTAGTTCTGTGCGCTTTCAGCATTCTGCTCCGTTCTTGAAACGAACTTTCATGAGTCCTCCTTCGTTCGATTAACGCATATGAGCATGCGTTGGAAAGCGCTTTTCGAGGGCTACAACTTTCCTGAAGACATCAAAGCTTAATTCAGAACGATGAATGGTGAAAAATGGTATTTTCTCTAGCTGCACCATCCTTAGCTTCTTGATGACTTTCCTTTAAGCTCCAAAGTGCGTCCGATAACAAAAACTTGTGTAGACCTCCATATATTGCAAATAAACATAAACTACACAAATTCTATGCTATTCTAACTCAAATGCATGCTGCAATTGATATAAAAGTAAGTCTAAAACATGACAAATTAGACGCACAACAAACACCCCATACTTAAGTTTGCTTGTCCTCAAGCAATACTTTTAATTGTCATACAGGGGAAGAATTCAAACTCTCAACATCTTAGATCCATTCTCATATGTCCATGCAATCAATTACCATCATCGAAAAGGCACTAATGTCACAAATTCGTGCATGTGAATAAAAGCAACTTCGCACACAAAAGGAGGGTTATGCAAAAACAAATCATAAGTGACAAAGCATTAATAATCAAGAGGACTTTATTAAGCTCAATAAGGAGTAGATTGGTAAAAGGCTAAAGGTGGGCAATTTTCGGCCATGTGGTCACTACAAAAAAAATGAAATTAGCTTCGGCAAAAAGCCGTGGCAAAAGCCCCTTCTAGGGTGGCAAAAGGCATCTAGCTTCGACTCTGCGATGACTAATGGGGGCGTAGCGAGTTCGGCCGTGGTAAAATTTGATAGCTTCGGCTACTAGCCGTGGCAAAGATATTGGCCACAGCTATGCGACGGTAAGTTGCCGTCGCTAGTGAAGTTCAGCGCCAAAATTTTGGCTCCTTTTCCTTTGGTTGTCACGACACATTTGCCACGGCAAGCTGTCGTAGCTAAGGTGTGGGTGGAAATTTTTTTAAAAAAAAAAAAACTGCTTTTTAGCCCGGAATCTTCATACCCGGGCTAAAAAGTCCAATATTTTGTTAAAAAAAATAAAATTTATTTACAATAAATATACACACAATTTACATATATAATATAATTCATTAATTATACAATATTTTCATATATATTAAAATGTCAAAAAAACTACATAATTTATTTACAATAAATATACATACTTTTATTAATTATACAAAATTTAATGACTTTTATTATAAAAAGAGAAGCTACCTAGCTATACAGGTAACCTTGGTGAAGCTTCCCCTAAACTTCTTCATCAATGAATGGAGCATTTGTAGACCTGGAATAAAAAAACAGAACACACCTTTGGTGAATATAAAAGGAAGCGACACCTTCTATTCATCTGAAATAACTAATCGAGAATAATGTACCATTTTTATTAAGAATATCGATCAGAACTATTCGAGACTTTGTTTCAAGATGGCATCCAGGATCATAGAAAATCTTTGTTACTGCCAAAAAAAAAATGCAGAACGGACATGGGAGACATTACAACATATGTGAACACACTATTTGAAGGGGGCAACAAGTAAAAAATGGGGTATTAAGAACAAACTGACCTCTGAATTGTCTCATGATGGCTACAATCATCTGAAGGTGCAGTCAAAACCAAAATTTTCAAGTAGCCCTTGAAATCATCCTGTCACACCAGAGAACATCAAGAACTTGCTCAAAGCCAACCATTACTCAATAAAAGCAGACAAAGAAGCAGTGAAGAGATGAAAATGATTTCCTCAATATATTATCAAGTGCTCAAGTAGCTTTTCGTATAAAAACAATAGTTTTTGGAAAATAAGATTCCAAAAAAGATGGGTAATTGCTGCCCTCAAAAGGTAATAATGGACGACATAGCATAGAGCACTTAATAAAGTATGCAAACGCTTGAGCAGTTATGGAGCTAGCTAGCCAAAAAGGTTTCAATTGATATTTATAACCATATTGGACAATTGATATTTAACCTGTCATCTTGGACAATTGATATTTATAACCATATGATTAAAAAAAATTGGAATTCAAATTTTTTAGTAGGATTCTTGGAAAAACAGTGAGTTTTAGACAACAACAATGGAGTAAGACCATTTCCAAGTAAGGTAGCTCCCTAATGACAATGAATTTGTCCAAGCCCTTCATACGCCACCAACTAATACGAGTTAAGAGTAGAATGCAAAAAGAATCAATCCATTCCCATCATCTATTTGCAAATGGTGATCGAAATAATACTGTGACACAAGCAGTTTTACAGATTTCCCTATTGTAAGTTTAAATCATCACAACTCCTTCAATACTTGGCCAAATTCGACCAATCAAAGCTCAGATTGCACATATATGAGTCTACTATCAAAATAAATAAAGAAATCCCAGCAATTTTTGACAAACCACTCCCAGAAATCATGAAAGGTGCACTGTTTCACATGCTAGGTAGTCAAAGACTACAAAAAGCAACCAAATAAGCCTAGCTAGCTAGATGTCCTTAACACCTGCCCATAACAAGAGACTATGCTATCCAGCTATAACCACTGCTACTATTTTTCCATGTATTGCTTAGGATTCTTCTATATTTGTGTAAATACTGATAGACCAATTAAGATTATTTAAAAAGAAAGCTTAACAAATAAGGAATGAATATATTTAAAACCTAACATAAACATAAAAGGTGAACTGACCATTAAAATGTCAGTAAACAACAATACCAATCAACAAGTTGCACTTGATCGAATCAATATATTCTCCTTTCAAATTCACCTTATACAAGTTCAGAAGAACCCATATTATAGACATGTGAAATTCAAAGTTCAAACAAGCACTCATATATTTCTTATTGAAAGTGTTATTTTTCTTCCTTTCTATTCTTTTTTCCCCTTTAAAGGTTATTTTTCATGCATCTTATTCATATTATTCTGAAGAGTGCTAACGTTTATGATATTTCAGATTGAATGACTTACAAGTAAGAGATTTTCATATTGATGGATGAAGCTAAGCTATTTCATGCAAGAAGGTGATGTTGAAATTCATGATATTGATTTCAAACGGATAAACAAGCACTCATATATTTCTTACTGAAAGTGTAAGCACTACAAAAATACATATATGATCCAAAGAGCTCGACTTACAAGTACCAACCCATGATTTAACAGCTGCAGCAACCACCTTCGACGTACCATTCATTCCTCAACTATCCTCATTATAATCCCCAAGAAAATATGCACCTAGAAACCAACCTAACATTGAACCAAAACAACATGGCAATCAGACAATAGGTATCATATTCATAACCCATCAATTTAAAATTTGTATACCCATTTCAGATCAAAAAAACCCTACCAGCAATGAAAGGATCCGCTATTTTCAGTGTCTCGATGTCGAAAACTAAGAATCCATGGCTGAATCTTCCAACTGCAGAGATTAGAATAAGTATGGCATTTGCTACGTAAAAACATTGAATTAGGTATGTAAAAGGAAAACCATGTTCATATGGAAAGGTAAGAAAACAAAAAGACTATGAGTAAAACAAAGAAAAATCAAGCTACCTTTCACACACCCACTTTTATATTCATTAAAAACTGATTGGCTCCAGCCTACAAGTTTAGATGATTCACAAATAACAGACTCACAATGATGATGGTCTCAAGGTTCACAGAAAAGTGCCTCTTTCTTTCAGTAAGTAATTAATAACTCTCACATATTCTTTCAAAATAAGTTTTATCTAGACTTAGTATTTATAGTGAAACTATACCTTACATTTATGTCACACTATGACTAGTTGGTTTCACTGTTAAAAACGAGGAAAATAAAGGTCGTAACACATAGGATGCTAAAAAATCATGCATTTTAGTTTTCCAGAGAATCAGATCCAAGCTCATTATTCTTAAAAGGCCAATAGATGAATAGAATGTATTTCACACAGTGATTTCAGCAAATAGACATGAACCATCAGGTAAGAAAGTAAACTAATTACAAGGATTAGATAGCTGGAGTTGCAAGCTATCATCAAATGCTATTATTTGCAAATTAAAGAACCATTTTCTGACTGTGCTTTGGGAATAGATTGATCATATGTGCCAATATCAACAGGTTCCGTCTGTCAATGGGAAAAAAAGTATCAACTGTCAACTAGTAAGGACATTCAAAATCCTGATCACAACCTACATAACCCTCAAAATGGCATGTATTTGTAAAGACCTACCGAGGAAGTGTCATCACTGAGTGACTACATAAGCTGACTATTGAAAGTTTCCAACTACCATAAAGCACAAATGAACTCAGCCAAGAAAAAGAAATGATACTGACACAAGCATGATAAGAAGTACAGAACTAAGACATAAGAAGTACAGAAATAAGGATATCTGATGATTAATTGGATGAATTACAGGTAGCTGATAGAACCATCATGAGTGGCAAAAACAAAAAGATGTCTTATACAATCACCTACAAACTTGAACAGAAATCACCTTGTGTAAGCGCTTGCATTTTCGTATAACCTGTGCAAGGTCAATCTCTCTATTCCCGATCCTAGCTGCCAATCAAGCACAAGGTTAGATACCAAAGCTAAAATCAACTTTCAACTGGGATTGTGGATTATTAAATACCCTGTAATCCTTAATTGTAGAGTAGATCATAGGTGAGAAAATAACATAAACTAGAATCTGATATGTTATCATCCTTGATCATAATCAACTTATCTTAGTTAAGCTTAACCTAGGGGCATTCACAAAATTAATGTTCATGAAGAAACATGAAAATTACTCTATTTCACAGCAACCAACGATACTTTAAAAGAGGATTCAACACTTGTAGTCATGCTGATGTGGTGACTATTTTTACAAGTGGAGCTCATAATAAAACATTGCAAGGCTAGATACTACAAAGACACTTTACAAGACCAGAAGATATGCACCATCCAGACCAACAAAGGCTCACAAAACGTTTGAATGCTAAAAATAAAATGGAGATAGATTTAACCTCGTGTATATTTTAACAAGTAATCCAAACATACGAATGCACACATCATTTTAATTCTCTTTTCTATTAGATCTAGAATATCTTGATTCTTGGTTATCAACAAACTCAATGTAGCTCCAATTAATCTGCTCTTTCTCATAATTTTCTTGCTCCATTTTGAAGACATGCTGCACCAAATATTAACGTGATAGAGATGCATGAATTGTGCAAGTTCAAAAATATCTATAACCAAGCAATTTTTTTGTTTGAAAAAATAAGATTATGCAGCTCAACATCCATAAGTTTTCATTTTAGTAACAAAAAAAGAAACATACCAAAATAACTTGTATTTAGCAAATATATAAAGTTAAGGAGGTGGGATGATATAACCTTAATTGATGTAGCAAGTACTTAGGGACACAATTTTGCTGACAAAATAGGGGTACTTCCGAAAAGAAATACCTATTCAGTGAAGAATTCACATGTCTGTCAAAAACAATGTAGACTGGTGGTATAGGCAATTAGCAGCACCTAGGCCTTCCCACCTGAGCATACCTATTTAGTGAAGAATTCCTTATCGTCCATGTCCTACACACAACATACATCCATATTATCAGGTCTTGAAAGCGTAAGACATATATCCAGGAAGCATATCAGGAAAACATAATAATTACACAGAACTGCACTAATCAAAGTCAAACATCACATGAATTGAGTGCAATACCAGCACACTTAGTATCCAGGAGGCGTACCAGTGCATGAATAAAATTCAGT
The DNA here is from genome assembly GCA_037127255.1 of Persicaria tinctoria. NCBI lineage: Eukaryota > Viridiplantae > Streptophyta > Magnoliopsida > Caryophyllales > Polygonaceae > Persicaria > Persicaria tinctoria. Next base: position 44,202,252 of record JBANSL010000007.1, read on the forward strand.
TAAAGTGATGTCGTGACTAGTTACTGAAAAAGGAATTGGAATTTATCTTGCTTTATTGCTTTGGGTGTGGACAGAATAGAATGTTATGATGTATGACACATGAGCAATGCATATTAAAAAAGTAAATATGCATGTCAATCATGTTTAACAACACAAAATACTCACATTTGAGGTATGCATCAAAGAGATTCCCAATAACTCCCTCAATGGTGTTTCAGTATGACAAGATAGCTCTCAAATTCTATTCTCCCTTTTCTCTTCAATCCACACATCAAACTCTTATCTTTCCTTCATCTTCCATATGGACTCATAAGTTCAAATCAATCTCAAACCATATGTAGACTTTGTTATTAGTGGTCTACAAAAAATATGTTCACAGATGGTTAGGGTCTTCCTAAATTGCTCTCATTAGTCCTACTTGAATTATTTTGTTTGACCTTCCTTGCTTGTAACAGTCGATTCAATTCAACAGAAGGGAGAAATATCCAAATAAAAAAACTAGGTCAGAAATTCAAATTCTCACAGGACACATAGCTGATTCAATCACCTAAACTAAACCAAATGTCAAAATAAACCGACTTTGAATGGCTTAGAAATTGTCTTTGCTACTTAAATCAAATAAAAATGAGCAACATTGAAAAATTAGGGTTTTCCCCCTAAATTATATCGAAGAAACTAGAGCATGAAAAATAACACGATATGAGCAAATCGTAGACGAATTAGAAAAAAAGAAGAAGAAAATGAGACAGAAAACCTACAAAATGGAGGAGCAAGAACCTTGAAGAAATTATTCTCGCGCGGCAGCAAAGGGGTGAAGTATGTCGGTGTCGCCGAAACGAGAGAGCTCTAGGTGCCATGGGTTGGGGCACGACCGCACGAGTGCTAAGCAATCTGAAGGCGAAGCTCTAAGCATGAGTTCAGATCTGAGATGGATGGAGAAGAGATGTGTGAGTTCAGATCTGAGATGGATGGAGAAGAGATGTCTTTTCAATTTTCACCTTGGGTTGGGATGGAGAAGAAGAATGAGATAGGGGTCTTAGATCTGACAAGGAAGAGGGATAATGAAAGACGAAGGTCGGAAGCGAGAGACTGAGACGAAGCGAGCAAGAGAGAGAGGGAGAACAGGAAAGAGATGAGAACGAAAGAGCTTGTTTAGGGTTGTGGTAGATAGAGAGAGAACATCCAGAAGAGTAGGGCTGTTACTTGAGCCGAGTAGCTCGAGCTTGGCTCGGGCTCGAAAAAAACTCGACTCGGGCTCGCTCGAATTAATCGCTCGAATTAAATATGAGTCAACCTTGAGCAGAATTCTGAGCTCGAGCTCGGCTCGAGTAGCTCGTATAGCTCATTTTATGGGTGGAATTACAGTTTTCCCCTATGTTTTATTTAACCCCATGTAAATAAGTTTTATTTAACCCCTTGTAAATAGGGCGTATATCTCGTTTCGTAGGTGAAATTACAGTTTTGTCCCTAGATTTTATTTAAGCTCTTCTTCTAAAGAGTCTGTCAACCGTTTTGCCTTTTGGACTCCATTCACTTTGAATCACAGATCTACATTTTGTGAGTAGCTCGAGCTCGACTCGGCTCGGCTCGAGATAATGAGGCTCGAGCTCGAGCTCGGCTCGTTTGTAACCGAGCCGAGCTTGAACACCCACTACTCGAGCTCGTTAGCTCGTATATCAGCCCTACAGAAGAGTATCTGCTAAAGAAATTGGATCTGTGCTTTTTTATTTTTTTTAATTCATTTTTCATTCGCCACGGCAAACCCTAGCCGTCGCTACCGTAAATGGAAAAATGAACTCAATAGCCACGGGAACCCTTGCCGAAGCTATCATCAATGGTTATTTTTTCTTTTCCATGCCTGTCGTGGCTATTGTCGTGGCAAAAGGGTACCAATTGCCACGCCAAGTGCCTGCCGAAGCTAGCGAGGGTGGCCAATTTTATTTTATTTTTTGTAGTGGGTGCTAATGATCCGGGGAAATGGAGTACTTTCCAAACTTTCATACCACATTCCTTCTTCTTTTGATTTCTTACCTTTCGCTCATTCGCTCATTGCTTTTTTCAATATTATGCTTTTACCTCTCTAACCTTAGCACTTCCTTCTCGCGAGCCGCAAACATGGGTGTCATGAACGTCGGATATCGAGTGCAATGTTACTACAGAAGTGGCCGACATCGAGGAAGGTTGGTCGATTTCGAGGAGATTGGTCGATGTCGACTAGTACTACCCGAGATCGAGTGTGGAACCCCAGGGTGGCCTTCTCCTCGACCACAGGTTCGTTGCTCGTCGATGAGTGGTCGACATCGAGGAGATTACTCGACGTCGAATACTCCTACAACTTATTTTACCTGCAAAACATGTTAGGACGACAATATCCACAATAGAAAAATCCAAAAATAATGTTTTAAAACAAAAACCAACAATATCTAAAATCTAAGAAATAAGAAATAGTGGGTTGCCTCCCGTAAGCGCTAAATTTGAAGTCTTTAGCTTGACCTACTTCCCTTTATGTCTTAGCCGGGGTCATCTTTGTCCGGAGGTATAGGTGGGTCCGGTGGTTCCTACGGTGGTGGGAAGCGTGGGATGTCATCCGGGGGCATCATGTGAAGAAGCTTAAACCTCCCCGAGTAAACGCTCCATGGCTTCACCCATTCATCTTCCTGGCATGGGCTCTAGCTGGCATGCATAAAGAAAGATATACAGAAAATATAAATACCTCATCATCATACCTCTTCTGCTTCATTGGTTGATTTGTTTGCGCGTCTCCACCACAGCAAAACGGTGGAGTGGGAAGAGATATTTCCACCTCATCATGCGGGGCTTCATGCCACTTTTCTAGGACCCCATACTTGAATATGAACATCGGTTGCTCAAAATTATCGGGGATGACCTTCACGTTGTAAGGTAAAAGCGACCTTGTAACACTCTGGGCAACAATGTCCGTTTTCTTCTCTTCTAGTGCTATTTCGTCTTGGGATCCTTCATATGATTCATCAAAAATAGATAGAAAAGTAGGAATGAAATTCAAGGAAGGACATACCTGGTTGTCGACATCGAGTGGGTCAATTGGCTCGTCGGGAGGAGGGAATGGTCATTTAGACTGAATGGAACCCTCAAGCCTTTGAATTTCGTCTTCTAGCCGGGCTATTTCTTTTAATCGTGCCTCCTCCACTGCGATCCTATTTCTCCATCTCAAATCTTGAAACTATTCTTCCCATGCAGGATTCCCTTCGACAAAGTCTTCCATCTTTCTACCTAAGCTTTGAAATCACAATCAAGAACACAAATTAGTAGCAAAAGCTTGGCACCCAGTTGGTACCGGTGAGGTAGGTGGTGGTAGGGTATGTGATAGGGTAAGAAAAAGTGATGGGCTTTTCTGAACCTTAAACACAATTAAACTAGGCGCGATTGATATCTCCCCGGCAACGGCGCCAATTTGACGAGAGAGTTTCTCGGCCAAATAAATTTATAGTCAAGACCCCGCTATAGGATAGCGGGAAAAGGTGAGGAGGTTGCTGTTGACATCGGCTAAGAGTTGGTCGATGTCGAGGCAATGGTAGGAGAAGAGGTGGTCAGTGTCGGGTAACTTTGCAGGAAAAAAATAATGAAATAAAATAAATAAAGATGCAAACTTCCAAGGTTAGGGATCACCACAACAATAAACATATGTGTAGATTATAATCACATAAAGATGCATGCTTTATATCAAAGAATCGACTTTCGCAAATTCCAACAATTTAGGTGATAGAGGCTCTCGCATAAAAATCTAACTTGTTTCTACCTTTTCTTAATTAGGATTAGTCGGCTCTTGCAAATAAACCCTAATTACTATCCAAATTTATAATAAGATCGCTTTCGCTTCAATATCACAAATAAGGAATTTCATCAACTCTCGCAAAGGATTAAGCACATTGGTAAATGATGATAAAGACATACAAATTCATGGATTTATAAATTAAACACACATATCTATTGTTAGGATCACCCCAACCCTAGAAGAAGGAAATTAGAAACAAAACATAATAAAAGAAATTAACTTTAACTTAAAATAAACTAAAACTTACAAAACCTTCCAATCTTTCCTCCTCTTCCTTCCTCCTTCTCTCACCTCCTCTCTTCTTTCTCTCTCTCCTCCTCCTCCTTGCGTCCTAAGACGGCTTGACTTGAATGAATAAAAATCAGCCCCCTAGGGCCTTATTTATAGACTCCAATCCAAGCTATTCTAGGAAGGAACTATCTATCTATATCTAAATTTATCTATCTAAAACTTAATGATTAAATTTGTAAATAAAATAATTAAATCGAAAAGGAAATAAAGCTAATGTGGAGAGATCTTCCTTCTCTTGATAGAACTTGATGTCTCTTGATAGAATATCTCGAATCTTGGCTTGCAAGTAACCACAATCACTCGGATTTCTCCTCGTACTCGACTCGGACTATTCTGGAATGTTTCTCGACGTCGACCAAGTTCCTCAACGTTGAGTAGAATTCGTTGTCTCGATTGGTCCTATGCTCAGCTCGTGCTCGATTTTAAATTTTACCTCCTTTCATGGTTTTCAAGAAAAATATGCATTTCATTGTGACTTCCCTTTACTAGGCAATTTCATGATATATCTCTAATGAATCCAATTTTGCATCGTCGAGTTCAATTTAAGCTTTCATGACACTTATCAAAAAATTTCAATGGTTTCAATGGGGGTCATTTTTCAAACTTTGGAAAACATACATATAAGCACATAGATAAATAATGAATTCCAAAATAGCCATGTATATGCAATTCAAGAAATAATGCACAAATAATGTCAAATAAATTCAAATATGCACAAAGTAATCCCTTCCCCCACCCCATACTTAAACATTACAGTGTCCTCACTGTATAAAAACAAGGGTAAAGAGAGAAACTTACTAGACAGGTGTGCTAATCGGTGAAAATCGAGTGCAATTTTGTTGTAGGCTCTGGTCGATTTCGAGTGTACTGGTCGATATCGACCTGATGTACTCGATTTTGACTGGCTGCTTCCTTTCTTCTTTGTTCCTACAAAAAGTGTTGGAAGAAAAATACCCACAATAGAAAAACTTAAAGTCCAAAACCAAAAGCAACAATGTCCAAAAATCACAAAAGTTAATTGTCTATTTACAAGCTCTAGACTTTATAGTCGCTAGGCCGACTTTCTCCATTAAGCTCAAGGTGGCATTTGCAGGGCCCATGTAGCTTGGGCTTCAAACCGGACTCCATTATTATCCATCAGTTGTATTCCTCCGGAATGGATCTTGTTCACCGTGAAAGGGCCCATCTTTTTCTTTTTGAACTTGTTAGGGAACCAATGATCATTTGACTTGGAAACATAGACCTTGTCTCCAACTTCGTATTCCTTGGGCTCATAATTGGAAACCCTGCATAAGCGCATATACTAAGACAAACCTCTCCCATGTATAGATAGATATTTAAATTAAATAGGAGAAGAAAGATCCATACCTTGGCTTACCTTTGCAGATTCGGATTTCGGGACCTCTTGAGGATCTGGTCGATATCGAGTGATAGTGGTCGATATCGACTACTGCTGTTCTGGTGGAGACTCAGTCGATTCTGATGAAGACGGATCGATTTAGACTAGTCGATATCGACCAAGGTTGGTTGATATCGAGTCACCTTGCTCGAAATCAGGTTGCTTTTGCTCGACAGGTGGAATCGAGTGGACAAGGGGTGATCGATATCGAACAAGAGTGGTCAAAATCGACCTGTTCTGCTCGATATTTACTGGCTTCATCTCTGGGGGAGAAATCGAGTCGATATAATATGGTCGATATCGACCTGTAGTGGTCGATATCTAGTGTTGTTGCAGCTCAGTCAATTTTCCTGGGTCGATTTTGACCCCATACTTAAGACCTGACAAAGCATCCGAAAAATAATTAGTCCATATCGACTTACCTTGGTCTCTGTCGAGTGGATTCTCTGCTTCTTTGTTCAGGATGGCCATGATCTCATCCACTTGGGCCTCCATGTCCCTCCTTTTTAGTTCTTCGGGGGTCATGTTTCTTACCTTAGGATTCCCAAAAGTAATGTACCCGGCTGATATAGACTTTACTACTTCCATGTGACCTGTACGCCTTTCAGTTTTATTAAAGGAATACTCAATTACCTCATCTCTGATGTTGAAATTGAGTACTCCGTTCCTTATACTTATGTTGGCATCCACTATCGCCAAGAAGGGCCTTCCTAGAATAATTGGTCAAGAAGGGTCTTCCGCCACATCAATAACTAAGAAATCAACAGGGACGAAGAACTTACCTACTTGTACTGGTACATTGTCCACCATGCATGTTGGGATGACCACCGTGTTGTTCGCCATGTATAGCTTTGCATCCACATGCTCTAGAGAACCTATCTTTATCTTGGACCAGATTGATAAATGCATTATACTCACACTGGCTCCCAAGTCACACAAAGCATTGAATTTAGATTGACCAAATCCAATGGTTATAGACTTATAGCAAACTTACCTGGATTCGGCCGTTTCTCAAGAACGTCCATTTGGCTGCACTCCTCTGCGATCTCAACCATTGACCGCTTTTTGCTCAGAATCTCCTTTAGGAATTTGACATATGATGGCATCTCATTAATAGCTTCTGTGAAGGGTATTGTGACATTGAGCCTTTGAAGCATCTTGATGAAACGATGGAACTTCTTCTCTGCTGGATCATTTGGAGATTTCATCGGGAAATGCAGCTTTTTTTTTGGCGGAGGTGCTGATGTCGAGTGGACGGGGTCGATATCGAGTGACATTGGGTCGATATCGACATGTGTCTGGTCGATATTGACCGGATCGGCTGGAATTGGGTCGATTTTGACCGGGGAGGGGTCGATATCGACAGGGGATGGTCGATATCGAATGGGTTGGTCGATATCGACTGATCTCCAATGCCCTTTTCCTCCGCCGTTTGATCGGGCGTTTGCATCTGTCGCCCACTCCTTAGGTTTATAGCAACCACATATCCAGTAGATTTACCCTTATGGTTAGGTTTAGAGGTTCCAGGGAGCGTACCTAACTGTTTGGGGATGGATGTTGCCAACTGGCCAATCTGTGTGTCAATCAATTTCCTCCAGATATCGATTTCCCCAAGCCTAGAGTTGACACCATGCATTTGAGTGTAGATGGAATTGATAGCTAGACTGCTTGGTGTCTGAATGATTCCTTCGCATCTCCTCAAGAATGGTCTGCATGTCATCTTTCTTTCCTTCTCTGTTAGGGTGACCAGGAGCTCTGTAGAGAGGGGGATTCTGATGTGGCCCCAAGTAGTGTCCCCCCGCAGACCTTACCTCTTCGTGAGTTTCTCCTTGCTGTACTTGATCGACGTGTGGGCACACAGTAGTGTTGTGCCTCACAGACCCACATTCCAAGCAGGGCTTATCCTTAGACAAAAACTTAACCTGCTTGGTGAGACGGCGTACCTGATCGTTGTGGAACTAGTCCATGACGTCTGGATCAACCTCCTTGTGTGGCACATACAACAGCATAGATGAGGCAGACCTTTCATACCTTTCTTCAGAAGCGGCCGCAGAAGTCCCATATGTGTTGTCGTAGTTGGCCAGTGTCTTAAATACCTCCCATGCTCGGCGCGGAGTGTATCCGAGATACCCATAAGCGGTGTAGTTATTGATCCGATCCTTAGTAGGTGCATCCAGACAGTTGAAGATGATCTCTTGGATGACGTATGGTGGTTGTCCATGCGTAGGACAGGATTTCAGAAGCCTCTTGTAGCGATCCAAGACTTGTGCTAATGGGTCTCCTGGCTTTTTCCTGAAAGCCGTGATTTGTTGTCTGAGGGCAGCTGTCTTTGCAGGCGGAAAGAACTTGTTGAGGAATAGTTCCAATAGTTCATTCCAGGTGCGAATTGACCGTGCAGGCAATCCTTCCATCCACTGTTGTGCTATTCCTGCAAGGGACCAACGAAAAGCCTTTAGTTTTAAGTATTCAAGATTAGCTATAGCTTCGCATAAGTCTATAAAAGCGGTGATATGATCTAAAGGACATTCATTGATTCTCCCCCTAAATTGACTCCTCCTAATTTCAGTAATAAAAGAAGGACGAATTTCAAAATTAATAACGGGAAGAACGATCGGCGATTCTGGAACTTCCAGAGTAGGATGCAGTTAGTCTAGTCTAGTCTAGTTTTGATGATCTTTGCTCTATGCTTCGTGGATTGCAAATTACAAGCTATCCGCCTAGCCACCACCTAAGTGAGCATGTCAGCTTCCTTTTCCCTCACCTCGGTTTTATTTGTTTATTTTCGTTGTCTTTTATGTTTCATTGAGGACAATGAAAGATTTAAGCGTGGAGGAGGGATTCAGTGAGTCTAGTCTAGTTAGGTCATGTTTCAATTTCCGATGTGTCTTTATTTTTATTTAAAAAAAACTCAAAGAAAAAAATAGAAAATTCCAAAAATTAAATCCCAAAAATATCATGCATATATATGTTGTTATTCGAACACCCACCTTGGTTAGCGAAACTCTATATTCTCTTATGGCATGAACATGTAAATCGTACGATTTGTTTGAATTGCTTAGCCTTATTGTTCTTAAATGTTTTCATATGGAGCATGATGGGTTATATAACTGAGCATGTATGATTGAGCTAGAGTATGATTGAAATCCTACAAAACATGACCCTTGTGAGATTGCTTTAGCCTTATTGGATTCATTTATTATCCCTGTGCTCAATTGTGTGATTTACTCTCCATATGTTTCTACCTCTTGATATTGACTTCATTAGCTATTTTCAAAGCTGACTCACATGTTTGTTGCTTGCGGATGTTCGTGCTATTGTGTTATATATTTGGCTTTAGTTTCTTGTGAGTTTTGAATGAAATAAGGTGGAAATGGTTGATACACTTAGTAACCAGATCTATGCACGACACCCATGGGTATGATTCGTGCAAAACGGTGTTGAAAACTATCCACTAAGAAAGAAAGCTTGATCATTGAGTAACCCGGTTCATTCATGTCACCCATGTTTGCAACTCGCGTCAAAAGATGTTCAAGTGGACTTTATTCAAGTAAGTTGAGGTGTTGATAGACCGGGGTCATTCATGACACCCATGTTTGTGACTCGTGTAAAAAATACACCAAAGCCGAAAGGAACCATAGCAAGAAAGAAAAAGGAAAAAAAAATAGAAAATACCGAAAATGAAAAAAAAAAGTGAATAAGTCTAGAGCCAAATTGTTTATTTTTACGGTTTTCCGCAAGTGATGGTATTTCGGTGGAGATTTGATTATATTTTTGTCAATTTCTATGAGCTTAGTGCATTTTGGATTGTGCTGAGAGTTGAACCTAATTGCTTAAACACATGAGAGCATGAGTGAAGCACATATTCCTTGTGAGGTTGGATGATTTCTACTTCTATGCTTCTATCGCTAAATACATGCTAGGATGTTTATTCACTTGATCATGTGCTCCATTTTATATTGATGCTGCTTTTGTCTAAGGTTATTGCATGTATGATGAACTCATAGGTATAGGTTGCTTTTTATTGATTCGCTTGAGGACTAGTGAAACTTAAGTGTGGGGGAGTTTGATAATGCATATTTAGATAATCATTATAGAGTAGTTTTAGTTGTGTTTTATAGGTGTTTGGTTATGTTTTAGAGTTAATTTCGTATTTTTCTCTTTTAGTTGGAAAGTTAAGAAACTATGCTATTTCGATTGTTTTATGTAGGTTTGTAGATCTGGCTTGTGGCCAGCTTGGAAAAGTTCTTATTGGAGTAAAGAAGAAGAAGGAAAGAGGAGAAAAGGAAGCACTAGAGAGAAAAGGCCAAGAAGAGAAGAGCAAGAACACACGGTTCGGCGATGAGTCGCGGCCGCGAGTCACTCGTCGCGGCCGCGAGTCCCCGTATTTCATCGTGAAGGCAACCCACGAGAAGGGTCACACGAAGTCCACCAGTCGCGGCCGCGAGTCCATGAGTCGCCGCCGCGAGATTGCCCAGTTCACCATGGAGAGATTGTCCGCGAGAGGTTTGCTGAAACCTGTGTGTCGCAGCGGCGAGTTCCTAATCGCGGCGGCAAGATCGTCAAGAGAACATCAGTTCGAGATCCAAATTCTATCTTTTCGGTGGGAGATTCGATCCAATCTTTTGAAGACTAATTCCTTAGTGTTTAAGGAAGATATTCTGAGACTTATTTAGTATTATTTTCAGTTTTAATAATTTTAGGATATTTTATATTAGTTTAGGATTATTTCCGCATTATCTTTAAGAAAAGTATCTAGGTTTTGGGGGTCTCTTTCTTTTCCATAGGGGGAGCCACGAAATTAGACTTGAAGACGCTTATTCTTGGACCTTGGAACGTAGTTTTCATAGTAGTTCCATCAATTATTCAAGTTTTCTTATTTTACATCAATTCGAAGGAGATTTAGGTACACTATGAGTGGCTAAGTTCATTATTTTTTTCACCTGTGTTTTGGAGACGTGGTTGGTGGTTTGTGAGGCTTAAACTTACTTGTTTCCTACTGTTCTTTTTATTTCTCTTGTGCATATCGATGATATTGTTGTGATTGGCCATCATAGTAGTGTATTGCTAGGTCTTTGTTCTTTCGTCATTGAATGAATTCTGTAGTAGCATGCTTAGGATTGTGAGAACCTTCGTTTGATCATGACTAAGTAGAGATTTCAACATATGTCTTAAACATCGGTTACCTTGTTTACTTGGTGTTACTCATATGCCTATATTCTACGGAACTTGTGCTGCCTTTATGTTAAATCTTTGTCCGTGCTTAGGTTGCATAAAGGTGTAAGGGGTCAATTGTGCTCTTTGCACTTTAATCGATTCAAACTAAGATGGGAAGACTATAAGTTAAAGGAATCATACAACTTGAGTTTATGTCTAGGACTAATTAAGCCAACCAATGTCGATGAATGCGCAGGTAGAACTATTTTCTCCATTGATTTGTTACCAAAACCATCATTCTTAATGCTTTGTTACTTCAATTGCAATCTTGATCTTTTAGTTCTATTTCCCCTATTTACTTGTTTATTTCCCACTTTTTGGTGAAGTAGCTTTTAGATTGAGTCTTAGATTTCCATGTGGGATCGACCCTACACTTATCGCTATACTTAGTTATTTGTGTGGGAATTCTTTTGGCGAGGTTTGCACATGACGCCGACGGTTCTCCTCGTACTAAAGACCTATAGGCTTGTGAAATGGACCCGTATCTTGGTCTTTTGGCCCAAGGTTTTGGCCTTGGCCCGAAGACAGCCCACCAATAACTATCAAAAAATAAAATAAATAAAAATACAGTGGAAATTCAATCATTATTATTGCTAATTCTTAATAATGATTTTATTAATCTCGCTCGAAAGGGTGCGTACTAAATCCCGTTAGGGTTTGGAAAATTCTATATATCTGGGAATAATTTTGCTCCCTGGTCGTCCTGTTTGGCCGTAAAGCTCCTCTCACGTTTCAGATGGTTGATTGATCCTCCTTTTTGGCTCGTATTTGCTCTGTCTTCCGGCGTCGGGTTGGTGCTTTGGTGTGTCTGCGTTTGCTCGGTGTTGAGTTGCAGTATCGGGTATCTTGTTTGATCGACGGCGGATCGTGGATGTGTTCGTGTTCTTCGAAGATCCTTTATTTAGGTGGGGGTAACGTCGATGATCCACACTTCCTCAGGAGTCGCCCTTTCCGGTTGCGATACTGTCGTGAGTCCTTGCACTCTCCCGCGTTCGTGGCACTCGTGGCGCGCCTTGGTTTTCCATCAACTTCTTTGCCGTTTGATGTCTTGTATGGGTTGATTGGGTGTTTCTTTCTTCTCTGTTTTTTTGTGATGATTATGTACTGTTTGTATTAACGATTTTCTGTCTGCCGACTTAGTCGGCCCTCGAGTTTCAGGTACGCATGAACTCGAATTTTTACCTAATAAAAAAAAAGAAAAGAAATTTAAACAAAAACTACCAAACTTGCCTAAATATGTGCCATTATTCGGAAATATAAAATACATTTACGTCATTTCAACTAACGTTTGAGTAAATTCGAAAGGTTTAATTGCTTAATAATAATACACCTTATCAATTAGTAACGCAATCCCTATTACTATAGGGTGGGGAGATGGAGAGCAGAGAATATCCTGGTCACTCTTCTTCGGAGTTATCCGGGGCCCATATTTCCCCTCAGCCCAATTTGCTGTAGTTGATAAAATTGTGAAATTGTGACCATTGATTGTGGGTGAGTGAATATAATTAATGGCTCAAAACTTATCATAAACGTAATGTCTCATTTACCCCTAAGAGTTTAAATTTAAAATTATTTATTTTTTTCCTTCAGTGTCTTGTTCTATCTTTTCACCTTAATTATGAGGCTGCTTTCTTTACTAACGCCTAGACCTGGGCAAATGCGGGCGCGGGTCGGGCTTGGGACGGGCTTTGGCCGAAAATTTGTCCCGTTATTGCGGTTGCGGGTCGGGCTAATCCCGCTTAACGGGTTGAAAACCTTGTCCGATCCCGTCCGCTATTGCGATTACGGGCAGCCCGCGGATACCCGCTTAATTTCCCATCTTGTACTACTGTACTCATTAAAAAATAAAAATAAAATGCAACACTTGCTAATATATATATATATACTTGCTAATATATATATCTATACTATATATAAAAGCCCCAACTTGTGAATGAATAGTATTTCCGTTAATTAACCTCCGTGAGTTGCCTCCGTTTGTAAGGCTTTTCAATTCTCATACACTCATCAACTTCTTCCTTCTCCTGATGCCATGTTTGTCTTTTTTTTTTACTGTATTATTTTTCAGTTCCCTTTCTTCCATGATCTTCGACCGCCTTCCACTCTATGCTCTCGCTCCCACCGATGTTGTACGTTGTTGTCGCTAGCCGCCCGACCAACAATCTCCACTGTCATAATATTGTAGGTATCTACCCTTCTATAATTTGATGTGAAATTTGGGGAATCTTACAAGTCTTTGTTCTCCATTTTCTGATTTGACTGCCATCATCGGCGTTGCTCTCTCCAACCCTAATTTCAACTTCCGTTTCATCCCATGCAAGTCCTGATCGCTCCCATTCGACTTTTTTCTTGCAGGTCAGGGACGACGAATCTTCTTCTTGCTCCGCTTACATTGCTTCCAGTTTCCGCGTTTACAGAATCCAGGTCTCTTACAATTTTAGTTTTTCGTCTTGCAGTTTGGTGAATTCGCCGAGAATTTTAAATTCGGATATCGAGGCTTTGAATATGCCAGTCGTTGTATTCATGTTTCCGTTGCTAATCGTGGCCGGTGTAGATATCGATGCAAGACGCTGGCCTGGACCGAGGCAAGGAGAGTCTTCTTATACCTGTGAGCAACGAGGTATGCTCTTAATTGTTGCACTGCTTTGAAGTTTTTGTTGCTCGTATTTGGATTTTGATTTCTGAATCTAGTTTTCGCTGTTTTTGTTAAGGTTATTGAATCTTCCGCATCCAATCGCTGCCTCAATCGATCAGCAATTCAGAGTATAGAACTTGTAGATACTGGTACCACTTGTGCTTATTATGTAAATTATGAGGTTTCTGTTGAATGATCAATGCTTGGTGTTCCGCCAGTTTATCTGCTTTAGCAATGCGATTCATAGCAAATTTGTGTGCGGCTTTGTGCAGGCACAGGCACCGGAGATTCATTTTTGGGAAGTGTTGATTCATATGGTCACCTCATCGTCTCGAGGCTGGATACAATGGTAATGGTGAGGTTTCATATCTTCTACCTTGACATTTGTTATCAGATTGTTTGAAGGTGGTTGTAAATTAGGATGGTAATAGGTCTGGATAGATTGAAACAACACGAGACATTGCATCTTTGGCATGTTTTTTGAAATTAACTGTATGCCAACTTTATGCAAATGATTTTTACCGATGTTTAGGATCTTGGGTACTGTGGATATACATGTTTAGATGAATATGGATTTGTAGGACAAATTGGTTACTTGTAGAATGATCTCAGTCAATGTTTGACGTTTTTTTTTTGCAGAAGAAGACATGCTTACCTATACAGCTTCTCCTCAAGATTTTGGGGTTGGAGAAGGAAGTTAAGCAGGTCTCAGCTTCAATCCTAGCTAATGCTCAATGGTATTGAACTGATACGTTTGGCCTTGTTGTATTTTGCTTCCTCCTTATATAATGCTCGTGTTCAATTAATATTTTTGCTTGATTTTGACTAATACCATTGATGCGGGACCATATTCTACAACTCCAGACACACTCATCATTCTTGGAGAAGGACCAATGACTCGAGCTCGTGCTAAGAAGCTTCAGAGAGACTCATTCAACTTTATGAGCCATGCTTTGTTCTCGAGCAAGGTTCAACTCCCCGAGCCTACATTGAAGACCTATATGTGCATAAGGATTCGAGATGAAGAGCTGCCTTAGTCTACATGGCTGCCGAATTAGACTAAGTGTTGGGGCTCCCACTTATTTCCATTCTTAGTAACTTTTATACTTAAGTTATTTTAGGAAACTTTAGGGTTATTTTATTTAATTCTTTAAAATCAGTTTTTAATCTCTTTTACTTAGAGATTTCGGCCCAGCAGCCCTAGAAACTCTATATATGTGTTTCCCTTCATGTAGAACAATTCAGAATTCATTGATTAAAAAACACGTTCAGAAACTTGTGTGAAAACACTTGAGAGTTGTCGATTAATTAGAGCAGCGCTCATTGATTGTCGAATTGATATTATCTCAGCTTGGTTTGCTTTGCCGTTCATCAACTTCGCAAGACTTGGTGAATCTAGTATCACAAGCCCCCTCCTTGTGCCTTCAAGTTGTCCGCTTGATTGTGTAGGGTTGTAGAGGCGGTTTGTGTGGTCATTGGTATTGGTTCCTACCCTCTTAGGAGGCCTGTGGTCTTTATCTTGTTCTGCATAGATCATTTCAGTCCTTATCGGTCGTGTCTTTCATATAAATTTTGGAGTCTTGTTTACCATTTTGTCGAGTCTTGTTATTACTTTTAGTCGACATCAAAACAAGAAAACCCTAGTTTCTTTGCTTTCTTGTTGAATCTTGCCCTACCCAATTTCGAGTCTTGTTTACTGTTTTGTCGAGTACTGTTTTTCCGATCTTGCCCTATCTTGATCGATTCTTGAGAGTCTTGCTGCGTTTCTTTGCTTTCTTGTTGAATCTTGCATAAATCTTGCATCTTTCTTGTTAGTTCTTGCCGCGTCTTTATAGTTCTTGATCAATCTTGATTAAGTTCTTGCGTTTCTTTATTCGTTCTTGATTATTCTTGCTTGTTGTCGAAGATCGGACCATCACACGGCTAACCCCGTATCAAATTGGCATCAGAGCTTTGGTTTCCGACATCAAGATTGAGTCTTTCCTTTTCATAAACACAAAAACCCACAAAAAAGAGTCCTTTTCTTGTTTTGGTTGTTTACTTCTTGTTTCTTGAATTGATTATTGCACTAATCTTGTTTGTTTGTAATTGTTGTGGTTGCATAAGCCTAAACACAAGCCTAGCCAAGACCAGTGGAGTCGACCAAGCCGTGAAGCACCCTTGTGCATCACCCTAGCCGACGGCAGATTTCTGTCCCCATAGGTTGAGACTTGGCCGAATCCCTCACCAACAAGAAAACCCTAGTTTGTGTTTGTTCTATCTTTGGAACTCTTTAATTATCTTTTATCTATTTTGCCTTGATAAAATCTGATTTTATTTGATAGATTAAGTCCTATTATCTATCATTTATCTTTTGAGGCTAAGATAGATATACTTACCTAAATTATCCAAAGAGTTGCCTATTTACTTATTCTAGGGCTGGAATTTTATTCTCTTCACCATTACATTCAGAAATTTTGAGTCCTCTATGTTTGTTTAGAGTCTTTCTTGCATTAGGTCAAAAAAAAAAATCAGTTTCGAATTCAGTAAAAAAAAAAAGACATACATACTTGGACCTAGGAGGATAAAATTCACTAGGGGCAAAAGTAAGTCAAAAAAAAAAAGAGAGAAAGAGTTGTTCTATCTAGTGCAAGAAAGCTCCAAGGACACACTTTGGTGAATTCTATAGCCTATATCGACAGCCCTTCCCAAACACATACCTCCACAAAATTGAAACCCTACCCTGCAACTACAATGTCCTAACTTAAAGGTTTTCAATCAAAGAGGTAAATTTCCAAGTTTTTCTTTTATTTCTCTTTCTTTTCTATTTGAGTCGAGTAGAGCTCAGTTCTGTCGAGTTCTCTTTTGTGTTAGTCGAGTGTTTGTTTTGCTGTTCGAGTGCTCTTATGTCAATATCGAGTTGATCTTACCATTGTCGAGTGATCTCCTTGATTGTGTCGAGTTGATTTCTTGCAATTGGCCATCTGTGTTGCTTGAATCAGTGTTTATAGCTACTGTTGAGTACTCTTTCTCTCTTGTCGAGTACTTGGTTGTGTGACCCTCGCTACTGTCGAGTTCCATACTTGCTTGGGTCGAGTTGTTTGCTCACATCGAGTGCTCTACAGCCCTTGTTGAGTACTCTTCTGCGTTGTTTCATTCATTACATACCTTGATTGCTTAGTCTATTGCTTGGTTATCGATTTGCCCAAAGCAGATTGCCCTAGCAAGCGTGATATATCAATCGGAGAGGGAGTGTGAG
Source organism: Persicaria tinctoria (assembly GCA_037127255.1). NCBI lineage: Eukaryota > Viridiplantae > Streptophyta > Magnoliopsida > Caryophyllales > Polygonaceae > Persicaria > Persicaria tinctoria. The sequence goes on from JBANSL010000007.1 coordinate 44,218,843, forward strand.
CGAAACACAATTGTGAGCTGTTTATAAGATTTACTAACCTTAACATAGTTCATTGTTTCTTTTCTTTTGTTATAATGTCTAATAACCAGGGAAACAACGGTGGTAACAATGCTACTAATTCGAGTGCTACTGTGACACCCGAACAGTTCGCCACCATGATGAATAACATCACTACCATCATGAACACCATGGCTAATAAGGATTCCGTAGCTGAACTAGCCGCCAAGGTGATAGCTTTGGAGAACTCTAGGCCGAGTGGTTCAAACACGGTGGGAGGACAGCAAGATCAAAGGCGTGATGAGCCGCCTAATGATGATAGAGAGGTCGTAAATCCTAACCCTATTCCTAATCCTAATCTCAATCTCAATAATCCTATTTTTGAAGAAAACACTTCTCCACGAGGTGGGAGAAATAATAGGAATAATGAGTATGTTAATGTGCAAGGTCAAGGACAGGGAAGAGGAAGAGGACGTGGCTATCAAGAACGTTTCTATTACTCGGAGCAAGATGATGACTTCCAAGAACAGGAGTATTGGGAGCAACGCCCGAGACAGAATCAAAGGAGAAATCAGAACCGACCACCTAGGTTCAATGACGACGACGATATGGGTGAGGTTAAGGTAAAGATTCCTCCTTTTGATGGTAAGACTGATCCAAATGCTTATATTGATTGGGAAATTAAAATGGAGCAAATATGGAATTGTCATAATTTCTCAGAACCTAGGAAAGTACAACTAGCTTTCCTAGAGTTTCAAGGTTTTGCATTAATGTGGTGGGATAATCTTGTTAAGGAAAGAAGAAGATCCCTTGATGCACCTATTGCTTCTTGGGAACAATTAAAAGTGGTCATGAGAAATAGGTTTGTACCTCAACATTATGATAGAGAGCTATTAAACAGATTAGAAAACCTTAAACAAGGTAATAAAACTGTTGAGGAAACATTTAACGTTATGCAAGAAGCTATGGCTCGAGCTAATATAGTAGAAACTCATGAGAAAACCAATGTTAGATATCTTAGGATCTTGCATCCCGCTTTAGCTCATGAAATTGATTACTTTCCCTATACTACTCCTACTGATTTATTACATCTAGCTATGAAAGTAGAAAAGGGACAACGCTACAAGAGCCAAGCTAATAGGATGTCGAGTGGCCAGCAACAAGGGTGGCGTCCCAATCGGCCTCAACAGCCCCAAGGGCGCTCAGAAATGGGTCCTAGAGACCGAGCTCAGCAGCCCCAAGGAAGAGGTGATAGTCGACAGCCCCAACAGTCCCTCGACAAAGGAAAAGGCGTATGGAATGGACGTGAATCGTCTGGGACATCTACTGGTCCCAAAGGGAGTAATCCTAACCCTTCTACCCTTAGATCTAGAGATATTGTGTGTTTTAAATGCCAAGGTAGAGGACATTATATGAAGGATTGCCCTAATAAGAAAACTCTCATGGTTAATCACTTAGAAGAATATGAATCTGAAAATTCTTGTGATGAACATGACGAGCATGCTAATGACAATGATCAGAACTTAAACCTTGTTTGTTATGAAAATGATGATGATGAAGTTGAATATGAGCATGGAGAATCTTTGATTGTTAGGAGGGTTTTAAGTGTTGTTCCTACACCATGTGATGATAATCAAAGAGAAAACTTGTTTCACACTCGTTGTCTAGTTAAAGGAAAGGTTGTAAATGTGATCATTAATGGCGGTAGTTGCTGTAATTTAGCTAGTCAAGAAATGGTTGACAAATTGCATTTACCTACTGTCCAACACCCTAGACCTTACAAATTGCATTGGATGAATGATTGTGGATTATTGAAAGTCAATAGACATGTTAAAGTGCATATTAAACTAGGACATTATGAAGATGGTGTTTTATGTGATATTGTGCCTATGCAAGCTTGTCATATTCTATTAGGTCGTCCTTGGCAATCTGATCGTAAGGTTATTCATGATGGTTTTACTAATCGCTATACCTTTACTTTTCAGGGAAAGAATGTCATTCTCAAGCCCATGACACCTACGCAAGTAGCCGATGAGATTGAGAAGCACAGGTAAGTAAAGGTGAGTTAGATCAGGAGGCTCAGTCGAGCCAAATGGATCCTCAAAATCGGACTAAGAGTGTGTTTTTGGCTTCCAAAAGCACATTCATAGACGAATTTGTGGATGGTGGAACTGTTCTTATGCGCCTTTGCAAGAGCTTGAGCATGGTGAGTGAAGAGCTTAAAGCTTCTCTTCCATCAAACATTCTCGCTCTTCTTGAGGAGTTTAAGGATGTGTTTCCCGATGACATACCACCAGGTCTACCCCCTATTCGTGGAATTGAGCATCAAATTGATCTTATTCCGGGGGCTGCATTGCCTAATAGACATGCGTACCGTATGAATCCCACTAAGACCCAAGAGGTCCAAACCCAAGTCCAGGAACTGTTGGATAAGGGTTATATTAGAATTAGCTTAAGTCCTAGTGTTGTGCATGTGTTATTAGTCCCTAAGAAAGATGGTTCATGGAGAATGTGTGTAGATTGTAGGGCTATTAACAACATCACTATTAAATATTGTCATCCTATTCCTAGATTAGATGATATGCTAGATGAGTTACATGGAGCTTCTATATTTTCTAAAATTGATCTTAGGAGTGGCTATCATCAAATTAGAATGAAAGAGGGTGATGAATGGAAAACAACCTTTAAGACTAAGCTAGGCTTATATGAGTGGTTGGTTATGCCTTTTGGTTTAACTAATGCTCCTAGCACTTTTATGCGCTTAATGAATCATGTGCTTCGAGATTTCATTGGAAAGTTTGTTGTAGTTTATTTTGATGATATTCTGATTTATAGCAAGTCTTCTAATGAACATGAATCACATCTTAGAGAAGTGCTTAAAACACTGAGAATTGAACGCTTGTATGCTAATTTAAAGAAATGTGAGCTATGTAATGAACAAGTGTCTTTTCTTGGTTTTGTAGTAAGCTCTAATGGACTGCGTGTTGATGAATCAAAGATCAAGGCTATACAAGAATGGCCGACCCCCACCAACATAGGCCATGTACGCAGCTTCCAAGGTCTTGCGAGCTTCTATCGACGCTTTGTGCGAGACTTCAGCACCATCTCAGACCCACTAACAGAGCTTACAAAGAAAAGGAGTGAGTTCATATGGGGAGCAGCTCAGGAGGAAGCATTCACCACGCTTAAGGACAAACTCACTCACGCATCTCTATTAGCTTTGCCGGACTTTACTCAGCCTTTTGAGGTAGAGTGTGATGCTAGCGGAGTTGGAATTGGTGGAGTCCTTATGCAGGGAGGTAAGCCTATTGCTTTCTTTTCTGAAAAGTTGAAAGGTGCTTGTCTTAATTACTCTACCTATGATAAGGAATTGTATGCTTTGTTTAGAGTACTTAAGACATGGTCTCACTATCTATGGCCTAGCGAGTTTATTCTTAGGACTGATCGTGAGTCTTTAAAACATTTTAAAAGCCAAGATAAACTTGATAGGAGGCATGGTAGATGGATGGAATTCATTGAAACATTCCCTTATGTAATTAAGTATAAGAAAGGTAAAGACAATGTGGTTGCTGATGCATTATCTAGAAGACATGCTTTAGGAGCTGAATTCGAGTCTAATGTGTTAGCTAGGAGACATATTCTTTTAACCACTTTGGATTCTAGAGTCTTAGGCTTTGTTTACATAAAGGAATTGTATGAATTTGATTTGGATTTTGGTGATATCTTTCGAAAATGCTTAGAAAAGGGTCCTAATGACAACTTTTATATTCATCAAGGATTCTTATTTCGAAAGGATCAAGTGTGCATTCCTAGATGTTCTCTACGATTATTACTTGTTAGTGAAGCCCATAGTGGTGGATTAATAGGACATTTTGGTAGGGATAAGACATATACCACACTGAAATCACATTTTTATTGGCCTCATATGCTTAGGGATGTAGAACATTGCCTTAAGAGATGCATAGATTACATTAAAGCCAAAGCTAAGCTTATGCCCCATGGCCTTTATACACCACTGCCGACCCCCTCAGCCCATTGGGAAGACATTTCTATGTATTTTATAGTTGGGTTGCCTAGAATTAAGAAGGGGAGGGATTCTATATTTGTAGTGGTTGATAGATTCTCTAAAATGGCTCATTTCATTGCATGTAATAAAACTGATGATGCTACTAACGTTGCTAATCTATTCTTTAGAGAGGTAGTTAGGTTGCATGGCGTGCCTAAAACCATTGTTAGTGATAGGGATGTGAAATTCTTAAGTCATTTTTGGCGTACATTATGGAATAAATTGGGAACTAATCACTATTCTCTACGTCTAGCCACCCCCAAACTGATGGCCAAACTGAGGTGACTAATAGAACCCTTGCTACTGTCCTAAGAGCCATTATTAGGAAGAATTTGAAACTTTGGGAAGAAGCCTTACCTCATGTGGAATTTGCTTATAATAGAACCATGCATCCGGCCACTAAAATCAGTCCATTTGAATGTGTGTATGGTGTTAATCCACTAACCCCTTTTGATCTTACTCCATATCCTATGAGAGAAAGAATCATTTGAGGCAGGTAAGCATGTCGAGTTCATTAAGGAGCTGCATGAACGAACTCGAGAGAAGCTGAAGCTCAAGGCTGAATACAATGCTAACAAGGCTAACAAGGCCAACAAGGGACGTCGCTTGGTCACATTTCAGCCTGGAGATCTTGTATGGGTGCACTTAAGGAAGGAGCGGTTTCCGGAAGCTCGGAAGAACAAGCTTTCACCTCGCAGTGATGGACCATTTCGAGTGAAGAGGAGAGTGGGCGACAATGCCTACCAATTGGAGATTCCTGGAGAGATGGGCGTGAGCGCTACATTCAACGTCGCCGATCTAATCCCTTACTTCGTTGTGGATGAAGACTTGGATTCGTGGTCGAATCCTTTTTAAGAAGGGGAGGTTGATGCGGGACCATCTTCTACAACTCCAGACACCCATCATTCTTGGAGAAGGACCAATGACTCGAGCTCGTGCTAAGAAGCTTTAGAGAGACTCATTCAACTTTATGAGTCATGCTTTATTCTCGAGCAAGGTTCAACTCCCCGAGCCTACATTGAAGACCTATATGTGCATAGGGATTCAAGATGAAGAGCCACCTTAGTCTACATGGCTGCCGAATTAGACTAAGTGTTGGGGCTCCCACTTATTTCCATTCTTAGTAACTTTTATACTTAAGTTATTTTAGGAAACTTTAGGGTTATTTTATTTAATTCTTTAAAATCAGTTTTTAATCTCTTTTACTTAGAGATTTTGGCCCAGCAGCCCTAGGAACTCTATATATGTGTTTCCCTTCATGTAGAACAATTCAGAATTCATTGATTAAGAAACACGTTCAGAAACTTGTGTGAAAACACTTGAGAGTTGTCGATCAATTAGAGCAGCGCTCATTGATTGTCGAATTGATATTATCTCAGCTTGGTTTGCTTTGCCGTTCATCAACTTCGCAAGACTTGGTGAATCTAGTATCACAAGCCCCCTCCTTGTGCCTTCAAGTTGTCCGCTTGATTGTGTAGGGTTGTAGAGGCGGGTTGTGTGGTCATTGGTATTGGTTCCTACCCTCTTAGGAGGCCTGGGGTCTTTATCTTGTTCTGCATAGATCATTTCAGTCCTTATCGGTCGTGTCTTTCATATCAATTTTGAGTCTTGTTTACTGTTTTGTCGAGTCTTGTTATTTCTTTTAGTCGACATCAAGTTCAGACCTTGTTCTTGGTGTTTCATGGTCGATCTTGCCCTATCTTGATCGATTCTTGAGAGTCTTGTTGCGTTTCTTTGCTTTCTTGTTGAATCTTGCATAAATCTTGCATCTTTCTTGTTAGTTCTTGCTGCGTCTTTATAGTTCTTGATCAATCTTGATTAAGTTCTTGCGTTTCTTTATTCGTTCTTGATTATTCTTGCTTGTTGTCGAAGATCGGACCATCACACGGCTAACCCTGTATCAACCATCACTTGTGTGCTCAACTGCTCACTGCTCTATTTTCTTTAAGCCATTTAGATTATATATACATTTTGTGTGGTTGTTACAGTACTTAAAAGATTGATTGTTATTCATCTGTTTTTCTCCCCTTTTATGTGGCGAATAATGTTTCAACTGCTAATTAGACGTGGAGCTTCCTCTTACTGTTTCAAATGAATAATTTCCTCTTCAGGTGGTTGTGGCCCTTAGTTTCTGCAGGACAATTGATATTTATGAACAAGATATTCATCTCCGAAGTTTGTATATGTAAGTGGTACTTGTGATGCATAAAATCTGCATCATAGTGAGTGAATGATATCGATCGATCTTGACCATCCACTTCACTCGAACCCTAGCCTGCAAACAAAAATGAACGAGGTCGGGGCGGGGCTTGTCTCCCCCGTAGGACCCTCCGACGCTCAAGTGAGTTCTCCCTCCTCAGAAAGAATTTTCTTATCGTATTTATATTAGTCGAGAATAAATGAAACGGTTAATGCATTTAATTCAAGGAATTCAAACGGTTTTGATATATTTAATAAAGAAACCGTTACCGTAATGATGTCGGCAGATACATCAATTATATGAAACGGTCGGGGCATTTATGTGGATCATCACAATAGATTAGGCGGTAATGGATAAAAGACGGAACTGCCCCTGCATCGTGATTCCGGGATTTTCCCTCTTACAATTGCCCCTCGGGTTTCCTCATCATGATCTAGTGATGAGGGAAGACGAATATTTCGGTGCTCTTCACTTTCTATGGTTGACGACAACCGCTGATGATTGTCCAATTGCCTTGATTGTATCCTGCACACTTAGCGCTTTGAACCACTAAGCACGGTGTGGTGCTGCATTAAATAATCAAATGAAAGTTATAGCTAAGCCTGATCAAATAAATTTTCCACCATAAGCGAGGATAGTGTGTGCTGATAAGTCGATAAACAGCAATCTATTGATCTTATTATCGATTTCTGGTGGCCGTTCGTGGCGAATTCCGGGGGCCGTAAGTGGCGACTTCCGGGGGCCGTAAGTGGCGATTTCCGGGTGCCATTCGTGGCGAATTCCGGGGGCCGTAAGTGGCGATTTCCGGTGGCCGTAAGTGGCGATTTCCGGTGGCCGTAAGTGGCGAATTTCGATGGCCGTAAGTGGCGATTTCCGGGTGCCATTCGTGGCGAATTCCGGGGGCCGTAAGTGGCGATTTCCGGTGGCCGTAAGTGGCGATTTCCGGGTGCCATTCGTGGCGAATTCCGGGGGCCGTAAGTGGCGATTTCCGGTGGCCGTAAGTGGCGATTTCCGGGTGCCATTCGTGGCGAATTCCGGGGGCCGTAAGTGGCGAATCTTCACTTTCTTGAGCTGTTGTATGCCCCTGCACACAATCTATATATTTTTGCGGAGAAGTAGGAGGCTAAAAATCACGCTTGGAACTACACATTCAGCTTTCAGTAAACATTTTTTAGAAGAATGTTAATAAACAAGTAACAACCATGTCTTTATTAAGAAATTCTCCGCAAGCCAGGGGAATAGAAAACTTAGCTCGCGGATTCCTTGCTCGAGGAATAGGATTCTCGGTGGCCTTCGTTATTCCCGATTCTATTGTAGTGTCATTCTTGACCCGGCTAGGAGCTGGCTTTGAGTAAAATACCAAAGACTCCAACTTGTCTTTTGTTTCTTTATAGCTCTTGACGCCTCAAATCATTTTCGTTGCCCCATCGTACTTTGTAGTATCGAATCTTGCCCCGATTCGATTGTGAGATTTGAACTCATGCTTCCCTCGAGGAGTACATTCGATGCTTGTTGCTCATACCCCTTTATCAATATCTATTCAAAAGCACAACACAAGCGAAGCAAACGAAAACAACGCACAAGGCACATCCGACTATCAAAACGACCAGAATATATAAGAACATGATCAAATCAATTCAAACTCATTCAATTCAAACTCATCCATGTTTTTTTGTAAATCATCAACAAGTATCTAGCCTCATACGCATGAGTAAAATCATTTCTAATTCTTGCAATCTCGCTCAATCATAAACGTCAGTAAAAATCAATGCATAAATATGACCTCAGTTAGCATGAATCATACGAGAATTAAAAGAAATCGGCATAATATACTACATATCAGAGCATCAACTAATAGGGATGGAACAAATCAAGCAGTAACAATCCCGCTGATGAGAATCAAAATTCACCAAATATATTCTGGCTTAAACAGTCTAAACTATTTTGATGAAATTAAGAGGCAAAGTCAGAAAGCTCCACTAAATGAAGACGACAATTCATATAACATTGACTCACGAATCAAAAGTCAAAAGACCATGCATGAAATATAAATACTAAACCTAAACGCAACACAAACTCTACTATACGGTTGCCTCTCGACTTCCTTTGTTAATCTCTCTCGAATTGTCCTCAGTTACTCCTCAATTGAATAGGATCTCGTACTTCTCTCCACTAACTGATAGAGTTGTTAATCTTATCATATTTATTGATTCGATCTCACTGGGGACAACTACTAACCGATATTTTAAGTTCCAAATATATATACTTTTTTTTTAAGAAAAATTAAATGAAATAAATAAATCAAAATTAACAAGAGACAGAATACTTAGCGTTATTCCAATCCGCCTTGTACAAATGCTTGGGCAAGCGCTTGCTCCGGCTGGATCCATCGAGAATAATTCCGGATGTCTAGGACAAAAATCTGCACTCTAGAAGTTTGGAGCCCTTTCTGCTATTGTTTGGAAATTATGGGCCGATCCGCAACTTTTGAAAACTCCGGGCTGGTTTCGTAATTATTTCGAATGTTGAACACCATCGCCTTCTTCACCTTAGGTTTTTGCAGAGAGCGCCGCGCACGACGAATGACGATGGCGGGATCTTCGCCGGATGTTTCCACCTGCGACCGCGAATCCGACGATGGCGGCCCGTAGAAGACTTTCGTATTTCCCAAGGTCTCTTGACGACAGAGTGAGGGCTATGGTCGGGCGCGCTGGACTGTGATGCCGGAGAGGGCTCGACGGGGGCCTACAGGCGCTGGTGATGTCGTCGCCAGCCATGGAAGGGGGCTTCACTGCGTGGTGGCGTAGTATGCTGGGGGCGGCTACGTCGATGTTTGTGGAATCCTCAAGCCACAACGGAGGATCGACGACCCGTCGAAGCGCTTGCGAATGTTGTGTTGACGTAGACGAGGGTCTCGACCGGTGATGAAGGAATCAGTCACCATTGCCTGCGACTGAACATTGCTTGGTTGATTGGGAATTTCGACGATGGTCTTTTTGATCGAATTCCCACAGACGGCGCCAATTGTGATGCATAAAATCTGCATCATAGTGAGTGAATGATATCGATCGATCTTGACCATCCACTTCACTCGAACCCTAGCCTGCAAACAAAAACGAACGAGGTCGGGGCGGGGCTTGTCTCCCCCGTAGGACCCTCCGACGCTCAAGTCAGTTCTCCCTCCTCAGAAAGAATTTTCTTATCGTATTTATATTAGTCGAGAATAAATGAAACGGTTAATGCATTTAATTCAAGGAATTCAAACGGTTTTGATATATTTAATAAAGAAACCGTTACCGTAATGATGTCGGCAGATACATTAATTATATGAAACGGTCGGGGCATTTATGTGGATCATCACAATAGATTAGGCGGTAATGGATAAAAGACGGAACTGCCCCTGCATCGTGATTCCGGGATTTTCCCTCTTACAGTACTATTTTCTACTCCATCCGTTAATCAAAACATGTCGTTTTAGACATTTGCACATCATTTAAGAAAGCAAATAAAAGCAAACAAAAATACACTTATACCCCTAATTATTACTTTACTTTTCCACTTTATTGAAAACTACAACTAACAAACATCTAATCATGACAAGGGTAATTTTGGAAAGTGAACACCAAAATACCTAAAACGGCAAGTTTTTCTTAACAAGATTTTACTCCTAAAACGGCATGTTTTTCTTAACGGAGGGAGTATTTCCTTCGTATGCCTAAATTCTCTCTTTGTTGCTTCTTTCTGTCATGTTTCTTATCTCCGGTTTAGGCAGAATATGTTTATTAGTTCCTGCATTTTTTGCTAATAAAGCTTGCTTAATGAAATGAAGCTTATTTTACTTTGAATTTCGATATTTCTTCTCGAATTAGGTGGCTGATATGCGTTTTAGTAACGAAGTTGGGAGTGGACCAAGTGTACAAAAGTAGGGGTGGGCACAAATCCCGCAAATCCCGTCCCGCATCCCGTCCCGATCCCGGTGGGATTTAGAAAAAAATATTTCAATCCCGTCACGATCCCGTCCCGCAAAAATGACGCGGGACGGGACGCGGGACGGAGAGTTTGAATCCCGCAAATCCCGTCCCGTCCCGCATATATATAATTTTTTATATATATTTTATATATTTAATTAAAATAAATAAAAATATATAAGATACATTTATATTATACCTTAACATTTATTTAAAACCAAATTTTAAAATAATAATAAAAATATTAAAACATAAAATTATATAAGAAATACTCCGTAAGTAGTAACCGGTGGTTTAGCCTTACTACGGTACTACCTACTGTTTTCACTCTTTAGCCTTCAATTACAATTGTAATGAGATTCCAAAGTTGTAATGTATTGCCTAATGCCTACTGTTTTTTATACGATGCATCACTTTAATTTGCACCTCATTGACAACTTTATACTTGTTATTTTTGGATTGTTTTTTAATTGTTTTTTACGAGGGACAAATCCCGTCCCGTCCCGTTCCGAGAGGGATAAGATCCGGCGGGATTTGGAAAAAAAATATTTAATCCCGTCCCGCAAAAAATACGCGGGACGGGACGCGGGATTACCCCAATCCCGTCCCGTCCCGTCCCATGCCCACCCCTATACAAAAGTATTGAGCTCTCTTCAGCTTAGTGTGCAAGAAAATTTAAGTACAGGCTCCCATTCAGCCAAATTCCATCTGTTTCAAAGGAAATTAAAGAAGTACGAGTTGTGCAGGTTTCAGAAAATGAATTTGGTTCATATGACATAAACCTTCCTTCCGTTCAGGACAAATTTTGCGACATGGAGTCAAATACTTCCTTGTCCCTTAAAGATAAAGGCAAACCAAGAAATGGGGATATTAGTAGTAGGTCTGGTTCATTTTGTCGTACAGATGGTGCTGGATCCCAGTCAGGGGAGGAAGGAGGTTCTGGTAGGTTTGCGGCGTACAAGCCAGCTTCTTCATATCCAATAACGGCTCATTTTCCTCTTGTTGGTCTTCCTGAATTTTCACATTTGGGGTGGGGTCATTGGTTCACGCTGAGGGATCTTGAAATTGCGACAAATCGGTTTTCAAAGGAGAATGTCCTCGGTGAAGGTGGATATGGAGTAGTTTACTGTGGACAGTTGATCAATGGAACTCTCGTTGCAGTAAAAAGAATCCTTAACAATCTCTGAGTTTTACATTTCTGACTGAGTTAAGGTTCATAAATAATATATATATTATATCATGAAAATTTCCCCTACTTTTAGAATTTTCTTACTTGGGCTCTTTTTTATTCTTTTGTACAGTGGGCAAGCTGAGAAGGAATTTCAAGTGGAAGTTGAAGCTATTGGGCATGTGCGCCACAAGAATTTGGTTCGTCTTTTGGGATACTATGTTGAAGGAACTCAAAGGTACTTTTAGTAACATATCATGTGTATGAATCACTTAATTGTTACAACTAGAAAGAGAGTAGATTCAATTCTTCTCAAGATATAGATTTAGGGCTTGTTTGTATGAAGAGTAGGGAATGAATAGGAAGGAATCAAATCTTATATGTAAAAATATTTGATCATCTCTCTTTCTTTTTTTGACTCTAGAGGATGGAATGGGGAAATGGTTAGAGCATAACGGGGATATGATTACCCTGTTGCTAAAATTAAGGAATGAAATACGGGCAAGACAGACTAATTTTGTAAGAAAATGAGACAAAAAAGGTGTAATGGTTAAAATTTTGATCAATGGATATAAACTTAGGGCCTGTTTGTTTGGACGAATGGAAATGAAAGGTAAGGTAATATTTCAAGAGAAAGGAAAGGAAAGGAAAAGGGTTAAACTCCAATTTTGTTTGGTTGATTTAAGAGGGGAATCATTGCTTTCTTCATTACCTTTTTATGTGTTTGGTTGATTTAGAGAAAGGAAAGAAAACAAACAATAAGACCTTAGCATTTTTTTTATTGTTTCCTAATATTATTGCAAAATCATATAACAAGGATGGACAGATATAATAAACTCATATGAAATCACTTGAATTCCACACAGTCATAATTCCATACAGCCAGAAATCCACATAGACAGAAAGAACTGACAGAAACACCACTTCATACTTACAAAAAAAAAAAAAAGCTAAACCACGTTAAAAAAGACATAAAGGTAGACTACAAAACCAAACACACCAAAGTCTTAACATCTCATGTGTTAACATCTCAGCATTCCAACCAAACCCTGAAGTACTTAACACCTCAGCCATTGCAGAATACTTCTCTGAGATGACACGAACAGGCCCTTAGTGTGTAGTGTTAACATCTCAGCATTCCAACCAAACCCTGAAGTACTTAACACCCGGAATGTGGATGCACCAATGTATGAATTTGATTCTGTGGGATGAATATCTTCAAGAATCGAAGTTTGCAGACAGCGGAGATGACACGAACTGCACTATAATCAATCCAAGGCGTTTAGCAAGGTTCTTACATGCCTCTGCTGAGTGTTGATTCCTGCATGATGTTAAATTGGCAAAAGCACATTAATAACAAGCAATGACTTCAAAACAACTTTGTACACGCATATTGACTCACACTGCCAAAACTTTAGGTTGCTGTAAAAGTCCAACTTTGTACACTCGTATTGACTCATTGAGGATAAAAAAGTTTCTGATACAATGGGATCAGTAATAACTTGTTGAAACAGCGGTAAGGTAACTCGTCCAATCCTAAATTATCAATGAAAAAAGATGAAACCATATATATATTTATACGAATATGAAACAGTGGTAAGGTAACTCATCCAATCCTATATTTATACAATGGGATCAGTAATAAATTGTTGAAACAGTGGTAAGGTAACTCAACACAGCTTGAATAAAGTACGGTTATGTCTAAAACAACTAAACAAGCAAAAAACCAAGTTCAATCTCAGTTCCAGCAAGCAAAAAATACAACTAAAAATTTGATCCATTTGCATACGTGAGGGAAAAGCAAGCAAAACTCCAGCAATAATTTTTGTCAATGCGGTAATTTCTGTCTCGGTTCCATTTCACACAAAACAAGTTCTGAAGCACGAACTTTTCTGAAAGCAGAACTTTCCTGAAAGCTATGTCTAAAACAACTAAACAAGGCAAACAGTCTAGAAGGGTTTATCATCCCATTTTACACAAGTCAAGCAAGCAAGTTCATGTGATGATATATAAAAAAAAATTCAAATCAACAGGCAGGACATAACAAAAAAACAAACGAAAACAAAACAAACTCTACCAGAGACCGGAATGCAGCTATGCTGGCAAAGGAGAGGGAGAGTTGAATATACCTAAGTCACTGCCCGAAAGGGCTTCCTTCGACTCCTCTTTAAACTTTCTGAACCTTCTTTCTCCTCCCTCCTGGCTGGTGTTTGCCCAAGTTCAAAAAAAGCTCTGGAACTGCAAATTGCAGCAGCAAAAAATCAGCCCTCGATAAATTAAGGCGAAATAGAAGTTCCCTAAAGTTAGACTAAAATTCATATACCTAGCCGGAGGAATCTTTGAACGAGAACCTGCCAACTCCTTGTGAATTTCTTAGGTCTTGATTGCTGATTTGTCCCCTTTCAAATACCCAAACCAAGAGACCCCAAAATTAGCGAAATCCCAATGCAACGAAATCGGTCAAACCCAAAAATTGCTCAAACGATCAGAGGGAAGGGCAAAAGAAGTTTCTAATCCAAGCTTTAATCATTCGAATCGAAGATTAAATGGTTGAAATTTGGAGTTGAAAAAAGCCCTAAAATCACAAATTCTAAAAATCAATCGAACATAGAAATCGATTGTCCAATTGAACACGGATATGACTAGAGATTCGAGATTTGAGGCACGAATCGCCTAAACGTTAAGCTAAATGAACAAATTTGAGGTCAGAAATTTTGGGGCTAAAGCAAAGCATACCTGTTTGACGTCGCCGTCTCGCGCCCTCGTAGCAACGAGCTCGAAGGGGGATGGCGTCTCATCCGCCTGCTCTTCCGACTACCAGGCCGAAGCACACAGATGGGAGAGAGAGTCGGAGAGAGAGAGAGAGTCGCGCCCTCGCTCCTCCTGGTGGTTTTGTTTCGAGAGAGAGAGAGTCGGGGAGAGAGAAAGAATCAGTAAACCCTTGATTTCTTGCAGGTAACAGATGGGGTGAATTGATTAGGGTCCAAAAAGAAATCATTCTTCGGATTGTATTAAACAAACAGGCCCAATAATTCACCGGGTAATCATTCCTTTGTTGGACTCTTTTTTTATCAAAACAAACAGGCCCTTAATTAAAACATAGACTAGATTCACCCTTTTAAACATTACCTTTCCCTACTCAAAAGCCAATGAGGGGATATGGATGTAAATCCTTTCATTTTGTGATCATCCAGATAAAGTCAATGACTGAATTGTGGTTTCTGGTTTCAGAATGTTGGTCTACGAGTATGTTAATAATGATGGTCTACAAGTATTTTGTTTTATTACGTTATACTCCCTCCGTTCAACAAAACTTGACGTTTTACTATTCATGCACGCTTTTTTAGGAGCTAAAAACTATATAAAATATCGACTTTTTAAATAATTTTTTTTAACAATTTCGTAGTTATTATTAATAAGTACAAACTTGTTAAAAAAGATTTTAAAAAAAATGAATATTTTATATAGTTTTTATCATTCTAAAAAAGCGTGCGTGAATAGTAAACGACAAGTTTCGTTGAACAGAGGGAGTACTTATTAATGTTATTAGGGCCTATTTGGAGGGGCAGATATTGTTATGTATGTGTGGGAGGCATGGGATAGAGTATTTTTGTCTCTGGTTTGAAAAGGCATGGTTGTTTGGGTACAAAACTCATATAATGCACATTAAGTTTTTATTTTAATTCATCGCTTTTTAGTCATTAGCTCACTCTCTCCAAATTATTGCAGCTGCTGGAGATGGAATCCATTAGCAAAATGGACAGGAGGGTGTAAGTGTTGATGACATTGAGTTTAAAGACAGGGGAAATAGGAATAAAACCACAAGAAACTCACATGTAAAATATGTTGCCCATTGCTAATGGGAGGTTAGTTTCTTTGGTAATTTGGGTTTATTTGGTGGTTGCCAAATATCAATCTGGTTTCTCGGGTATGGTCGCTATAGCCTTTTTACCTAGTTGTGATGTTTTTGCATTTTCTTGATTGAATACTCTTAACTGCAATTCGATTTCCGTAATTTTTTTGCACGCTTCAACTAACTTGTGGTTTAATATTCTTATTGATTGCATTGTCTTATTTATCTGTGTTGATTTCAGTTTAGTCTACTTACCAAAGCTTGAGGTGCATGAAGATTTGAAATTAGATCAGGAGAGATTTTAACATAAAGATAATCTCCATCTCCGAACCATATTGGTCATGTGAATGACCAATATGTTCTGAAAATGCAAGCAAAATATAGCTTTCATGGATATTCAAAACAACAAAAATTTAGAGGTGAAAAACAAATATAGAATGAAAGTACGATAAAACCGCGCGCAATTGCGCGCGGTTTCTACCTAGTATATAAAAATGCAACGTTAATTTCTTCCTTGCACTTGCTAATACATATATAAAAACAGTAGGTAGTATAGATATTTTATACTGTAGGTAGTATAGACAATACATATATAAAAATAGTAGGTAGTATAAATGTTTTATACCGTAGGTAGTATAGATATTAGATATACTGTAGGTAGTATATATATTTTATTTTATTTTTTTAAATTAATAATATATCTATTAAAAAAATAGCGGGTACCCGTTACGGGTCTAGCGGCCCGTCCGTAACGGGTAGATTGGCTTACACAATTCCGTACCCGCTGCGGGCGCGGACCGGGCTTAGCAGTCCGCGTGGACTTTTCCCTCTATCCAAGTCTGTTCAATTTTGCGGGCAGGCGGGACGGGTCGGGCGGGCCGTCCCGCGTTTGCCGAGGTCTACTAACGCCTTCCCTGCTCGGTTGCTCCCGTGCTCCCCTTTGCCTGGGAAATTCCAAACTTGTCGAGATCCGACGAAGAGAGATAAAGACAGAGAGAAGCCCAAGTAAGGTGCTCGCGCTCTCTCCGCGTCTCTTCTCTGTTCATGGCGGTTCAAGGTCAGGTTCAGAATTTCCCATCTCTTATCCTTCCCCTTTCGAGCTTCTTCGCCGCTACAGGTCGTCTTCCCCTTCTTCCGATGTCGCCGGTGACTCCTTCGGATCTTCTCCTACTCTCCATCTCCTTCTCCATCGGTGCTCATCATCTATCTTCGAAGAGCTTTTCACAGGTTAATTTTCTTAAACCCTGATTGGACTCGTCGTTTCTACTGCCAATTACTCTTCAAAAGATTTTTGCTTTCTTCCCTCTATTGGTTGATCGCTATTGACCTCGACCTTTCCAATCTCTGTAGGATTCCTCTTCTTGTTGTTTTGATTTCAATTTGAGGTTTTTTTTTAATAATTAAGATGAAGTCGATTCCTCTTGCGTGCTTGATTCGACTCAGTTGAATCAGAATTAGGGGGTTTGTCGTTCAATTTGCGGTATGCTAGGGATTTGCTGAATGAAATAGGAACGTTTTTCCCCATGTATCAACATGTTTGGCCGGTAATCCACATATTACCTAGAACCAAGTTCATACATTCCTTATCTCAAAGATTTGATTGTTTAAGTAAGTAGAATTGACATAAAGAGAGAACAGTCTTTTGTGAGTTGGAATTTCTATTTGATTCAAAACTAGAAAACACATGAAGACTACATATTCTTTAATTACTTGTGGTAGCTGAAGAGCAAACCGTGGTATTTTTTTTACTCCGTATTAATTATAATTATGGCTGAGGCTATTGGGGTAGAAAGTTATATTTATAACCGGTACGGATGAGCATGGGGAGAAGATTGCCACTGTAGCAGCTGCGAGAGGATCCATTCCAAGCGAGCACTGAATCAGGGATTAATATATACCATGTTGAATCAGTCCAAGCGAGAGGATCCAGTCCGTATTTTTTTACTCCGTATTTTACTCCATGGTTCTTGCCAAGGGTGACATACACCGCGCTGACTACGAGGGGCTTTATTGTGTCAACTGTGAGGAATATAAGGTTTGTATGACTGAATCAGGGATTAATGTATACGGAGTATTTTTGATAGCCTATTTGTACATTGGGTTATTATGTAGGAAAACTTATCTGTTTGTTTTAAAAATGATGCTTTAAAAAAATTAGCTAGGTTCTCTCTGTGAAATATACTCATTTGATCCTTCTGTACCATGTTGGGTTCAGTTCAGTTCCTACCTTACTTGTGTATTGAGATTATCTCTATATATTTGACTAGTATGCTTGTTTGTTTGGTTTTTTCACTTTTTTGGTTTGTGCCTGTATTCTTATAAATTATTATTATTATTATTTTTTAAAATCATTTTCCTTCGAGCTCCTTATTTGCACTTTCGGGAAGAGATACTATGAGCTTCTATTTTATCCATGTCTACAGGATGAAAAGGAGCTGCTCGATTGTAGTTGTTGCCCTGTGCACCTTAAGCCATGTGTTTAACGGAAAGAAGATAATTAGTGAAGATACTATGAGCATCTATTTTCCTTCAAAATCCTGACTTTGTACAACCTTCATACCGATTACATGAGGTTCCATGTTGTCTATCTCTCCTCTACATTTCCGTCTAGAAGTTCTAAGGCAACACAAGACCACGATCTTAGGGAAACACCAATCTTATCCATTAAGCCGCCATATGAGGATAACCCTCAAGCAGGTCCACATATGAGTATGCACTCAAATTGGGCATGAAGGAAAAAGTCCTTACAATAATATTTATGAATCTCTAACTCCTTAGGGTTGATCCTTTTATATACTATTTTATGGCAGCTCAAGTTATTGTTGGTTCCACTATGCAGGATTCTTCCTTCTACCATAAGTGCATAGTGGCAATGACGTGTCAAAGCATGTTATTAACTTATACAGCTTTACCCTTTTCCATACCAGCATGTGATCCCTTTCTTCTAGAATAGTTTAGCTAGATTAGCTGCATGCCCTATATTTTTCTATGGTACATATTGTTAAATAACACACCATCTTTTGTCTTGGTTTTCAAATTCGCAGGTGCAAAGTTGGATAAATAGTGGCCTGCAAGATTTCTCAATTTCCAGAGCATTAGTTGATTGGGGTATACCAGTTCCCAATGGTTTCATGCTTTATGAAGGGTAATTTTCTTTCTAAGAATTCTTAACTGAATCTTTTCGTGTTTGTTTGATAGAATAGAACTGTTTATGCTTGGCCAGTTGCCCTAAATATTTATTATAACTGGATAAGAGAACTTGAGGTATGTGCTTGTCAATCTCATCCAGGCCCATGTCAATAACTGGATTGATGATAGAAGATATTGGAATCGGATTCCTACCGATGAATCTAGGTAATGGTTTCATCCTCTCTGGATTCAGTTCATACTATATATTCTTTCATTAGAGATTCAAGTCAGCAAAATAACATGTCATGATTTGTGCTTGGTTTGTGTTTTTATCCCGATTTGGGGTTGAGATTTAATTGGATTCGACTTCAACTGATTTTTTCTGTGTTTCGATTGAGAGTGCGAATTTGTGGGTTTTTTTATTTAAGATGAATGGTAGGTTGAGTTGATTTTCCATCTTTGTGAGCTTTAAGGTTAGGATGCTTTAAGATTTAGGGTTTTGATTTATGATTAATTGGATTTTGATCTAGGTATTTGGACTAGGATTTAGGCTTGAGTTTGCGCATTTGGGCTACAAATTAGGTTTCCTTGAATTTTATTCCAAAAATTTCTTGTCCGGGGAAATTCCTGATTTTAGAGCTTTAAAAGTGTCTTTGGGAATGAGTCTCATTTAACCAGTGTGTTTAAGAAGTTCTATATTCAACATGTTAGTAAAACCCTTTAGTTGAGTTTAACTTTACGACATTATTAAAAAAATGTGCAAGAGAGTAGGTGAAATGCGGAGTTAGAAACTTAGAGTACAACCATCAATAATAACACTACCATTCCAGATCAAATACAAACAGTTGGAATGTACCAGTTGTAGTAGTTTGTTGCATTAATGGTGGAGTATGTGTCACATAACATATACTCCCTCCGTTCCAAAATAGATGGTCTTTTGTTTTTTGACACGTTTTTTAAGGAGTGAAAAACTCTATAAAATATTATTTTTTTAATTAAAATTTTTATACTATTTGATACTTATTACTAATAAGTATCTAATTATATAAATAAAATTAATTAAAAAATAATATTTCACGTAGTTTTTCGCTTCTTAAAAAGCGTGCCGAAAAGTAAACGACCATGTATTTTGGAACGGAGGGAGTATAATTATAATACCTTGATTAGACCTTCTGAAACTTTGGGTATGTTCTTGCTGCTGCTCATTTTGTGCCATCAGGTGATTGTAACATCTTTTGGCGAGATTAGCGAGAATAAGTATCTTGATCCTAGGACTACAAAAGTTGCAATAATTGATCATGCCAAACAAGTAAGTTCTCGAGTCTGCAGCTATTTGTTTCTTTCCTTTTTGACTCTACTCTTCATGATGACTTCATATTACTATTGCAATATAGAGTAAACCGTGCTGTAACATGAAGGTTAAAAATATAAGGGAGGGATGGATTAAAAATTACATGCTTCCTCGTGTTTCCTGAAGTATATATGCCTATGAACATCCATAAACTTGACCTTGGTCATTGACTGCTAAATGTTAAAAAAGGATTGAAAACTGAGTGCTGAAAACAATGTCGGTTTCCATTAATTTGTAGCTTCTGATATTGAATCAGGAGAACAAGAGTGTTGTAAATAATTAGTTTGCATAGAAGGATATATTATAGTAAGACTGTCTATCTATTGTTAACTTGTCTTCTCCAAGTTTGGTCCATTTTAGGAAATCGATAGAACCATGGTTATGCCTCCTTGGATAAACTTAATCTTATGTTTCTTTAATGGTTTTGTATCATTGATTTGTACTTGTAAACTGGACATATTATTTATTGATCTGCTATTGTCATATTGATGTTGTATTGTTGTTGCCTTGTTTTCACACTTCTATTATTATGACTTTCTAAACTGGTTCATGTTTGTATAGACGTGAGAGATGCAACTGATGAGGAACTTCCATGTCACTATGTTGAAGACTATAGGTAGGGATCTAACCAATTTTAGGTGTTGGTGTAACCTTCAAGTAAGAGGTTCTCTAATTCATATTTGCTTGTTTACATTTACAAATTACAGTGACAGCTATATGCTTTCTAGAAGGGTTCTTTTGTTGAACTTGGGTTTGTAGTTGGTTTTAGATGACCATAAATTTGTAAAGAATACTCATTTTACTTACTGAACCCTGGTTGCAAAAAAAAGAGTATGCCCTTACCATGGTATCCAAATTACTTACAAGTGTCTTTCATATCGGCAATAGACCTCCTCCCCGGCCTATATGTTGAGATCTCTTTCTGTTTGTTTCTTCTTCATAGAACATAAGTTTCTCCCCACATAATAGTACCTATCTTTAGTAATTCTTTACTGCTATGTTGCTTCGGGCTTTTGATATTAGTTGATTTCAATCTCCTCTTTTTCGTTGCAGATGTGCATTAGATGTAGAATTCATGAAATATGTGATTGAAGCTTATCCCAAAGGTATCTGCTCAGTTTACTGTGTGAATGGGAAGGATGTGGAGGGACCAGTATCTATTGTTGAGATTGTTTTGCTAATTTCTGCCGCCAGAGACAGTCCTCAAAACTTCTGGTAAGTTTAGTGAACCAAGCTTGCCCAACTTATTTTCTTGTTCTTGTAGACTGGTCCACCTTTCATAATTTTCTGGGCTATGTTTAAGTTAGGATTTTGCATCTTATTTGAATTTATATACATATCACAGTTTGAAGCTTTTAAATTTAGAGTAAAATAGTAAATTGTGCTTCTCAACTAATTGATTCTTCTGTTTTGCTTAGCAATGGAAGTTGGAGATCCATCTGGAATGTTAAATTTAAGGATGAAGAACAGACATTGGATATCACTGGAAGAATGCAGGTAATGAAGACTATTGTCCTTCTAATTCCTAGATTCCTCTATACCTTTAAGATTCCTGAAAAGGACTTTCTTGAGCTTGTCAAAGCATTAATGGAGTATTGAAAGGTTCTAAGCTCAATTTCCTTGTTTAATCTAATTGCTTTAGGTTGGGGCTCATTATTTTGAAGGAGGGAATGTGCAGTTAGACTCAGATCATGATTCCACGACTCAACAATATTTCAGGTAGCTGAATTAGACACTGATTCTTCTTGCTTGCTTTATCAAGTGAATGTATGTGATGTTTTAGGGTGTACTTGGCATGAAAATATGATTCTTTTCTGTGGTAGAATCATATTTGGGTGTTTAATCTTTCTTACACCTAGATCTTTTCAGGTTGGTTGAACATTAATATTTTCTGCATTTTTTCCACTTTTTGATGCAGGCATGCAGCCACAACAAGAAAAGGTTTCCTCTTCTAACCTGATGTTTGATCGAGGAGGCATTAATCTTACAAGCATGGCTCTTGTTTTCTAATAGACTGCATCGATCTCTTATAGGCTTTGATCTATCATTAATCAGACCTCATGACAGTCCTACTAACGGAGATGAAAAAGGAATAGCACTCATGTCTTGATAATAAAGTATGATTCATCAACTGTTGATATTAGGACTCCTCAAGTGTTGATGAAGACACGATGAATTGATATTAGGACTCCTGTTTTCATCAACTTGCCAACATCTTGATCAAATACCAACTACTACAAAAAGAGGCTATCATCAGCAACCACAGTTTCAACAGTTGCTTGACCATGATATCTTGGCAGCATTTCGAGTAACTCCGCAACCTGGAGTGATCGAAAGAGTCGAGGAATACATGCACACAAATGACACAACAAACACGCCCGATCACTGCGTGCAACACACGCACGTTACACCTAGTATTCTTAACAACATACACCAATCCTACGTACCTAGATTACCCTATGAAAATGGGAAGGAAACAAAAAAAAAAGAGGGTTTGTGTCTGCGTAGTTAATTATTCAAATTTAGCGATTAAAATAGAAAATAAAATTAAAGATTGTAAGCACTGATCCTTTTCCTAAGACAAAAGTAAGCAGCAATCCTATAGGCAAGGGACATGGCAAGGAGTATCCATACTTCTTGCAATCCACCAGCCAAGTTGAGTGTGTCGAAGGAAGGGGAGCTCTGGAGGTACTTGCATCCCCCGGGGCTCTCGCACTCGTAGAGCTCGTCCCCCGAGTACTGCCCCTTCAGTAGCAGCCTGAATCCATAGTACATGAACGATACATACTTGAGCCACTTCATGAATCTTGGTATGTGCTGCCATTGTCATTGCCATTTTTTATTTTTTTTACGACATCAAGAGACTTGTATTTGTGAGCATCAAAACCAATTCAAACATACGTACAAATGGTAAAATGGTGATATCATACCTGTACATAGTAGCCTCCGGTTAGAAGAAACAACATCAAAATGAGGGAGGCTATCGTACCGGCCCTTTTGATGCTCAGAACCGCTGCTCCGAAAAGCTCTCCAGCACCCTTGATTGAAAGACAAAGAGCTTTATATATATATGTACTTAAATTGATGAGTTAGTGGGAATGGAGACTTGACTGAAGAGAATGCAAATTAATTAATTAAGATGGAGGAGGCTGGTTAGAGTGATGGAGTTACTTGGCTGGTGATGGCGAGGAGGAGGATGGCGAAGAGGGTGAGGAAGAAGCATTCGATGGTCCTCTTGAAGCCGGCCATGAAGTAGGTGATGGATAAAAAGATGGTGGGGTAGAGAACATGGGCCATCATGTCACTCAGTGTGCTGCACATGTAGTACACGCTCAACCTGTACATGTCTGCTTTCTTTTCTTTCACCAAGTACAGCTTCTCGAATGGGAAGATGTAAATCGCTCCAAACAGTGACGACGATGTCCAAAAGATGCACAGGTAGAACATCAAACCAATCTACTAAATTAAAGTCACATTGATCACATGAATTGAATTAATCAACAAATCCATCCATTAATATATCATCCCTTCCGCGGGTGCAGCTAGCTATCGATCTGTATGTATAATTAATGGTTTGGCCATACCTGATCGCGAAGCTGGGCCTCAGTGCGGATGCTGGATTTCCACCAAAGAAGGCCTAGCAAGACTCCAACTCCCAAGGATTGGAAGAACCTCAGCGTGTCCAAATAGTCTCTTTGTCGCTGCTTAAACGTTCGCTTGTACAATATGGCAAACTGTTGCCACCAAGACAAAGTCCAGTCCTGCTTAACTTGAATGGCCAGCTGAAGATGCTCTGACATCTTGCTCAACTTATGGATGTTTTCTTTCGCCTTTGGCTCCAGCTCCACTTTGAATTTATGTTGAAGATGCTGCGCCAAATTAAACGTACGCTTATCCTTCAAAACCAACTCAAATATAAAACGTACGCTTATCCTTCAAAACCAACTCAAATATAATATATAATATATATATATATATATATATATATATATATATATAGACACACACACACACATATGGAGCTTTTCTGAGTCCAATTAATTCAATCAAAGTCGCACAATGCGCGCATACTTTTATAATGGCCTTATCTGCTTCGAGTGCAACACCTTTCAGTTCATCCGGGATGCTAATATCATTTACTTGCCCAGCTGCCAAATCTAGAAGGAACTCTGCCGGGTTCATGGGGATCTCCGGAATGAATCTAAGGGACGAAAAGTAGTCCATGGCTTCCCTGGCATTACCATAATACATGGGGTGCCCTTCCGATATCAGCAGGATTTTGTTGAAGGTGTTAAACATCCTACTTGATGGTTGATGAATGGTTGTGATTAATGTCCTTCCTGCCTATATATTATTCGATCAAACATTACACGACTAAGAATTATGCACAAAATTACCAAATTAATGTACACAACAATTCATGTCGGTAACGTACCTTTGCAACTCCTTGAAGGATTTGAAGGAGTTTGTTTGCAGCTGTAGAATCAAGGCCTGAGGTTGGTTCATCCAGAAGCAACAGAGAAGGGTCAACGAGGATTTCATAGCCAATGCTGGTTCTTTTTCTTTCTCCACCGGATATCCCCTTTGTTAGTCCTCCACCTATTTTTGTGTGACGACATCTATATATATATATGTGTGTGTGTTGTATGATCACAAATCAGACATGCATGAGTAGACAAAATTGATCGATGACAACCGCGGTGGGCGGTGGGATCATTAATTGAAGCTAGTCGGCCTTTCAAGAAACAAACCTCTCCAGGCCAAGTTCTTTAATGATCATTTCAACTCTATCCAACTTCTGTTTCTTGTTCATGCATTTTGGAAGCCTAAGGCATGCAACGAACACCAGTGTCTCTTCCACCGTCAGTTGCGGAAATAGGGTATCATCTTGTGCGACAAACCCTATCCTGCACTGAAAGCAAAGTAAGACAGACAAACTTGAAACAAAACCAAAACCTATGTATGGATCATGTACAGTTTAGTTTACCTTCTCTTGATGGTGGGAACATAAGGAATGTCGTTGTAAGTGATGGTCCCCTTGACATTTTCGTGCAATCGGCCAGCTAATATCCGAAGCAATGTGGTCTTACCACTTCCAGAAGGACCCATCAAAGCTAGAATTTCACCAGGCCCAATGCTCCCGGTTATGCCCTTCAAGATGTGCTTGTATTGGTCTTGCTCGGTGTTGGCCACCTGCGACACCACTGCCTTGATAGGGTTCACGACTTGGGGGTTCCGTACCTTGTACTGCACATCTTCAAACTAGAGATCGAGCAAATGCTAGTCCATCAGTAATTAATTAAGTTTATTGAATTGAATTGCCTAGGGCTCGACGAAATGATCGATGAGAAGAAGACAGACCTTAAGAAAGATGGGTAGAGGGCGATCAAAGCTTGGGGAGGGCTCAGCCTCGATCTCATTCTGCGAGCTCCAATTTTGAGTGTATCCTTGGGGCATCAAATCTATGCTATGGCCAAAGTTGTTGCCGCCCGAAATCTGCATCGAACGAGACAATGACATGTCTATGATCTCTTCATCTCTCTCAATCTCCATTATTTCCATCTATCTAATTCACAAAATTAGCTCTATCCATAAAACACTTATCTTAATTAAGAAACTTTAGCTCCGATAGTTGTTAATTATTTAATCCTTAGATTGTTAATTACAAGCCAACCAGAATAAACCAAAAAGCTTCTCTAGATACAGTCCTCGATCGGGTAGTTAGGCATCGACCTTTTCATGTCCTAATTATTAAAGTATTATTTTGTGCTTCTATTTCCTGGCTTCCTCGTATCATTTAAATTTAAGAGCTAGTTTAGTTGAAAATGCAAAGAACATGATCCAAAGAATCATCCTAGCTAATTAACCAAAATACAATCTAACTTAAACCCATATAACATAATTAAGGAAGGATATATTCAACCCTTTAAAATATGCATTTGTCCACACATATTGTACGTGCTGTCGGATTTGGGTATACCCATTCGGGTTCGATCATATATCGGGTCAGGTCATATGTCAGATATATTTTACGTGCTGTCGAGTTCGGATTGGATCAGGTCAGTTTTTGGTTCGGGTCAAATGGATTTCGGGTTGGGTCAAGTCGGATCAAATGAAGTTTTATTATAAAATAATATTTTTTTTGTTTATCTTAATTATTGATTATTAAACTTCATTTATTTAGTATACTAGTTCAGTACCTGCACAGGTGCAGGTACTGAACTAGTATAAGCTCCTAAGGAAGAGAGAGAGAGAGCCTCCCAAGCCCTAGAAACCCGACCGGCCGCCGACGAAAAAATCGCGCCCAAAATCAGGTCAGATTTGCGACTAGCAGCATCAAGCGAGCTTGCTCAGCCAAGGAGAATCCAAATCCTAATGAAAGAGCCACCAAATCTAGAAGAAAAACAAAAATCACTTCTCCCCCCATCAAATCTAGAGATTCAACCACAAACAAGATGATGAGGAAGAATCAGATAAGAAGAAATGAAAAAATCGTCGTCAAAAATCAAATATATGTGGCTGAGAGTTTGGGTAAAACAGTGAGAAGATGGCGGAGATCCAGAAAAAGAAAAAAGGCGGTGTGGGGCTGCTGGTGGCTGAGGGTTCAGATCTGGCTTTGGTGGCGGATCGTGAGTCCTGGCGGCTGGTGGGTTTCGCTGTGCTCCTGCCGGTGCATCGCCTCTGCCTTTGATCGGTCGTCCCCCAGGCTTACTTTCTATCGGCGTCCTTTGTGGTCCCAGCCGAGCCTGAATATGAAATAAAGTGTTACAAACCTGAAGAGGAGCGAAACACAGGCGAGTGCTCGAAGATCGAGAGCCGAGAGAAGCTATGAACAAAATCCCAGGTTCAATCTGGCCCTTTCCCTTTATCGGTTGGGTTTATTTTTCTTCCATCCTGAATCTAGTGACCTAAAAGGTGTGGTTTTGCGACCTGCTGTTGATCTGAATCTTAGTGATGAAAAGAAACATTTAGAAACCAAAAGATTAATCAAAATCTTTGAAATATTCTGTGTATCCGAGAACATTTTAGACTTTTTTCAATCCTTTATTCACTGTTGGGTGATTTGCATTATTTATGTCTTATGGATCTGCCTTTCGATGAAGGTTGATCGGTTGATTTCAAAAATTTGTAATCGCTTGATCCCGAGTGATGTCTTGTTAATGACCATTGTCATGGGGATTCTCTATCACTGCTGGAACCATGAACCTTTGCCGAAAAGAGTCACGAAAAAACGAAAAAATGTGAACAATGACAACAAAACAAAAAAAAGGAGAAAGAACAATTATCAAGAAGGTAGGAAAACAAATGGATACAGGGCCCTGGTTGCATCACATCCCATCTTTTTGAACCTCTCTGTCATTCTGCATTCTTGGTCAAGTGTGTGGACTAATAAAATGAAAAAAGGAAAAAAGAACTACAATAGAGAGCAAAGCGCTAATAATAAGAGAAGCGGTAATACGCTGAACTACTTTATGATTTTCTCTTGTTCTAACTATACTTTCATCAATCTGACCTACTTGCGTGACCATGCTACTTGGTGGAATTCTTAGAGTATGCTGCATCCGTCTAAATTAATGGGAAAAGAACAAGAAACTCATAAGCAAGCTGTTGTCTTGAATCTTTCTTTTATCTATTTGAACTGCTTTGATGCCTTTTCGAATCTGTTTGTTGTTACTTTATTGAGATTGAACTCTTATGACAACTCTTATGATTATTGTTTCCAATGCTTTTGGTTGTGGGGCGTGGCAATGTGCTTCTCTCGTGTTGATATTTGCAGGGAAGACACAAAATTTGCTTCTTGCTTCCATGTTAGTAGGATCATGAACCCAACCAATGCTTTGAACAAAGGAAATATTGTGAACCCATTTTAGACTCAACAAACAAAATTTTGTGATTTTGTTTGGAGACTCTACTGCTAACAGGAAAATCTCTTCTCAGTAGATTTTCTACTGTGTTGTTTGAACCTACCCCCTTGTCCTTTCTTGGACTTTAACCTTACTTTTGAACACCGCCCTACTAAGATGGATCTAGCTTGCTTTTGTAAGTGTAAAAAGAAAATTGGCAAAGATAGTCAAAACGAGAAAGTGAAGGACAAATTAGCTGGCTATGGAACAAAGCTCATTAAACATGAACATAATCCCACTGAATAGAGAACGAGTTGGATTCGAAATGAAAATGATAATTTGTGGAAAATTCTCGAACAAATTTCACCTAATTTAAGGATGGTGGTCCTTAGATTCAACAAGCTACGGTTTTATCTTTTCTGCTACGAACCGTTACTCTCTAAATCAGATGAAAAATGAAGGGCCTTCATCCCTGTCTGAACCATCAGAATCAATACATCTGAGAAAATATGAACCGACGCCTTTAGATATGATGTGCTCTTACTCTCGTATGTACCTTACTTGGTTCCAAGTTTCTCTAACCTTAATCTATGAATTGAATAGAAAGGAAAAAACGAGAATACAAAATCAAAGACACAAGCAGGAAAAATATATAGATGTGAGCCTAATTTGCCATGTTTTATAATTACTTTTATATCGTTTTCTGCATGCATTTCATACATTTGAGTTAGAATAATACAAAATTTGTGTAGTTTATGTTTATTTCCAATATATGGAGGTCTACAAAAGTTTTTGTTATATTTCACAGAAATCGGACGCACTTTGGAGCTTAAAGGAAAGTCATGAAGAAACTAAGGATAGTGCAGCTGGAGAAAAGCCCATTTTTCACCATTCATCGTCATGAATCAAGCTTTGATGTCTTCATGAAAGTTGTATCCCTCGAAAAGAGCTTTCCAACTCATGGTCATATGCGTCAATCGGACGAACGAGGACTCGGGAAAGTGCTTTTCAAGAACGGAGCAGAATGTTGAAAGCGACAGAGTTACTCGAAGTCGACCAAACTGGTCAAAGTCGACCAAATTTTACTCGACAACTGCTCCAGAGGACAAGATCGAGCACGAGCTGAGCATAGGACCACTCGAGGTGAAGAATTCTAATCGACGTCGAGGAGATTCCAGAAAGTTGTCCGAGTCGAGATCGAGTTGAGTTCGAGTGATGGATGTTACTTGCAAGCCAAGATTCGTGGAATTCTATCAAGATACATCATGTTTTATCAAGGGAGAAGATATTTATCCACATTAGTCTTTATTTCCTTTTAGATTTATTTATTTTAATTCAATAATTTAATCTTTAGATATAGATAGATAGATTTAGATATAAATAGAGTTTCTTTCCTAGATTAACTTGGAATGAAGCCTATAAATAGAGCCCTAGGGGCTGATTTTCATGCGTTCAAGCAAATCCGTCTTCGGGCGCAAGGAGAGAGGAGAGAGAGAGAGAGAGGAGGTGAGAGAGGAGAGAGAGAGAGAGAGAGAGAGAGAGAGAGGAGGAGGAGGAGGAGGAGGAGGAGGAGGAGGAGATAGAGAAGAAGAAGGAAGCAGACGAACGATTGTAAGTTTTAGTTTATTTTATGTTAAAGTTAATTTCTTTCATTATGGTTTGTTTCTAATTTCTTTATTCTAGGGTTGGGGCGATCCCAACAATAGATATGTGTGTTTAATTTATGAATTTGTATGTTTTTATTATCATCTACCTATGTGCTTAATCCTTTGTGAGAGTTGAGGAAATTCCTTATTCATGATATTGAAGCGAAAGTGATCTTATTATGAATTTGGATAGGAATTAGGGTTTATTTGCGAGAGCCGACTAATCCTAATTAAGAAAAGGTAGTAACACTTAGGGTTTATGCGAAAGCCTCTATATTCCTATTTGTTAATAACGAAAGTTATTTGATATAAAGCATGCATCTTTATGTGATTATAATCTACACATATGTTTATTGTTGTGGTGATCCCTAACCTTGGAAGTTTGCAACTTTTTTTATTTATTTTATTATTTTTATCCTGCAAAGTTACCCGACACCAACCACCTATTCTCCTATCTCATTCCCTCGACATCGACCAAGTCTTAGTCGACGTCGACAGCAACCATACACCTTTTCCCGCTATCCCTGAACCCCAAAACACACTAAACCTAGAACCACTGACTTCTCTCCTGAGGACGAACCTGACTCCCTATCCTATAGCGGGGTCTTGACTACAAATTTATTTGGTCGAGAAACCCTTTTGTCAAATTGGCGCCGTTGCCAGGGAGATATCAATCGCGCTTAGTTTAATTGTGTTTAAGCTTCAGAAAAGCCCATCCCTTTTTCTTACCCTATCACATACCCTACCACCACCTACCTCATCGGTACCAACTAGGTGCTGGGCTTTTGCTACTAATTTGTGTTCCAGATTGTGGTTTCAAAGCTTAGGTACAAAGATGGAAGACTTTGTCGAAGGGAATCCTGCATGGAAAGAATGGTTTCAAGATTTGAGACGGAGAAATAGGATCACAGTGGAGGATGCACGATTAAGGGAAATAGCCCGGCTGGAAGACGAAATTCGAAGGCTTGAGGCTTCCATTCAGTCTAAATGACCATGCCCTCCTCCTGATGAGCCAATTGACCCACTCGATGTCGACATCCAGGTATGTCCTTCCTCGAATTTCATTCCTACTTTTCTACCTATTGTTGATGAATCTTTTGAAGGATACCAAGCGCTAGAAGAGAAGAAAGAGGACATTGTTGCCCATGATGTTTCAAGGTCGCTTTTACCTTACAAGGTGAAGGCCATCCCCGACAATTTTGAGCAACCGATGTTCATATTCAAGTATGGGGTCCTAGCAAAGTGGCATGAAGCTCCGCATGATGAGGTGGAAATTTCTTGCGCCATGGCACGATTGCGAGGGAAAAAAAAATGAGAATATAAAATATATATTATAAGGAATGACCAAATAAAATATAAACAAATGTTTTTGAAGCCTAAAACAACAATATTGTTCTTGAACGACATAGGTGTTTAGAAAAGGAACTAAGTTGGTGCTTGAGGCTTCGTCCATGCAAATCCTACAGAAAAAGGAAGAATGCGGATGAAAATGAATCATGGAAGCTGAATTGCAGTTATGAAATGTAGAAAGATTTGAAGATGCTGAATTTTAGAGACGTCATTAAGGAACTGAAATACATAAACTGAATGTTAGAATAAAACCGAATTATAGGAAATGAATTATAGAATTTGAGTTAAAGAAATGAAATTTAAAACAGACTTACATCTACTAAATTCAGGATTAAAACATTAGGAATTATAGATAATGAATTACAAAGAATGTATTATAGAAAAGAATCAATGAAACTGAATTAGCTAAGTTGAATTTTATAACAAAATTAATCCTAAACATATCAGATATGGAACCACATAGATAAGATATGGCTTCAGGTGTATAGAAGTTTTCATCACTAAATCCTAATGAGCCAATTTATGCATTTGCAGTTTGTTCTCTTATTAGGTATACAAAATTCATTTCAAAGTGATTATAGAAAAATAAAAACACTTAAAAAGTCTTGCCAAATAAAATCTTAAGTAGCCCCGCCACTATATAAAGTAGCTCTACCATTTCAATTCCCAGAGAATATCCCACAAATAAGAACTTTCATGTTGAGCAAATTGAATATAAGAATAGAAAGAAAAACAAAAAGAGCTTATCGATTATCACTCTTTGGCAGAAACAAATTGGTCAAAAGAAACAACATAAATACGAAATTCATGCACAAAATGACAAAACAAAGGGTGACTGAGAACTACCAGCAGAGTGCAGACCAAAATAGTTGATAAATCCATATTTTCCCATATCACACAAAGATGCTCTGATGGTGTCTTCAGAGTCAGCAACATCCCCTTTGCAGGGGTGCATCAGATAAAACATAAAAAGGAATAAGTAAATGAACTTAAGTATGGGATACACAATTCCAGAATACCTCAATGTAATTGTAAACCTGTCGCCAAGTAGTACAACAAATCGTTATCATTTCCTCCATCCAGCCAAATGTATATAACCAAAAACAATTCTAACAACACAGCTCATGAACCTTACTAGAAGTCACCAACTTTTATACCAATCAACCTCTCATTTAGAGAAGCTACCCTTCCTGCACATATATTGAAAACAGTTACCTATTGAGGGAAAAAAGACGAATAAATTCACAAAACGACTCAGTTGTAAACTTCCATAATACCATTGAACGACATAGAATTTTCAAGCCGACTTTGTTTGTAACCCTCGAGACAGCAACATACAACTGACATGGTTGTAAAGCCAATGTATATACTTACAACTCATTTTATCCCTTTGCCTAGCTAGAGAATGCAAAGTAATCATGCTCTAAAAAAATCAATCTGCACTCTATTTGCAACTATTGAACACATGAAGCTGTCGGATATCGCATATATAGTCAAACAGACAATGGTATCTACATTATGTAGTGTTCTTATGCCGATCTTACCTCTTGAATTCAAATCCATTCATTCCGTGCTTCAATCATTGTAAATTGTGGGAATCCCTCGGCGGTGCATGCTTAATCGGTTGTCAAACATATCACATATATTGTAGAAATTAATATCAGTACAAAGGAGTGATTTCATGGGCCTATAAGTTTCAGCAATTGGAGACAATCCAAACCCTGTAATTATATGTTCAAGATTTGAAACCAAGTTTATGAAACAGATTAATTGTGCACTCATTTCTTCTGCTAGTGAACTAAAAGACAACTATCATTTACTTGACAAGATTCATACACTACAAGAAAAACATTTTTTTGTGACAAACAGTTTCATCGCCAAAAATGTGTTTTTTCGTCGCCCATTTAGGTATGTGACAAAAAATGTTCCGTCACATGTTCGTCGCCTCAGCCCCGTCGCCCAAAGTTTGTGCGACAAAAAAAATTTCGTCGCCATAACTAGTTCTTTTGTGATGAAATCCGAATTTCGCTGCGCTTGAATTTTGGTGACAAAATTTTTTAATTTGTCGCCCTAAGCGCTAGTTTCATCGCCCATTATACCCTGTTTTTCATGACATAACAACTAGTTTAATCTCAATTTTTTATATTAAAAAAACATGGTTTAAAATATATTCAGTCCAAAACATTTTTACTTTTAACACTAAAAGGTTCCTAATAAGTACCAAAAGATTACAAATGTTATGTAGTATGGCATTTCATTTCAATGCTATAAACCTTAACACTTGAGAACCAAAGATTCGATAAAAATAAGTTTCCACCCCGAATATGCTCCATCACATCTTGCTTCTTCCATAATTTTCTTAAAAAATGTCATGCAAAGAGAAAGTTAACTCCCTTCAATATTATTAACACATTATCAAGTGAATCATGAGAAAGAGTAGATGAAGATTGAACAGCTTGCCAAACATGACTGGTTAAACATTAAAGAACATAACTGATGTTATTTTTCACATGTTTGAAAGTTAACTAAAGTTGATGCTCTTTATCTCAATTTGGCCTTAAAAATGAAATGAATGATGAAATAGAAGCATAAACAAGAACATTGAAGTCAACAAGGAGTGGGGTGTGAAGCCAATCTTCAAGATTTAGTTCATGAGGACATTTTCAAGCCACATTCCAAGTAGCTACAAAGACACTAATTGTGCACCACAAAATAAGACAATGTGTAAAAAACTCTTTTGACACACAAATCGATCAATTAAACACAGAAGACAAAATTTCAGGCTCAAAGTTCATACACTCTCCTATAGTTTCCTTTATGATACGAGAAAATCTAATCGTAATGCAAATAATGGATATCCACAGGAGAACCAAATTGAAGCTCTGAAAAATTCATACAATGCAACTGGAGATTTTAAAAATTCAATAACGAAAACTTAAAAGAGGCAGGAGAGAGACTAACCTTGGTGGCAATAGGGATTTGGAGATGAATTTCAAATACAAACCTTCATTATACAGCTCCACATTCAACAGAGTTATTCCTTAAATAAACCATATATTAAGAATTTAGATTTGGAAAATTCACGAAAAAAGATAAGTTTTCCAGCAGTAGGATTTAAAATAAACACCTTTCCTTGGTAGTTGGATAACTACATTAACACTAGGATGATGACCTGCATAAAAAACCATAGAAACAGCTCACTCCAAGTAAGATCAATGAAAAGCAACAAATGGTGTCAAA
Source organism: Persicaria tinctoria (assembly GCA_037127255.1). Classification (NCBI taxonomy): domain Eukaryota; kingdom Viridiplantae; phylum Streptophyta; class Magnoliopsida; order Caryophyllales; family Polygonaceae; genus Persicaria; species Persicaria tinctoria. Next base: position 44,252,655 of record JBANSL010000007.1, read on the forward strand.
AAAATATATTTGAAAAGCAACAAAAATCTTAACGAAATCAAGATCATAGAAAAAATAGTGTGGAATTTCAAACCTTTGCAATATGGAATGTCCACTACATCATGAGTACTTTCTTGATAAAGACAGACAAAAGGATTATCCAACGAGCCTCTAACAACAAGCTTTGCATGACGTCTCCAACCCCACTAAATTGCAAGTTTCACAATTCAGGCACTATAAGGTATCTCAAATAATTCAAATGGCACTGCTGGAAATGAAAGACATGGATAGAAACAGAAAGCCACTAATGAAATAAAAGCATAGAAAGGTTTATATACCACCAATGGATACAAAAAGGAAAGATCTTTGTATTCTTAGTCCCATCCTGAAGCAAGTCTACACTAGAGCCCAATACAATTGCATCTCTAGCATTAGAAATGACTTTGCTGATTGTATTGTTTCAGCTATTACATCCAGAAGATCCATTCCAAGCTATTCTCCTCGATTTGGCTGCAAAGAAACCCTACTCCAAATGGCTAATTGTTAAGATGCCTCAAATGACCAATGGGTAAATTAATTCATTGGTAATACTTCAAGTAGTAAAAAGTACAGGAGAAAATTATTAAGATGAGCACTGAATTAAAGATCTAAAAAAATGATGTTATCGGATTAATGATGCTAGCTAGTAATGGAACCAGAATCATTATTCTACTGTTATCATAGTATCATTCAATAACATGGTCAATGTTGATTGTTGTAAATCAAACTGAGTGTTGTAAGCCTAATTTTCCATGTTCTACATTTACTTTTATATCGATTTTTGCATACATTTCATGCATTTGGGCTAAGATAGTACAGAATCTATGTGGTTTATGGTTATTTGCCAAATTATGAAATCTACACCAGTTTCTGTTTAAATCGCAGAATTCGAGGCATTTTACAGCAATTCTAAGGAAGGTCGGAAAAGCTCGGAAATCCACTACAGAAGTCCAAGGTCAAGACAGCAGCGGAACCAGTCGAATCGAGCTAAGAACCCAAGATACTCGATCTCTAGTAGCCCTTACTCGATCTCGACGAGAATGTCCGAGCACAGTCTTGTCGACCAGGAGCAACGTCGAGAGCCAGACCAACCAAGCTCCGGAACCCAACTCGATCTCGACAAAACCCGGTCGAGATCGACGAAGCCCAGTGCCACACCCGGAGTCGACGAGGAGAGGAGCTGATCGAGAAGCCGAGGACGAAAACGCCGAGCACATCTCTACTCGATCTCGACAAGACTTGGTCGAGATCGACGAGCCACCAAGACCTTGCCCGAGTCCATGCCGAGGAGGAGTCCTCGACATCACTAGAGAGCCGTCTTCGACCACACCCTTACTCGATCTCGACAAGACTTGGGGCTCGTCGAGATCGACGAGCCCCGAGTCCAGATCCGAGCTTGTCGAGCACACCTACCCGAGAAGACCTAGTCGACATAACTTTTCTACTCGAGGTCGACTAGGGCTACTCGAGATCGACGAGCGCCAGGAGCCATGTCCGAGTCTGTCGAGGACCAGCTAGCCGAGACGAGAAGCCAAGCCAATCGACCAGGATTTCTACTCGAGATCGACAAGAGCCTTGTCGAGATCGACGACGCTTCCAGAAGCCATGTTACTCGGCTTGACGAATTCTACTCAGTTTTGGCTTTGCTTGGGCTCGAAGATTGCCGATTCTATCCTAATCTATCAAGACACATCATGAAGAGAAGAAGATCTATCCATGGAAGACTTTAGATATATTTTCCTATTTTGGATTTAATTATGTTATGTCTTTTATTTATCATTAAAGTTTTAGATATAGTTTTAGTTTTAGATAAAGATTTCTTTCCTAGAATAGCTAGGGAATGAAGCCTATAAATAAAGCCCATGGGGCTCAGTTTTATTCATTCAATTTCAGTAGTAGACAAGTAGTTCCAAAGAGAAGTTTAGGGATTTCGAAGGTTTTAGGGTTTTGGCATTGGACGAGAGTTGGATCGCCGGGATTGTAAAGTCTTGGAATATAGTTTAATGCAAGTTGTTTTCTTTCAATCGATGATGTCTGAGTTTACGATGAGGCGTGAGTAGTCCACCCACTTCTAGGGTTGGGGCGGGCCCAACGATAGCCATGCGTGCTTAAGGTAAAGATCCGACCTTTATCATGTTTTGAGCATTTTCCTACTTGTTTATGTGTTTATTGCCCATCTAATGGAGATCCATGCTAACATCTTGGATTGTAAACATAAAATCGGTAGAGACAATTAGGGTTTCTTGAAATAGTTGTCTAATTGTTGGAAAAGGCGAAAGCTTAGTCCTTTGATGCGATTCACATGATTATTTGTTCGATTCTACCTTATGCATGCTTAGTTATCGTTGTTGCAAACCCCAATCTTGGAAGCCTTTTACATTAAGTTTAAGTCGAAACCCAAGGCATTTGTTCTTTATTTTCATTCGTTTTATTTTCTGCCCTCGTCGATCTCGACCAAGCCTGGTCGATCTCGACTACTGATCCTCGACCCAGAGTCGTTGTAGCTTATTTGTGCAGGAAATCGACAAGCCACCCCGAAGTCGACAAGGACTGTACTCGATCTCGAGTAGCCCCTCGTCGATATCGAGTAGCAACTGCCGAGTTGCTGCTGTTGTGTTCTACTGTGCATGACCCCTGTCGACTAACCCTTAGTCGAGGTCGAGTACCACTGTTGTCGACTTCTGTCCGTGAGATTCCACCGCTGCCTAGGATCCGCTGACACGCTTCCTCGTGGATCGATCCTGACTTCCCGCTGCAACATCAGGAGGAGGTCTTGTAATTATTTGCAAGGGACGGAATCTGGTTTGCTGTGATATATTTATATTTAAATTTTGCATACTCGATTTCCTCCTACAACAAATTGGCGCCGTTGCCGGGGAGGCTATCATTCGCGCCTTAGGTAGTTAAATCTCACGTTTGCTTTGAGTTACTTTACAGGTGTATGCGCCGTTCTGGTCAACCACCTGAGTTTGACGGCTTAGACGGACCAGAGCGCCTACTACACATCAGAGCTAAACTACAAAGAGCCATGACGGCCGCTGAAACACAAGAACAACTAATTGCCAGGCTTACAAGGGAACTAGCCGCAAAGGATACCACTATTGCTAATGAAAGGGCAGCGAGGGAACAAGAAGCTGAGCGCGCAAGGCAAGTAGAAGCTGAGCTTGCCCAATATCCAACCACTGCTGAGGATTATATGCATCCAACTCTCGTCGTGCCTGAATCGGCGATTCTAATCCCTGAAAACTCTTTTGAAATTGGCACCCAATTTCTTATAGAGCTTAAAAACAATGCTTTTCATGGAAAATTTAATGAGTGTCCTCTTGAACATATTACCAATTTTCATGACATGTGTCGTACTCTTGCTGAAGGTACAACTCTGGAATATGTCAAGATGAAAGCTTTTCGCTGGTCTCTCGCTGGACGTGCACTGAAGTGGCTCGAAGGGCTGAAACCAAGATCTCTCACCACATGGGCCCAAGTAGAGCAAGAGTTTCTGAACAAATACTTCCCACCCGCCAAGACAGCACTTCTCCGCCAGAAAATCACCGCCTTCAAACAAAAACAAGGGGAACCGTTGGCAAGGGCATGGGAACGCTACAAAGAGTTGCTGCGATCTTGCCCTACTCATGGACAGCCACCCTACGTCATTCAGGAGATCTTCTTCAACTCTCTTGATCAAGTCACTAAGGACAGAATCAACCATTATACTCGCTATGAGTATCTGACGATGCCACCAAGCGACGCATGGGGTGTGCTGGAAAAGCTCACTAACTACGACAACAAATATGGGGCTCCAACAAACTATGAGGAGAACTCCTACGCAAGGCCAGCACCATCTATGCCACTCTACGAGCCAGCAAAGGAGATTGACCTAGATGTCAGGGAGCAGTTCTACAGAGACCAGAATCGCAAGCTCCTCAAGCAAGTTAAATACCTATCTGTCAATCAGCCTTGCATCGAATGCGGATCACAGAGGCACACCACTACTGAGTGCCCACACACAGAGCAAGTCAGAATGGCAAAGACACACGAGGAGGCAGCTTACGCAGGGGGTCCCAATCGCTACATGGGAGATCAAAGGTTTTATCAACCACAGTGGAACCAAGGTCCTCCTAGGAATCCCCTGCCTTACAGAGCTCCAGGACATCCAGAAAGGGAACAAAAGAAGGATGATCTACAACTGATCCTTGAGGAGATGCGTCGGAATCAGGGCGCCATCAACAACCAGTTCCCGAACATCACTACAAAGTTTGGAGAACTGGACATCTGGAAAAGGGGAATAGAGACGCAGATGGGTCAAATCACTGCACAGATCCCAAGACCATCCGGACAGTTACCTGGGCAAACAGAACCAAATCCTAAGGGGAAAACCGGACATGTCGCAGCTATCAAACTCAGAAGTGGGCATCAATTAAATGAGCCAGAGGTCGGAAAACAGCAAAGCCAAGCAGAACAACAACTTGAGATAGAGCAGAGCCAACTCGATCTCGAGGAGGCTGTACTCGACATCGACAAGACCTTACTCGACACAGACCAAAAGCTGAGCTCGGACTCCACTGCGAAGCCCAGCAACTCGAGGTCGAGAACCCAAGTCGAGATCGATGAGCCCCTGGTCGAGATCGAGGAGAACCTGGCCGACGTCGACGACTCTGCAGCACCTCCGACAGCTGATCTGGCTCCGAAACTGAAAAAGCCACTGCCTTTCCCTTCAAAAGCACAGAAAGATCCCACTGCAGGTAGGTTTACCAGATTTGTTAATATGCTGCAAGAACTGAATGTTTCTATTCCTTTTACAGAAGCCCTGCAAGAGATGCCTGGATATGTCAAATTTCTAAAGGAAATCCTGAGCAAAAAGCGATCCATCTCAGAGATCGCAGGCGAATGCAAAGTACTCCACTTCCCTGAAAAGAGACCGGACCCTGGTAAGTTTTCTGTTACTGTGGGTTTTGGACAATATAAATATGATTCTCTATTCGATTTAGGAGCGAGTGTGAGCATCATGCCTTTATCAATTTGGCGGAAGGTCAAAATAGGATGCATAGAACCCGTGGATGCCAAATTATACATGGCAAACAATACAGTGGTCATCCCTACAGGTATAGTTGAAAATGTCCCCGTCCAGGTTGATAAATTCTTTGTTCCAGCTGATTTCCTTGTCATTGATTGTGCTGAAGATCCTACTAGCCCTATTATTCTTGGTAGACCATTCTTAGCAACTGCATATGCCAGAATAAGTGTTAAGAATCTCTCGCTCACCTTCACCATAGGCGATGAGGTGTTGGATTTCTCTTTGGCCCTGCAAAAGAGGAAATTTCCTGGCTAGAGGTGAAAAGCATCAGCAACCACGGGACCAAGCAAACAGTGGAGGAAAGCACCAGAACTGTACTCGAGGTCGACAAGCCCTCCTCGATCTCGACGAGCATTCTACTCGATCTCGACAAACCCTTTTCGATGTCGACTACCTCTGCTGAGCCACTGACTTGCCAAGAGCCTAAGTATGGGGTCCCTATACTCGAGGTCGACCAGCTATACTCGATCTCGACTAGCCCCAAGCCCAAAGATTTCTGTTTTGGGTCCGAAAAGGTAAGTTCAGGTATGAATCCTACTCCCTCTCGGTCCATAAAGAAAATTATCAATGATTTAGGGGGAGATAAGACACCGTGGCAAGAGAATCTGCGAAAACTGAGAGCTGGAAGGAAGAAGAAGAAAGAGAAAGGAGATGATGCAAGCAACCACCTGTCAGCTGAGCTTGCATACTACCATCAGTACCTAAATGATCTAGGAGAAGGGCCAAGCATGAGCGGGCCCCACAATAAGGGTCCTTGAGCGCAAACGGAGAAGTCGGCCTAGCGACTCTAAAATCTAGAGCATGTATATAAGACTTTATGAATTTTTGGGACTTTTTGAACTTTTTGGTTTTTGGTTTTTGTTTTTAGGGTTTATGTCTTTTAGAATACTTCATATGGATAGTCTTGTTTTCTTGTGCAATCTAACACTTTTTGGTCGGCAAGCATATAAGGATCGCGAAAAGTGGAATAATGGAGTCCTTGAAAACAGTAAGAATCAACGAAGGCCAAGTGGACGACGACGAGGAGGAGCAGCCCAAACACTACTCGATCTCGAGTAGGTCAACTCGACATCGACAAGCCCAGATGCTCCTCGACTTCAGAAAACCACTAGACGCAGACGAGCCTACTCGAGATCGAGTACACCGTACTCGAGATCGACGACCAACCTACTCGACATGCCCAGTTTCGCCTTCCTCGATGTGTTATTCTGTGAGTCCCTTCCTTTACTCTTGTTTTTATTTGATTTTATACAGTGAGGACACTGTAATGTTTAAGTATGGGGTGGGGGAAGGGCTTACTTTGTGCATATTTGATCATATTTTACATATATGTGCATTATTTCTTTGAATTGCTTATACATGGCTATTTTGGAATTCATTATTGATTTATGTGCTTACATGCATGTTTTCCAAAGTTTGAAAAAAATGACCCCCATTGAAATTTTTTGAATAATGTCATGGAAGCTTTATATTGGACTCGACGATGCAAAATTAGATTCATTAGAGATATAGCATGAAATTGCCTAGTAAAGGGAAGTCACAATGAAGTGCATTATTTTATTGAAAACCATGAAAGGAGGTAAATTTGATATTGCTTTTGACATGTTGCATGATAAGATGATGGAGGACTTTATATTTCCATATAATGCTCATTGTTATAATTCCTAGCCTTACCTATGCTTATGCATCACAAAAGCCATATTATGCATTATTTCATATATTGCTCCACATAATCCAAATATTGCTCATTCTTTACCTTATCCGGGGATTATGTTGAGAATGATGTTACATTATGGAGATGTCATATGGTGTTTGTGATTTATTATCATTATTGGAGTTTGGAAGGAAATTGTTTGAAATATATGGAAAATTTAATGAGTGAAAGAAAATCCAATCACCTCAGGAGATAAAGGTAGATTGACCCTGCTCTCTGAGATAATAGTTTGGAGAGATGGGACACATTGTGAGGAGTCCAAAGCACTAAGTATCCGGGGCCATTCATGACACCCATGTTTGCGACTCGCGAGAAGGTAGTGCTGAGGTTAGAGAGGTAAAAGCATTATTATTGAGAAAAAGCATTATGCAAGGTGATGAATGTTATGGAGGAAAAAATGTGGTACAAAATTCAGTTTGGAAATACTCCATTTCCCCGGATCATAAGCACCACATAGCCAAAATTTGCCCACTTTTAGCCTTTTACCAATCTACTCCTTATTTGAGCTTAAATTGAAGTCCTCTTGATTATTGTTGCTTTGTCACATAAATTGTTTTTTTGGTATAAGCCTCCTTTTATTAGTAGATGTTGCTTTTATATATTTGCACATGCATGGATCTGTGACACTAGTACCTTTTCGAGGATGGTAATTGACTGCAGGGTTATATGAGAATGAATCTAATATGTTGAGAGTTTTTTATTTCTTCCCCTGAATGACAATTAAAAGTATTGCTTGAGGACAAGCAAGCTTAAGTATGGGGTGTTTGTTGTAAGCCTAATTTGCCATGTTCTACATTTACTTTTATATCGATTTTTGCATACATTTCATGCATTTGGGCTAAGATAGTACAGAATCTATGTGGTTTATGGTTATTTGCCAAATTATGAAATCTACACCAGTTTCTGTTTAAATCGCAGAATTCGAGGCATTTTACAACAATTCTAAGGAAGGTCGGAAAAGCTCGGAAATCCACTACAGAAGTCCAAGGTCAAGACAGCAGCGGAACCAGTCGAATCGAGCTAAGAACCCATACTACTCGATCTCTAGTAGCCCTTACTCGATCTCGATGACAATGTCCGAGCACAGCCTTGTCGACCAGGAGCAACGTCGAGAGCCAGACCAACCAAGCTCCGGAACCCAACTCGATCTCGACAAAACCTGGTCGAGATCGACGAAGCCCAGTGCCACACCCGGAGTCGACGAGGAGAGGAGCTGATCGAGAAGCCGAGGACGAAAACGCCGAGCACATCTCTACTCGATCTCGACAAGACTTGGTCGAGATCGACGAGCCACCAAGACCTTGCCCGAGTCCATGCCGAGGAGGAGTCCTCGACATCACCAGAGAGCCGTCTTCGACCACACCTTTACTCGATCTCGACAAGACTTGGTCGAGATCGACGAGCCCCGAGTCCAGATCCGAGCTTGTCGAGCACACCTACCCGAGAAGACCTAGTTGACAGAACTTTTCTACTCGAGGTCGACTAGGGCTACTCGAGATCGAAGAGCGCCAGGAGCCATGTCCGAGTCTGTCGAGGACCAGCTAGCCGAGACGAGGAGCCAAGCCAGTCGACCAGGATTTCTACTCGAGATCGACAAGAGCCTTGTCGAGATCGACGACGCTTCCAGAAGCCATTTTACTCGGCTTGACGAATTCTACTCGGTTTGGCTTTGCTTGGGCTCGAAGATTGCCGATTCTATCCTAATCTATCAAGACACATCATGAAGAGAAGAAGATCTATCCATGGAAGACTTTAGATATATTTTCCTATTTTGGATTTAATTATGTTATGTCTTTTATTTATCATTAAAGTTTTAGATATAGTTTTAGTTTTAGATAAAGATTTCTTTCCTAGAATAGCTAGGGAATGAAGCCTATAAATAAAGCCCATGGGGCTCAGTTTTATTCATTCAATTTCAGAAGTAGACAAGTAGTTCCAAAGAGAAGTTTAGGGAGTTCGAAGGTTTTAGGGTTTTGGCATTGGACGAGAGTTGGATCGCCGGGATTGTAAAGTCTTGGAATATAGTTTAATGCAAGTTGTTTTCTTTCAATCGATGATGTCTGAGTTTACGATGAGGCGTGAGTAGTCCACCAACTTCTAGGGTTGGGGCGAGCCCAACCATAGCCATGCGTGCTTAAGGTAAAGATCCGACCTTTATCATGTTTTGAGCATTTTCCTACTTGTTTATGTGTTTATTGCCCATCTAATGGAGATCCATGCTAACATCTTGGATTGTAAACATAAAATCGGTAGAGACAATTAGGGTTTCTTGAAAGAGTTGTCTAATTGTTGGAAAAGGCGAAAGCTTAGTCCTTTGATGCGATTCACATGATTATTTGTTCGATTCTACCTTATGTATGCTTAGTTATCGTTGTTGCAAACCCCAATCTTTGAAGCCTTTTACATTAAGTTTAACTCGAAACCCAAGGCATTTGTTCTTTATTTTCATTCGTTTTATTTTCTGCCCTCGTCGATCTCGACCAAGCCTGGTCGATCTCGACTACTGATCCTCGACCCAGAGTCGTTGTAGCTTATTTGTGCAGGAAATCGACAAGCCAACCCGAAGTCGACAAGGACTGTACTCGATCTCGAGTAGCCCCTCGTCGATATCGAGTAGCCACTGCCGAGTTGCTGCTGTTGTGTTCTACCGTGCCTGACCCCTGTCGACTAACCCTTAGTCGAGGTCGAGTACCACTGTTGTCGACTTCTGTCCGTGAGATTCCACCGCTGCCTAGGATCCGCTCACACGCTTCCTCGTGGATTGATCGTGACTTCCCGCTGCTACATCAGGAGGAGGTCTTGTAATTATTTGTAAGGGACGGAATCTGGTTTGCTGTGATTTATTTATATTTAAATTTTGCATACTCGATTTCCTCCTACAACACTGAGCAAGCATTTAGCAAGCATTTAATGAGTTGTAAACTGATTTGCATGGTGCTCTTACGATTGATTGCTTCTCATAGACGCAAATCAACATATGGAGATATTCTACCCATAAACTTTCATATTCATAGTAACCTCAATTTTTATTTTTTTCACATATGAGATCTTTATCATATCCAAACAGGCAAACAACACAATTTTTGAGAAATTCTTGAAGAATTTCTTTTTCGTATACGACCAGAAATCTAATCTCTTTCCTTTGTAAAAATAAATAAATTGAAAAATAGCAAATTATAAAATGTTTTTTTACTATAAACAAAAAAAACTGCAGGAAACATCATTGAAAAGTATATTCAATTTCTGAAGAAAAAGAAGTAAATGATAAAGATCACATGATATAATAACTATTCATTATGGGTTATCATTCACATACGAAACATTGTAGGACGCTTGTACTACTTGTATAATTGGAAGGCCCTGTGTTCTGTCATGATAAGAGTAGGGAAATTATCAGCAAGGCGTGCACTACTATGGGTACAAAAATAAAAATTGCCCATGTTTATATAGGAAAGAAATATGAAAATGCTGAATATACAATAACATGTTTATATAAGGGTAGGACCGTTTGTAGTGTAGCTGCCACCAGTTGAGGAGCTTGTGACGAGCCTCTTTATGGAGCTTCCCTCATACCTCTCATCTTATCACATAGGAAACGGATACAAAAACATGTTAAGATGCTGATAAGAGAATCAAATCCAAATAATTCAAGCTTGGATTCCTTATGTGTGCCATTTACATCTACACGTGATGATTCACCAGAACCTTCTGAAATCATATTTTGATCAGCATTTTGTTACACCAGGGGAATGAAAAAAAAAGAGAATTATATAGAATGCTATCAATGATGCAAAGTTGGGAACAAGTACAAAAAAACATATAATGGTCCTCACAATTTCATGTTGAACAGAATCGCAATTCTGATATGTAGGTTTAGCAGTTTTAAGTCCATTAAGTTGTTATAGATTAAGTAATATGTGCCAGATAATATGCAAGCATTATGATGGATTATCCAGTGTAGATTATAGAGTGCATCAATATGATACAATCAGTCATCATTGGCAATTTCTCAAAAAAAAGGAAACAGAAAAACATCCACAAACATTGTAGAGTTCAAACGGTAGTGTCTTTCACTTAGCTAGGGTTTGGAATTGCAAAACAAATCAATGAACCTTGCACTCCACCGACATTGTAGAGCTCATAACCTTTCTCCAATGCAGAACTACGCATCTCATATTGAATACAAACGCAATTTAGATCAATAAGCAATGAGCTAAGAAAAACAGTACACTTGGTGGTAGAAGACGACGACTGGACAAGATCCATCGAAGACATCTGAATGAACAACGTGTACCTTCTACCAATGCCGAGGAGGCCTAGCGGCTCTTCTCCTACCAATCTAAACTTTGGAAATGAAATTGAGGGAGAAATTGGGCGATTATACATACTGATGCGACCGTGGAATTTCACCTATACTTATTACCTCAAGGTGACAGCAAATGTTCTTTATTACCTGCAAACCCAATCTGGGTGGGTGATGATCAATTGATGCGTGATTGGTCCAAGTAGTCTTGATGATACTTTTGGCTCGCGAGGGGGTAAGTGTTGTTCAATTTTCGTTAGAGGAAGTAAGATGATGTTCTTATTCAAAATACGTTTTTCTCTGATCAAAGACTTTAAGAACTCGACTCCAAGGGTTTTAAGTCAAGGAGACATACAGAGCTCTTCTTCTTCTCGCTTCAATCGGATCCCCTCCCTTGAAGGCTCGAGAGGGTATTTATAGGGATGCTAAGTGAGCAACTAGCTGGTGACTTCGTGGATTAACAAGGGACACGTGTAACGCATGCCCTCATGCTAGATGGCTAGATACTTATATGTGGCGTTGTTAGTGGGGAGGTGCTTGTCCAGCGAGCTACTCGTCTTTGCCTTAAGGGGCCACGAGGTGTTTGTGGGCCCTATTTGTCATGAGGTTCATACTTATCAGTGCTAGAATACTAACCGCGATGTTCACAAATTTTTATACTCAGGGAAGTGAGTGTGGTCATGGTCTGGCTAAGTGCGTTGCTCGCTATGTAGTGGAATGAATGTCTTTTGCGTTGGGCGGACTACTTATGACGTCATATCCTTTCTAATTCACAGGGTTATTTTCCAGAGCATCGTCATATCTCCTCGTAACCGGATTGCGAGCGATATATTGCCTCCGATTAGGTTTCGACAAAAGCGATGCTTCCCGCCAAGAAACTTATTCTTTGATGGGCCTGAATTGGGCCCAATGTGTTTTGGCCCACTTAGGGATGACCCCACGAAGACCTATAAGTGAGGATTTTCTCTTCAGTTATTTCATTTCACTCCTTCAAAGACTGATAAAAAGAGAGTGAGAAAGGAGAGAGAACTCAGAAGGGTTTCGTTTCCAGAAAGACATCATCGAAGCTAGTTGGCGGGCTTATTTTCTAGTTCGTTCTTGTTTTCCGGTACCTTTCTTCCATATTCTCGAGTAAGTGCTTCTTGATTACCTATTTATTCTGTGTACTTCCCTTGATTTCCCACTTGTACTAGATTTTAGGGAAAAGGAGAGAATCCTTGGTAGTCGGACCGCCCTTCTACGAGGAGGGGTATGGCGATGACAAGGCTGAGGAGGGGTTTTCCCTGGTGTCTCATCCCTCTTTCTTTTTTCTTTCTCTGGGTTCCAAGTGATGATGTGATGGTGCTGGGGGTGACGCTTTTTGGGAGTTTTGGGGACTTTCCGACGGTTGTGGACAGACAAACTTTTTCGTCCTCCCCTCTTTTTCACTTTCCAGAGGTGGTTCCTCGAAAACAGAGAAACTTTATGGAGGAGACAAAAGGATGTCTTTCAACTGTCACCCTTCAAGGGGGAATGTCTTTTCAATGCCCTTTTTTGGGGCGCTTGAGGCGCCAACATAACCCTATGAGGGGTTTTTTGGCGCCAAACTTGCCCAATCGCGATACTGAAAAGGTCATTTCTCCTTATTGATTTTTCTTCCCTTGCGTCTTTTCATGGGCTTTTCTCTTTAAGAGCTTCATATACCTAGCAATGTAAGGCGAAAGTGATAGCCAAAACAAGAGTGTGCGTTATGAGGTCGATGAGGTTAGCTCATCGCGGACCATAGATTATGTGGTGCGTGATGATTCAGAAGCCACAATGTCCCATGCTCATACCCCACAGCCTAAGAAGAAATCGCATGCTAGAGAGGGAGTGAAGGCTGAGCCTGTTACTATGAAGAACATGAAAAGGAGAAAAATGACTGGAACCATCAAGTGTCCTCTTACAAAGGATCATCCCGACTATTGTCGTACCTCTGAATATATAAACGATTTGGGCAAAGGAGGGTTATCTCCCTCGTCAAAAGGAAGAACAAAACCTGTTCGCGTGGTTCCTGGTGATTTTGCTGTTCCCCCTACAAAAAGGAGGAGGTTGATAACTACAGTTTTTGCGAAGGCTACACTCTTGCTTCTCCACCACCTATCCCTAACGTATTTAAGGATCGCGTAGCCCCCACCATAGCTGACACCAGGGGAGAAAGGTTGATCTTATAACCTTTTCACCTAGAGATGGTGGCTCAGATTTATCCTTGGCTTGTCGGAATAGACAGAGGTTTGGCTTTTGAACGTGGGGGTTTGTTTGAATGCTTATCAAGATCATTTTGTCATCCACTTGGAAAGTTTTCTCCAAGGATTCTGTCTCCCCTTGCCCAAACTTTATATTGACTTTCTTGCGAGGATAAATTCTTGTCCTACCCAGCACTCCTTTAATGTGTGGATGTACTTAGCGGCCTATACTATGAGATATGCCGCTATTAGGCAAGAGACAACGCTGGACCATTTCAGTCCTGACCTTGCGATATGGTCTGGACAAGTTAGTTTCTGCTTTGCTGGCTGGGAACATAATCGAGAGGTTGTCCAGGCAACCTCTCTAGGGCTTCTTTAAATTTTGTAAGAACCCTGGTTTTATGTGCCGCCCCAAAAAAACAAGAATATTGCGATTGATAGATGGCGGTCTACGTTTAGTCGAGGGGGGCCTTCGGCAAAAAGGGGTTATAAAGAGGTCGTTACTCCGGTTCGCTTGGAGATGGCCGACCTTAGTCTCCCACACCGTTAGGGTGGGTATTTGGGTTTTTCTATAATTCTGCCCATGATTTCCACTATTTGACATTTGCCTTAAATCTTTTGCAGATATGTTGATCGATGCTGGGAATCTTTCCACCCTGGCAATGATGAAAAGCGCTCCCAAAACTCCTCGCGCTCCTACCCCGCAGTTGGGTGAGAACCGGCATAAGATGATTCCTCTTGACTCTCCACTACTGGTGGAAACTATAAAGGAGAAAAAGCTTGCCGAGGATAGGCACAACTCGTCGAAGGATCACGCACCCCTCATCCAACACGAGCAAAAAAGGAAAAGGGAGGAGGTCGGATCCGGTAGGATCCTAATCGATGAGCCGATCATTGCGTCTGGGATTTCCATGGCTGTATATAAGCAACCCGGGTTCTCCTCACTCGATTTTAAGAAGCTGGTAATTCCGGGGAGAAACTGTCCGGCTGAATGAGAGTTCCTTCATCACCTAACAGATGAAGAATTGCTTGAGCAGGGTCAAAAGTTCGGGGGTTGGGTAATTATGCTCGTGATTTTTTCCTCTTAATTGTTGTATCTTATTTGCATGTTCATCATTCTTTGCGTGATCTTATAGGGAAACTTGGAATGGTCGGAAGTGGCCGAGCGCTTGAGGAAGTACGCCGAGATTGTGGATGACTTGAGGAACGTGAACAAGAGTTTGAAGACAAATGTGGAAAAGCTCAAAGATGTGGAGCTTCAAGAGGGGTCCATCAACAACCTATAAATGGCCTTGGATAAATCCGATAACGAGTTGGAGACTGCGAGGAACGAGCTTGATGTATCGTGCGTAGAGGTTTCCAAACTTGAAGAGAGGAATTTAGAGTGCGATTCAGAGGTGAGGCGCTTGGGTGGTTAGATTCAGGGGCACGAGGCTGAGTTGAGATCGGTTCGCGAGGAGCTCAGCAGTGGGAGAGGGTAGTTCGAGAGGAACCCTTTATGGATTAAATGGTTCTTCGATTTCAATCCCAAAAACTATGTTCTTATTAATCGACACATACATAACCATCACCATCCCCTTCATCCACCATCACCGAACCCAAACACACCCTAAACCCTAGAGAGTTCCGTCGCAGGAAGGAGAAGGAACACTCGTTGCTTGGGTCCCTGGGCACCGGCTCCCTAGGCTTTGGCGCCTGGCGCCTAGGAGCGCGCTCGCTCTCGCCCTCGCGCAACCGGCTTCGCTCGCTCCGAGTGAGTACCTTCGGACACCCGCGTGCTCTCGCTCGGCGTCCTCGGCACTACGTGCTCGCTCTCGCTTCCTGCGAGCGCCCTGGTCTCCTCGATCTCGCCCTCGTCTTCGACTTCTCCCGCATGCGTCCCAGCGCCCTGAGGAGCCAAGCTCTTGTGCTCCCATCATCGCGTCCAGCGAACCTGGACCCTGTCCTCATGAGCTCTCGCTCCCTAGTTCCCTTGTCTTTGTTATTTCGTCGCTATTAGTTTATTTAAATTATCCAAGTTTAAATCCGTCGCTTTAATTAGTTTCTTAATTAGTGTAGTTAATTGGTTAATCAGAAGATATTGGAAGAGCATTGCAAGATCGGACAAATATACGGCGTGGTTCTTGATCTTGAGCCCACAGGCGAAAGATCGGTTATCCCAAACGTATCAAATGGTATCGGATTTCAGGTGTATGCAAGTTCATTACTCCCTTGATTCTTTAATTGAGTGATTTATTTTCGTGCCTTATTTTTCACCATTCCTGCTGCATAAAATTTGAATCTGTGTACTACCCCAAACTCACCCGTCTATTTTACATAAAACCGAATTTTGAATGGCCATGATGTTGATCTGGCCAATACCATTCTTGGATCCATGGCTCACACCCGTAAAGCCAGAAAAGGAACTCCCCTCCCCTTCACAAACCTTTTAACCCATGTCTTCAAAACTTCTAAAATTGATTTTGAAAATGAAGAATAACAACATCATATGGGTAAATTCGACTCCACGAGCTTTGAGAAGATTGGCATTACTCAGTCCCCACAAGGGACTTGGAGTCTTGCCTCTCCTTCCTCAAAAGCTCTTCCTACTGCATCTGCCATCGATGAGCGCATGGAGAATCTGGAATTGGGTTTGGAGGAAGTTCGCCTGGACGTCAAGGATTGAGCATAGATAGACATATATATAGTAAAACAGAAAAATTAGAGCAAGTGGATTATTTGTATACTAGTAGATTGCAATGTCCTCGATGTGGTAATGGAAGGAGAGTTGGCTGGTGCAACAGTTTGAGCAGATGTGAACAGTAGATAGATGGAAAAAATATGAATCAATTTGTGAATACCAATGGGATCCCAATATAGTAGAGATGTGAATGTAGCATAGAATATAATCGATAAATAAACTTAAAACAACCAGTCAACTAAAAAGAGAATGAGTCATTTGTCTGAAAACCTAATTTCTCACAAACTGTAAAGTCCATTTGTAAATTTAGCAATATATAAATTCAGCATTTTATAATTGAAGTTTCAATATATGTAAATACAGTTTAAACTCTGTAAACTCAGCTAAATATTAACGCACAAATTTGTCAGTTCAGTAAATCGGAACTTCATTTTTAGCAATATGTAAATTCAGTAATATGTAGGTTGAAGATAACTAAAGAAAATGCAATATGAAGTTGATATTGACATCAAAGTATGAGGCGTTGTTGACAAAAGTGTGAATTAGAAGCTCGAGCAACATTAGAATTTTTGGAATAGAAGCTATTGATAATTGTGCAACTGAAGCTTTTCAAGTGAAGCCTAAAACACGGTAGAGTGCACATAAACCTTTCAATATAGCAAGAAACATGGTGCAAAAAATTCATCTCAAAATGTGTTGTATCATATAGCCATAAATAAGCATGATCTAAAAATTTATTAAATGGTTTAGATGCACATTTATGAAATGTACTTATTATTTTGTGTACCTTAGAGAGAAAGTTAGAACTAATAACACCGCATATGCACGTTTATAAAAATAATATGAATTGAAATCTAGATAGAGCAATGGGAATACCGGAAGAAATGTTATGGCTAGGAGGGTTAGGCCGTTTTGATTAATTTTTGGGAGTGCGCACTAAAGAAGGTTGATCCCGTGCTTGATGCTTTGATGTCATAGACAGTCGTCGGTTCATTATGAGCCCCTTCGGTGTGAGAGGTTCGAGAGAGTCCTCTGGTCGACCTTGAATGTTGCCTAAGAAATAAACCCCACATAAATATATTGTTACATGGATCGGAAGATAACATGTAGGAAAGCACAAAAAAAAATGCAATAAAATAACAACCAAAGAAGTAATAAGCTAACTCTTAGCAGGTGGATCAATTAATTGGAATATATTGTTACATGGTGGGCTGCGGGTTTTCATTTAAATGCTTTTCGTTGTTAATTTTTATACATGTTTTCATTCAATTAATTGGAAGTAGGGAATCAAAAGAAGTAATAAGCTAACTCTTAGCAGAGAGATCAATCAGTAATTCGGGAGGTTGACATTTGTAATTTGAATATCGAGCTAGATTGGTCAAATTAGCTTTAAAAGCAATAAAAGTGATATAATATTTATTGAGTTTTTAAGTTAATAAAATGTAAAATTAATCAGATAACAACAAATATAATAAAAGATTTCAAATTAACAGTAAACCGTCGGATATTTAGTCTGCAACTGTAATTACTCTCTGATCCATATGCTAAGATGTGGAAATGTATATTGTAGGAACTGAAACTTAAGACACTGATTGAAGAGAAAGAAAAAACATACCAAGGTATTGTCTAAATATTTATATATTTATATATTTTATTCAACCAACAACCAAACTCAAAAGGATGAAATAAACCAAACGAAATATGAGTTCAAAAGAAGTATCCAATAAAACATCGAGGGGAAACATGATATTAATGATAATATGGTAACAAAGATCCTCCCCTAAATCAGTCACGAAGGTCGACAAAAGGAACTTCATGAGGGATCAGCTGGTTCAATCTTCACCTCGACGTTTTTCTGCCTCGTAGTTGACATCTGACAGTCCTCAGCATTGTCCCCACTATCGATGTCAATGTAGTGGCGTGGTTTGGCGGGAGTAGACAAGGTGAGTGTATCAGAAGAACAAACATTTGAATGCGAATCTTAAGTGTAAAAAATAGTGAGAAGTTGTTATTTTAGTTTAACTTATTATATTAACATGATACATGTAAATATAATATAGATCGGTTGATTTAGATTTGGAAAAAAAAGTTGGAAAATCAGTAGGTATATATTTAATACAACGGCGAAATACAGTTATGCAAATACATTACCTCCAAGGAAGGGGTAGATGAGTTGCACTGGTCAATAAGCAAAGAATCGTCAGGCATGCTCCAAATGGTGTGTGTTTTATCCTATTGAGCGGAAGAACCCTTCACTTTGACTTGAAACAAAAACTTCTTATTCAGAAGGACGTTAAAATTTTCGGGGAATGCATCCACATCACCAACCTAAAAGTTTAGAAATTATGGTTATAAGGGCGGACAACGAAAGTTGAATTGTGGGTAATGTAAGGTAATGTAATAGATAGTATAAGTATAGTGATGAAAAGATATTACCTTAGCATGTTTCTCTCTCAAGGCGGTAACCGAAAAACGAAGATAACTTTTGGAGATTCTTGTTGAACATGATCAAGGAGGCAGTACCCGTTTCATCTTCAACCTTTATTTGTAAAGAGAACCTATATAAAATAGTTAAACACATGTTAAGAATTGGAGACGATGTTAGAAGTATAAAAAAGTGTGTATCGCAATGGAAGAACGTAAGGAGTAAATACCACTATACCGAATATAGAACAGGTTGGTCACATGTGTCACAGTAGGAACTCATTCTAGCCATACCAACACTCGACTTGCACTTAATGTAAGCATTGTAGAACCATTTATTGCTCTTTTCGAAATCAACCACCCTGGCAACAAATGTGCAGAACCCATCCTATAGCGAAACATCAAAGGCAAAAATAGAATAAGAACGTGGAAGGTGGAAAATGCAGCATATGAGTAGGTAAAACAAAAATTATCTAATCCAATCAACCAACAACACTATAAAATTTACAACCGACAACCATATGAAATTTACAACCAATTCAATGATGCAGATTCACAAACACAACCAACAACCCTATGGAATTATTAGTTGTTGATAGACATGAGATTTTGAAGCCCAATCTACATTAGAATTTTGGAACAGAAGCTATTGATAACTGTGCAACAAATGTGTTTCAAATATTTGTTATATGTTTGAACAACATAATACGTTAGTTTTGAACATTCCATTTCAGCCAGAACTAAGCAAAATAGATTCAACACCTCTAAATGACGTAATGGAATAGGGGAAGAAACAAAAATACCTCATATTTTGAATCAAGCATAAAGAGAGTGACTCTTTCAGATGAGGTGAAATACTTTTGTCCAGCTGAAAGGGAGGGCTGACCAGAGATATGTGTTATGGTCCGCGAAGATGAATATCCATCGGAAAATCCACTGCCATAAACCCATTAAAATCAAAGGATGAATGAGATACTTGTATGTGTACAAAAAGGAATATAAGCAGACAAAGAAATAAACCTCTTGAACTCTTCAATGGTGGGTTGTTGTAGATCTATGATGATTCTGGAGCCCCACAATGCATTTGAAACAGATAGAGCTCCTGACAGTTACATTATGACCCAATTGCGAGTTAAACAAAGAAGCGGAAGTCAATAAAAGGCAACCGTCTAATGTGAATAGGATTTTTTTATTGTGAAAAATAAAGGAAATGAGATATTTACCTTCATAGAGTGTAAGCATGTCAAACTGTAATATCACTATAATCATAGATTCACTCGAAGAAGTTATTGTTGTAAGGAGGAGATCGAGTATGAAATATAATAAAATAGATCAAACCAGACTTAGGCCTCAGCAAATAAATACAAGACTCCTCCAATGCAGTAAGAGAAAGTCAGGATCGAATCCACGAGGAAGCACGTCAGCAGTTCTCAGGTAGCTGTAAATTCTCACAACAGCAGCAGAAAGACAGAATCGCAGAAACAGAAAAGAAACAAATAAACCCGGCAAGGCAAACAAAATAAAAGCAAAGAACAAAGCAAGAAATAAAGCAAAGACAAAGCAAAAAAATAAAGCAAAGCAAGGACACAGGAGCTACTCGAGGTCGAGTAACTGTCCTCTAGGTCGACACGAGCAGTAATGAAAACAGAAAACAAAGCAATCAACTCGACAAGCAAAGCGTACTCGACCTCGACAAGAGGTACTCGATCTCGACAAAGAAAGTAAAGACAGAAACTTTAAAATCGACAAAAACAGAAGAATCACAACTCGACTAAGAGAACCCCTCCTCGACCTCGACAAGACCAACTCGAGATCGACCACACTCTCCTCTATGTCGACAAGAACAGAAACTTAAAAGAACGTAAATTGCGATTGCTCAAACCCAAACTCAGCTTTTTGACAGAAAATAAACTCAATATATAAAAAGACTCCCAAGGCCAGGGTTTTGACACCACAACGATAACCACGCAAAGTAACACATAAAGGCACAAAAGATCATGCTTTCCATCAAATAACTTTCGTCATTAACAAATAGGAATATAGAGGCTTTCACATAAACCCTAATTGTTACTAACCCTTTTTCACATAATTAATCCAAGTTGCATTAAGATCACTTTCGCTTCAATAACACAAACAAGGATCACCTTCAACTCTCGCAAAAGAATCATGCTCATAGGGAAAGAAGATGAATCACACAAAATATCTGACCTTTATCGCATCGCCTCACATGGCCACCGTCGGGCATACCCCAGCCCGAGAAGTGGGTGGACTACTCACGCCTCATCGCAATAACAGACATTGATGTAAAAGAAGAAACTTGCATAAAACTATATTCAAAGCTTTTTACAATCCTGGCAATCAACCTTCGCAAAAGCCAAAACCCTAAAAACCTTAGAACTCCTAAACTTCTCTGTGTAATTGTATCTCTCCACTGGAATTCGATGCCTAATGCTCAGCCCCAAGGGCTTTATTTAGCCTTCATTCCCTAGCTATTCTAGGAAAGAAGATATCTATCTTTATCTAAAAACTATATCTAAAAGCATAAAAGATAAATGAATGTTTTAAGGAAATAAATCTTAAAAGGAAAGATAAAACTAATTATGGTAGGTCTTCATGTTGTTGATAGATCTTGTCTCCTTGGATAGAACTTGATGGAATCGGATAGATCTTCGATGGATTTGGATAGAATCTTCCGCCTTCGCGCCCAAGGAAAGCCAATTCTAGTCGGACAAGCCAAGTTGAGAAGCTTCTGGAACGCGGCTCTACTCGAGATCGACCACGACTCGTCGACCTCGACAAGGATGGCTCGTCGACTGGGCTTCCTCGGGTTGGTGTGCTCGATGTGCTCGGACTGGGGATCAGGTGCTCGTCGATCTCGACAAGCCCTAGTCGACTTCGAGTAAGGTGGCTTGCCGACTAGGTCTTCTCGAGTGACTCTCCTCGATGGGCTCCGGATCTGGCGTCAGGATCTTTTCGACCTCGACCAAGGGTCCTCGAGGTCGAGTTGGGTTCCTCCTTTCCGCTTCAGCGAGCTGCCTCTTCCGCGGCAGCGAACGGTCCGCTGCAGCGAGTCGAGTCGCTGACAGCGAGTGCTCCTGGTCGTCCTCGGATTAGTCCTCGGCTTCTCGGGCAGCTCTCCTCTTCGACTCTGGGCATGACTTTGGGCTTCGTCGATCTCGACCAGGGCTTCGTCGAGATCGAGTAGAGTCCCGGAGCTGGGTGGTCTAGCTCTCTCGTTCAGGCTCTGTCGACAAGGTTGCTCGGACATGGCTTGTCGAGTTCGAGTAGGCCTACTCGAGGTCGAGTAGCCTTGGCTCGTAGACTTGTTCCGCTGCTTTGACCTTGGACTTCTGTAGTGGTTTTCCGAGCTTTTCCGACTTTCTGTAGAATTGTTGTAAAATGCCTCGATTTCTGCGATTTAAACAGAAACTGGTGTAGATTCCAAAATTTGGCAAATAAACATAAACTACATAGATTTTGTACTATCTTAACCCAAATGAATGCAATGTATACAGAAATCGATCTAAAAGTTACTGTAAAACATGGCAGATTCAGTTCACAACAAACACCCCATACTTAAGCTTGCTTGTCCTCAAGCAATACTTTTATTTTTCATTCAGGGGAAGAATTTAAAACTCTCAACATCTTAGATTCATTCTCATATAACCCTGCAATCAATTACCATCCTCGAAAAGGTACTAGTGTCACAGATTCATGCATGTGCAAATATGTAAAAGCAACATCTACTCACAAAAGGAGGGTTATGCAAAAACAATATAAGTGACAAAGCATTGATAATCAAGAAGACTTTAATTTAAGCTCATGAAGGAGTAGATTGGTAAAAGGCTAAAAGGTGGGCAATTTTTGCAATGTGGTGTTTATGATCCGGGGAAATGGATTATTTCCAAACTTGAGTTTCATTCCACATTCTTTCTCCATATAATTCATCACCTTTCATATTGCTTTTCTCAATAATAATGCTTTTACCTCTCTAACCTCAGTACTGCCTTTTCGCGAGTTGCAAACATGGGTGTCATGAATGGCCCCGAATACTTAGTGCTTTGGACTCCTCACAATGTGTCCCATCTCTCCAAACTATTATCTTAGAGAGCAGGGTCAATCTACCTTTATCTCCAGAGGTGATTGGATTTTCTTTCACTCGTTAAATTTTCCATATATTTCAAACAATTTCCTTCCAAACTCCAATAATGATAATAACAACACAAACAACCATATAACAATCTCCATAATGTAACATCATTCTCAACATAATCCCCGGATAAGGTAAAGAACGGCAAATATTTAGATCATGTGGAGCGATATTTGAAATAAGGCATATGATGGCTTTTGTGATGCATAAGCATAGGTATGGCTAGGATTTTAAACAATGAGCATTATATGGAAATATAAAGTCCTCAATCATTTTATCATGCAACATGTCAAAAGCAACTTCAAATTTTACCTCCTTTCATGGTTTTTAAGAAAATATGCATTTCATTGTGACTTCCCTTTACTAGGCAATTTCATGCTATATCTCTAATGAATCCAATTTTGCATCGTCGAGTTCAATATAAGCTTCCATGACCTTATTCAAAAAATTTCAATGGGGGTCATTTTTCTCAAATTTTTGGAAATTCACATAAATCAATAATGCATTCCAAAATAGCCATGTAGCAATTCTAAGCAATAATGCACAAATAATGTCAAATAAAGAAATTATGCACAAAGTAAGCCCTTCCCCCACCCCATACTTAAACATTACAGTGTCCTCACTGTATATAAAAAAATAAGGTAAGGGTAAAGAAAGAAACTCACAAGACAGATGTGCCGAGCCTCAAAATATGGACTGGAGCCTCTCCTAGGCCGAGTGTTAATGTAATTTGGTTCCATCCATTGACTTGAGAAGTAGAAGACATATACCCATAACAGAAATAGCAAAAACCAAAGAAATGTTCAAATCCAAAAACAAAGTCTCAAATGTCCTAAAAAGTCTATGTACATGCTCTAGATGTTATAGTCGCTAGGCCGACTTTCCATTAATGCTCAAGGTGGCATTTGCAGAGCCCATGTAGCTTGGGCCTCAAATAAGACTCCATTCTTGCCCATCAGCTGTAATCCTCCAGAATGGATCTTGTTCACCACGAAAGGTCCCATCCGCTTCTTGTTGAATTTGTTAGGAAACCAATGATCATTTGATTTAGAGACATAGAGCTTATCTCCAACTTCATACTCCTTAGGCTCATCATTGGATATCCTGCACAATCGCACATACCAAGGCAGACCTCTCCCATGTATAGATAAATCTTTAATGGAAATAGGAGAAGAAATATCCATACATTGACTCACCTTTGCAGAAACGGAATCGGGGACAACGGTGTTTGGTCGATCTCGACTAGGGTTAGTCGATCTCGACAAGTTTGCTGGTCCTGATTGTGGTCTGCTCGAAGATTAAGAAGTCGACGAAGACAGGGTCTGGTCGATCTCGACGAGCCTGGTCGACCTCGAGTAGGGTTCTGCTCCTGGTGTCTGCAGCGTCGAGGAAAGGGCCGTCGAGGAAGACGTGGTCTTGTCGATCTCGACAAGGCTACTCGAGATCAAGTAGCCTTCTCCTCCTGGTGTCTTGCTCGTCGAGGAAGGCGGGTCTGGTGGCGCCGGGTGGTGGTCGATCTTGACAAGACTAGTCGAGATCGACGAGGCTGGTTCTGGTCCTGGAGTCGCCAACGTCGAGGAAAGCCGAGTCGACTTAGGGTTCTGGTGGTCGATCTCGACGAGCCTACTCGAGATCGAGTAGGGCGGCTCCTCTGGTTTGCTGCTTTACGAAGCCGGTGCTGGTGGAGTCGCCTTGGTCTGGTCGAGATCGACTAGGGTTCTACTCGATGTCGAGGAACCCTGGTCGATCTTGACCCCACACTTAGTCCCTGTCAAGGCATCCAAAAAATAATCAATCCATAACGACTTACTTTGGTCTGTGTCGATTGGATTCTCTGTGTTCTCCTTAAGGATTGCCATGATCTCCTCCACCTGGGCCTCCATATCCCTCTTTTCTATCTCTTCAGGGGTCATATTTCTGACTTTGGGTTCCCCGCGGGTGATGTAGCCAGCTGAGATAGATTTGACCTCTTCCATTGGACCAGTATGCCTTTCAGTTTTGTTAAAGGAATACTCAATGACCTCATCGCTGATGTTGAAGGTGAGCACTCCTTTCTTTACGCTTATGTTGGCATCCACCGTCGCCAAGAATGGTCTTCCTAAAATAATTGGACAAGCAGGATCTTCTTGCATATCAACTATTAAGAAATCAGCAGGAACGAAGAATTTACCTACTTGTACTGGGACATTTTCCACCATGCCTGTTGGAATGACCACCGTGTTGTTGGCCATGTATAGTCTAGCATCCACAGGCTCCAAGGCACCTATCTTAATCTTGGACCAAATCGTTAAAGGCATAATACTAACACTAGCTCCAAGATCACATAGGGCATTAATTTTGTATGGACCAAATCCAATAGTTATAGCAAACTTACCTGGATCCGGCCTCTTCTCCAATATGTCCAGATGGCTGCACTCCTCTGTGATTTCTGCCATCGATCGATTTTTGCTCAGGATCTCCTTCAGGAACTTGACATAGGATGGCATTTCATTGAGAGATTCTGTGAAGGGGATGGTGACGTTGAGCTTCTGAAGCATCTTGATGAAGCGCTAAAACTTTTTCTCCGCTGGGTCCTTTAGAGATTTTATGGGGAAAGGCAGCTTCTTTTTCTGCGTCGGAGCCAGAACAGACGTCGGAGTTGCTGCAGATTTCTCTACGTCGACCAGGGGCTCCTCGACATCGACAAGGCCTTTGTCGACATCGACCAGATTGGGCCCAGTCGAGTGGCTGTGTGGTGCAGACGAAGATTTTGGCAGGCTCTCCTCGAGGTCGACGAGTCCTTTGTCGAGGTCGACTAGTCCTTTGTCGAGATCGACCACGGCTTTGTCGAGATCGACTTGCTGTTCCTCGTCATTTTGCTGGTTCCCGACCTCTGGCTCTTGCAGTTGATGACCGCTTCTGAGTTTTACAGCAGCGACGTGTCCAGTCTTTCCCTTAGGATTTGGTTCTGAAGATCCTAGAAGTGTCCCTGACTGTCTGGGGATTCCGGCTGCCAGCTGACCAATCCGTGTATCAACTGATTTCCTCCATATATCAATTTCCCCAAGCCTAGAGTTGACACCTTGCATCTGAGTATAGACGGAGTTGAAAGATTGCCTAGTTTCTGAATGGGTCCTCCGTATTTCCTCCAGGACCGTCTGTATATCATCCTTCTTTTGATCCCTTTCTGGATGTCCTGGAGCTCTGTAGGGCGGGGGATTCCTAGGGACACCTTGGTTCCATTGTGGTTGCTGAAACCTTTGGTCCCCCATGTAGCGATTGGGACCCCCTGCGTAAGCTGCATCCTCATGATGCTCTGCCAGCCTGACTTGCTCTGTGTGTGGGCACTCAGGAGTGGTGTGCCTTTGCGATCTGCATTCTATGCAAGGCTGGTTGACAGAGAGATACTTGACTTGCTTGATGAGCTTCTTATTCTGGTCTCTGTAGTATTGCTCCCTAACATCAGGATCAATTTCCTTTGCTGGTTCATAGAGAGGCATAGATGGTGCTGGCCTGGCGTATGGGTTCTCTTCATAGGTTGCAGTAGACCCATACTTGTTGTCGTAGTTGGTGAGCTTCTCTAGCACACCCCATGCGTCACTTGGTGGCATTGTCAGATATTCGTAGCGAGTATAATTGTTGATTCTGTCCTTAGTGACTTGATCAAGAGAGTTGAAGAAGATCTCCTGAATGATGTAGGGTGGCTGTCCATGAGTAGGGCAAGATCGTAGCAGTTCCTTGTAGCGTTCCCATGCCCTTGCCAGCGGTTCCCCTTTCTGCTGTTTAAAGGCGGTGATTTTCTGGCGGAGATGTGCTGTTTTGGCAGGTGGGAAGAATTTGTTGAGAAACTCTTGCTCTACTTGAGCCCAGGTTGTAAGTGATTTTGCTTTCAGCCCTTCCAGCCATTTCAGTGCAGGCCCAGCGAGAGACCAGCGAAAAGATTTCATCTTGACATATTCCAGAGTTGTACCTTCTGCAAGAGTACGGCACATATCATGAAAATTAGTAATATGTTCAAGAGGACACTCATTAAATCTACCATAAAAGGCATTATTTTTAAGCTCTATAAGAAACTGAGTGCGAATTTCAAAAGAGTTTTCAGGGATAAGAATCGCCGATTCAGGCACGATGAGAGTCGGATGCATATAATCCTCAGCAGTGGTTGGATATTGGGCAAGCTCAGTTTCCGCTTGCCTCGTGCGTTCAGCTGCTTGTTCCCTTGCTGCTCTCTCAGCGGCGATAACAGCATCCTTAGCGGCTAATTCCCTGGTAAGCCTAGCGATCAGCTGTTCCTGTGTCTCCGCAGCTGCCATGACTCTTTGTAGTTTAGCTCTGATGTGAAAAAGGCGTTCCGGTTCGTCTAAGGCGTCAAACTCAGGTGTTTGACCAGAACGACGCATACACCTACAAACTAACTCAAAGAAACAGTGAGAACTGACTACCTAAGGCGCGATTGATTGCTTCCCCTGCAACGACGCCAATTTGTTGTCTAGGCAGGAGTATGTCGAGTATTGAAATAAATATAAAATCAAGATCAGACTGACTTCCCTGTCTCAGCAAATAAATACAAGACTCCTCCAATGCAGTAAGAGAAAGTCAGGATCGAATCCACGAGGAAGCACGTCAGCAGTTCTCAGGTAGCTGTAAATTCTCACAACAGCAGCAGAAAGACAGAATCGCAGAAACAGAAAAGAAACAAATAAACCCGGCAAGGGCAAACAAAATAAAAGCAAAGAACAAAGCAAGAAATAAAGCAAAGACAAAGCAAAAAATTAAAGAAAAGCAAGGACACAGGAGCTACTCGAGGTCGAGTAACTGTCCTCTAGGTCGACAAGAGTAGTAATGAAAATAGAAAACAAAGCAATCAACTCGACAAGCAAAGCGTACTCGACCTCGACAAGAGGTACTCGATCTCGACAAAGAAAGTAAAGACAGAAACTTTAAAATCGACAAAAACAGAAGAATCACAACTCGACTAAGAGAACCCCTCCTCGACCTCGACAAGACCAACTCGAGATCGACCACACTCTCCTCTATGTCGACAAGAACAGAAACTTAAAAGAACGTAAATTGCGATTGCTCAAACCCAAACTCAGCTTTTTGACAGAAAATAAACTCAATATATAAAAAAACTCCCAAGGCCAGGGTTTTGACACCACAACGATAACCATGCAAAGTAATACATAAAGGCACAAAAGATCATGCTTTCCATCAAATAACTTTCGTCATTAACAAATAGGAATATAGAGGCTTTCGCATAAACCCTAATTGTTACTAACCCTTTTTCACATAATTAATCCAAGTTGCATTAAGATCACTTTCGCTTCAATAACACAAACAAGGATCACCTTCAACTCTCGCAAAAGAATCATGCTCATAGGGAAAGAAGATGAATCACACAAAATATCTGACCTTTATCGCATCGCCTCACATGGCCACCGTCGGGCATACCCCAGCCCGAGAAGTGGGTGGACTACTCACGCCTCATCGCAATAACAGACATTGATGTAAAAGAAGAAACTTGCATAAAACTATATTCAAAGCTTTTTACAATCCTGGCAATCAACCTTCGCAAAAGCCAAAACCCTAAAAACCTTAGAACTCCTAAACTTCTCTGTGTAATTGTATCTCTCCACTGGAATTCGATGCCTAATGCTCAGCCCCAAGGGCTTTATTTAGCCTTCATTCCCTAGCTATTCTAGGAAAGAAGATATCTATCTTTATCTAAAACTATATCTAAAAGCATAAAAGATAAATGAATGTTTTAAGGAAATAAATCTTAAAAGGAAAGATAAAACTAATTATGGTAGGTCTTCATGTTGTTGATAGATCTTGTCTCCTTGGATAGAACTTGATGGAATCGGATAGATCTTCGATGGATTTGGATAGAATCTTCCGCCTTCGCGCCCAAGGAAAGCCAATTCTAGTCGGACAAGCCAAGTTGAGAAGCTTCTGGAACGCGGCTCTACTCGAGATCGACCACGACTCGTCGACCTCGACAAGGATGGCTCGTCGACTGGGCTTCCTCGGGTTGGTGTGCTCGATGTGCTCGGACTGGGGATCAGGTGCTCGTCGATCTCGACAAGCCCTAGTCGACTTCGAGTAAGGTGGCTTGCCGACTAGGTCTCCTCGAGTGACTCTCCTCGATGGGCTCCGGATCTGGCGTCAGGATCTTGTCGACCTCGACCAAGGGTCCTCGAGGTCGAGTTGGGTTCCTCCTTTCCGCTTCAGCGAGCTACCTCTTCCGCGGCAGCGAACGGTCCGCTGCAGCGAGTCGAGTCGCTGGCAGCGAGTGCTCCTGGTCGTCCTCGGATTAGTCCTCGGCTTCTCGGGCAGCTCTCCTCGTCGACTCCGGGCATGACTTTGGGCTTCGTCGATCTCGACCAGGGCTTCGTCGAGATCGAGTAGAGTCCCGGAGCTGGGTGGTCTAGCTCTCTCGATCAGGCTCTGTCGACAAGGTTGCTCGGACATGGCTTGTCGAGGTCGAGTAGGCCTACTCGAGGTCGAGTAGCCTTGGCTCGTAGACTTGTTCCGCTGCTTTGACCTTGGACTTCTGTAGTGGTTTTCCGAGCTTTTCCGACTTTCTGTAGAATTGCTGTAAAACGCCTCGATTTCTGCGATTTAAACAGAAACTGGTGTAGATTCCAAAATTTGGCAAATAAACATAAACTACATAGATTCTGTACTATCTTAACCCAAATGAATGCAATGTATACAGAAATCGATATAAAAGTTACTGTAAAACATGGCAGATTCAGCTCACAACAGTTATGCAAGAGTTCAATTCAAGGGTGTAGCCATCCCACAAAGTTACTGGCAAGATCTCATACCTAAAGAAAAAACCAACACGGAAGAACCTATAAATACAAACATCTACGTAAAATAACAGTAATATGTAACATATAAATCTGGAATTTAGGCACTGAGTATCTTCCAACTTAATTTCCATTCTGTTGGAGATTGACTGGTCAACTTTTACAGTTTTGATCAAATTGGTGCACGAAAAGAGAACACTAATAACATCTACGAAACAATGATGCAAAGGAGTGATACAAACTATGCAGTTAAGGATCGAGAATATTTGGATAACCATAAACCATAACTATAAAATGAACCAAAAATGAATTATATTGTGGGGAAAAGTTAGGATGCATTACCAAATAAACAATCAAATGGGATGGATTTGGTCAAAATAGCCTTGAAATCTATAAAAGTCAAACCATGATCGGGAAGCGTAAGGGGGGAATTGCAGGGCTTGATGATAGTAGAATTAGTCACAATCATTTTATTGGGACGAGGAGTGAACTGTAAAGTAGCCTTGTTTGCCGCAAGGGTGAAGTTGCAAATGGTAAGTGTCGCAAATTCCTTCACGTGTTGGGCACT
This sequence comes from Persicaria tinctoria, assembly GCA_037127255.1. Lineage (NCBI taxonomy): Eukaryota > Viridiplantae > Streptophyta > Magnoliopsida > Caryophyllales > Polygonaceae > Persicaria > Persicaria tinctoria. Next base: position 44,282,581 of record JBANSL010000007.1, read on the forward strand.
ATTCAATATCAAGTTAGAGATGATTGTTGTCTCGATTCGATGTCCCTACAATAGAGTAAACCAAATGAAGATGTTCGTATAAGCAAATGAGTTGTGGAACATTGTCAAGGATAAAGAAATCAAGTTAATTAAGTGAAGGAACACCGCATACCTCTTCGTCAACACAAATTAATTGAAGCACTGGTTTAAATTGGCTCCCAGGATATGGAGGCTTAGAAAACACCCGAAGTAGAAACACTTTTATGGTAGATGCTTCAAAAATGTCATTGAGGCTAGTGTACTGAACAATTGCACCTGTCAATTCTTCCAAGGATGAAAATGAACAATGAGGGGAATTGTGAGGAAAAGAGCATGAAAGGAACATATATTTAATAAAGTATGGAAAAGAGAATAATCCAAAATAAAAAGATTGTGTACAACATGAAATAGGAAGGGAAATTGTTTAGGAAAGAACACTAGAAAATGAATATCAGAAGAGCTCAAATTCAGAAACTAAAAATCGGTGAGGGAATAAAAATCTTAGTTATATGGTGAGGTAAAATTCAGTTAGGAAAGAATATCATAATACAAGATATGAAATTATATAGGAATGAATAAAAAACTAACTAAAGATTAGTTATAGTAGGCAAGATTCATAGATTTGATATAGATGGTAGGGACATCCACTTGAGTTACAAAAATCAATTGAAAAACTAAATTAGAGGTGCTAAACGCAGAATAAAGAGTAATTATGAAATGTACCTGGATATTAATAAGCTATGGAGGAGGAGCACCAGATGGCATGCTTAAATCAGCTCCCTTGAGACATTTTTCAACCCAAGATGCCTGAAACACGGAATATATTAAGCAATTAGTAAGAGTAACATATAAACAAAAAGTAGACAATGACAAAAATGCAGCCATAACTCTAAGTATCAACACCAACACGATATGAGACAACTCAACAAAGAAACACAAATCGGAAGGGAAAATTCAGAAATGCCTCTTGTAATGATTTGACATCTAAAAATTACAAGGCAGAAGAAGCATAATAAAATGAATGAAGAAGAGAATATCCCAAAAATCTTAAACCCAAAGCATATGTACATGATCAAGCTCGACAAACACTCCACAGATACATTTGTCCTTCACACTTATTTGTATGTGAGGTAATTAGTCATCCCTAAATTTATTTTACTCTATATTCTGAAACAATCTCAGTTGTTGTAGAATCAAAAAAAATAATTATGCATTTTATCCTAGATTGTTTTGAAAATTTAGAAACACTACACATTCACCTTAGTTGTATTGGACGCTGTTGTTCGCCTATTAGTAGGATAATTATGTTACTTAGATGGAACTTTAATGCCACACCCATGAGCAAGTATTTCTAAAATTAGAGAAGTTATAGATCAGTTTAGTGGTGAGAAAAACCTAGAACAACAACAACAATACTAAAAAAAAGTGAATAATAGGCTTAAGAAATAAAGAGTCAACTCTTAATTAGGCATCCTGTTAATTTATTATGTAAAAGTCGTTTTGCCTTAAAATTGGTGGGAAAGTATTTGCTCTGCTGAATGCTTAGGGAAAATTGGGGCTCTCCTCTATCACTAAGATTATGGATGATGAAAAAAAAAGCTACAACTCTCAATAATTTCTCCTTGTAGGCTACACAACATAGATATGAGCCATTTAACTCAATCTTCACTTAGGAGGACAAAAGTTTGTTGGTAGGTATGGTTGAATAAGTTTTATTTGCATAATCAGCATTATTTAGGTTCAAGAGTACATATTAAAGTGGAAAACAATGAAAGAATGTGCACACCCTCTTAACTCCTGATTTTTCTTAATTATTGCCACCAACAACATACTTGGAAACATAATTGACAAAAAAGATTACTCGGTATAACTTTAGCAGAGTGCCAGGAGCAATCATTTAGTCTTTTTATTCAAGGACCTTTAGAAAAACTGATAAAATAGGGAAGGAAAATGAAAAGGAAGTTATTCACATATATCATACCAACTTCTTTTTCATCACATTGGGGTGACTTAAAGAGCTCTATCACCTTATATTTGACACTGTGGGACACTTGGGTCCTATATTTCAGGTTCTCAAGCATAAGATAGATTGGAACAAAAATCACTAATAGTCAACAGTGCTAAACTTACAGGACATGATAAAGAAGATCTTAAACTTATAGGAAACATGAATGAAAAAACAAATTAGGGAATATCTTAAACTTAGACAATGGGTATCTAGGATGCAACATCGACTCCAATTTCATCAACTTGGGCTCATAATTAAGGAAGATCTTGAAATGAGAAAGACTTGGAGGCTGATTTACAAATCCAAAATAAATATCAGATTTGCAGAGATTGAATGTTAAAAACAGAATTAAGGAAGACAAAGAAAATGGGGACAAACCTTATCTCTAGGACATTGATGAAGCTATGACTCAGAGTAGTCATTAGCCTCGGTGATTTCCATAGCCAAACCTCGGCGATTTCCATATCCTCGGCGATTTCTAGTTGCTTGATTCGATGTGTGATTGGACAAAGACGATGAGCGAAATCAGCGAAAAGGCCAAGAAGAGGGGGCCGACAGAGGCAAAGGGATCAAAATTGGAATCGGCCAAGAAGAGGAGGTGTTTGAGAAAGTGAGAGGAGGGAGAAAGAACGGGCGAAGGAGGCGTATGGGAGAAGGAAGAGGAGTATAACCTTACCGGAGGAGGAACGGTTGGAACCGGCAGAGGCAAGGGGAAAAGGAGGGAACCGGCAGAGGCAAGGAGTGTGGGAAGAGTTAACCGACCTAATGAAATTCGTCAAAGGTTGTGAAAGCCATGAACGGCGGCAAGGATGAAAAATATGTCATTGAACCGGAAGAGGCAAGGAGGAAGAGATGGAATCGGCGGAGGAGTAAGATGTACGAATCGCGAGAGTCGCGAAGGAAGTGAATTCGGCGGAGGAGGAATGATGCATCTGGCAGAGGAGGGAGGAGAACTCTAAACACCAGGCAAATGAACCATAAACCCCTGGTCCAAAGTGTGAAGAAGGAAAGTAAAATAAAATAAAATAATAAAGGAAAAATCTCATTGGGCAAAAATGAGTGAAACGTGGGGAGGCTGCTACGCCTTGTCTCTAAGGTTGGTGCTTGTTTGGCCGGTCCTTCATTGTCTGGTTATTTTGCAGGCCTTCAGTTTGGTGTCGGGGTATCTGGTGGAGGGGAAGCTATTCTGCATGCTTTGAATCGATTTGTTGAGGCTCGTGGTGGAGAGGAGGGTCTTTCCATGTTGATGGTTGACTTCCAGAATGCTTTCAACTTAGTTGATCGTGTGACCATGTTACAGGAAGTCCGTCGTCACTGCCCTGTTCTATCCCGATGGGTGGAGTTTTGTTACTCTAGCCCTGCCCGGCTGTATTATGGGGAGCATAGCTTATGGTCTTGTAGAGGGGTTCAGCAAGGAGATCCTCTAGGCCCTCTGCTTTTTGCCTTAGTGTTGCATCCTTTGATATGCAAGATCAGAAACTCCTTTGACCTGAGTCTGCAGGCTTGGTACTTGGATGATGGCACTATTGTTGGGGACACTTTAGTGGTGGGGAAGGTCTTAGATCTGATTATGGAGGATGGTCCCCGCTTTGGCCTTCATCTTAATGTGGATAAGACCGAGGTTTTTTGGCCTACAGAAGACCCTAGGAGTCGACTCCCTGGTGTTTTCCCCCCCTCTATTGCTCGACCATCGCGCGGTGTCAAAGTTTTGGGTGGGCCTGTCAGCGTATGTCCTGTTTTCAGTAGCGACCTTGTGGCAAAGAGGGTGACTAGGACCATAGAGCTTATGGATTCTGTCGCGAAGATTGATGACCCTCAGTGCGAGTTGCTTTTGCTTCGGGCTTGTACGGGTATTTCTAAACTCTACTTTTCTTTGCGTACTTGTTCTCCACATGTCTTTCGATCGGCCCAACTTTCTTTTGATGTGGCACTCCGTTCTAGCTTGGAGCGTATTGTCTCTGCGTCTGGGCCTGGGTTTGGGGATTGGCAGTGGCGCCTTGCCACCTTCCCTTTTCAGTTTGGTGGACTTGGAGTTTATGCTGCGGGGGATGTCCTACATTATGCATTTGTGGCGTCTCGTTTGCAATCTGTTGAATTGAAGGCTAAGCTCTTACATCCTTCTGGTATCACTGATGCTGGCCCTACTTTTGATGACGCTTGTCGTGCTTTTAATGAGATCACGGGTTCTGACTTTCTACGCAATCCTAGCGAAATCGCTGCCCCTAAACTTATGAAGAAATTGGCAGATATATATTTCGCGAAGGTTGCTGCTACATCGGAATCTTCTTTCTCTTTGACTCCGCGGCAGGTGGCATTATGGAAGTCTCAGCAGGATGCTCACTCCTCTGATTGGCTGCGTGCAGTACCTATTTCTGGGCTGGGGCGGGTTATGAATGGATGGACATATCGTAGTGTGCTTAGCTATCGACTGGGTGTTCCTTTGTTCACGGTGCCTAGGCCCTGCCCAGCTTGTTCTCGTGTCTTTGAGGGTGATGTTTATGGTGATCATGCTGTGTCATGTGCTGGTACTGTTGGTATTAAACATCGACACAACCTCGTTCGCGACACTTTATTGGATATCTGCTATAGAGCTGGGATTTCTGCTGGTAAGGAGGTTGATATCGGTTTGATTGACGGGCATGATAAACCCCTTCGTCCGGCAGATCTGCTCCTTTATTCCTGGGACAGGGGGCGGGATGTGTGTGTTGATTTGACGGGATCATCCCCCTTGACTCAGTCTGCAATGTCTGACTTTGTGCCTGGGCGTGTTGTTGTTGATGCTGCCCGACGTAAGTGTGCCAAGTATCGTGAGTTGTGCACGACAGCTGGGTATGGTTTCTTACCCTTCTCCTTCTCTTCGTTGGGGGAGTTAGATACAGATGCTGTAGCTTTGCTGAAGCGGATTCAGAAATTCTCGGTATCTCAAGATGCTGGGGCTCGGGCTGCCACTTATATTTTTACTAGACTAAGTTTTGTTATCGCTAAGGGAGTGGGTGCCCAGATAGTATCTCGGCTACCCACTAATTTCTTGTAAATTGTTATTAAATAATGATAATAATAATAATAATAATAATAATAATAATAATAATAATAATAATAATAATAATATCAAATTTTTTTTTTGATGATAAGGATTTTCTAACTGTATAGTTTGGATTTTTTTTTCGTTTTGATCAATAAAATCTTGAAAAGACTAGTCTTCTTTATTTTATTTTTAATTGAAAGACATTATTGTTATTACCTTAATGAAAATTTAAAAAGACTAACCTTAAATTTTCTTATAATTACACAATTATTAATTTTATTACTATAGAAATTTATGTGGAAAATAACTCAGTTACAACTATTTGCACATATGAATATTTACAAATGTATAAAAACTAATGTGTATAATCCAAATACGAATAGACCACGCGCATACGTGCGCGGCTAGGGGTGTTATGTGAACACGACTAGCTCGAATTCGACTCGTACTCGCTTGAGAAAAACTCGGCTCGAGCTCGCTCATTTTCTAAACGAGCCGAGTATGAGCACATTTTTTGAGCTTGGTCCAAAGCTAGACTCGTTCGAATTGAGCTTGAATAGCTCGAATTTTATAGTATTTCTGAAATTTCTTTTACGTTACTGTGTCATGAGCAAGTAGAACTGCTTAGAGCTCGAAAAAAGCTCAACTCGAGCTCGTTCATTTCCTAAACGAGCTGAGTATGAATACATTTTTAAGCTCGAGTCAAAATGAACTGAATTTTATAGTAGGCATGAGCTCTTTCATGTACTAAATGAACTGAATATTAACAAGTAATACTCGGCTCATTCGGCTCGAATAACAGCTCTACCCGCGGTGTTTAACGAATCTATACACATATAATGTATGTATACACATATATACACCGTATTTATATTTAGTGTATATATATTTGTATACTTTACAGTGTATATATTAGTGTATACAGTGTATATTTATATATTAGTATATATTTTAGTGTGTACATATTTCTATTTAGTGTATATGTATTTGCATGTGTATACTAATATGTATTTATATGTGTATATACACTGTATTGTATACTTATTTATATACACCGTATTTGTATACTTATTTGTATTAGTGTATATATATTTGTATATTGTATTTGTATAATTTATATTGGAATATGTGTATATATACACATAAATACAATATATATAAATATATTTATTTGTATACTTTAATTTATTTATTTATATTGAAATTCGGTTTAATATATTATGTTAAAACCGAACTGAACACAAACCATACCGGTAAATAACCGAACCGAACCTAATACTTTCAGTTCGGCTTTCGGTTTGAAATTTTAAGATTTTTGGTTTCGGTTAGACCCGGTTCGATTAGGTTTTAGACCGATGCTCAACCCTATTACCCAGTAGAAGCATATGTAAAATTTTCCTCCTGTTTAATTATAATGGTATTTTATGTAATTATATTTTCCCTTTTATTTCGATACTTTATTTCTATTTTAAAGATTGGTTGAAAAATGTATTAAAGTGATTAAATATTAACAAAAATAATCTAAAATTTTTAATATAAAAGATTATTAAATTAACAACTTTATATATATACCAATTGGGATCTTGTAGAACCCTCCCTATACCCCTCCTTACTCCACTAAATTTTTTAAACATTTATTTAATCTAACAAAAATTCTAAAAAATATATTTATATTTCTAACATCTATTTTTATATATTTATAAAAATTTATTTTGAAAAACCATGTTTATAAATTTTTAATAATTGTATTTTGTAAAATATTGCCTTTTTAATTTTTAAAAATTGTAAAACATGATTTTTTGAAATACAATTTTATAAACATATAAAACTAGATATTAGGAATCTAAATACAATTTTTACAATTTTTTTTAAGATTAAATAAATGTAAAATATTTTTATGATGTAGAGAGGGGAGTAGGAAAGGTGTTGTAGAAGATATGCCCTGTATATATACACTCTCTTTGTTTGGCAAAATATTTTATTTACTATTCATGCACTTTTTCTGGAGTGTTAACACTATATAAAATATTAACTTTCTTATTAATATTTTTTTTATCATTAAATAGTTATTACTTGTAAGTATGTGATTGTAAAAAAATATTATTATTATTTTATATAGTTTTTATCATCATAAAAATCATGCGTGAATAATAAATGATAGATTTTGTTGAATGAATGGAATATTATTTGAGGGATTGGTAGTAAATGACCATTGGCCCGAAAAACTTTGCGCCCATAACCCACTATCCATTTTAATTTGCAAGGGATAACCCTCCCTCTTAAAAAAATTGCACCCAGCCAGTAATTTTTTTACCTTGAGTAGCCGGTCTCTTTCTTTGCCTCTCTCCTGCCCATCGATGCAGAAAAATCAGAGAGAGAGAGAGAGAGAGAGAGATTGAGGGATCGTAGGCGGAATCAGAGAGAGAGACGGAGGCGGAGGGCAGAGGCGTGTGACAGGCGCCGGATCGGAGGAGTCAAGGGGAGCGGCGGTGGCGGAGGCGCCAGAGAAGGCCTCGTTCGATTGATCGGCAAACGTCGTCGATTCCTCCTCAACCGCCAAAAATGGTACTCTCACGCTTGGGGTACCGCCATTCTCGCCGACGTCGCCTTCTTCGCTTTATGTTGGGTCGTCAAGGGCTCCAATCCCCTCCCTTCTTTAAGCTCCCGCAAAGACGATCCCAGCAATAAGAACCAACCCTCATCTTCCGATGACTAATGGTTGATTTTCAGATGGTTGGTTTTTTCAGCCCTTTTCAGAATTACTGGTTTTTGTTTGCTGGTGGAATTGATGATGAATTGCTAGCTGTTAGGGATTGATGATAAACTTGAGCTGATTATGGTTCAATTTGTTAATGTTTTGGGTTTGATGTTAAGGTAGGTGGTCTTTTGTGATGGTTAGCCGATTCAGGTTATTGGTTGTGCAGTCAATTTCTGATTCTGCATTGGAAGTTTTCCTGAGAGTAAGATGTCTTTAGCTATGAGAAGCTTGTTTCTCTTTACTGTTGGTTGAATGACTGAATCATGGTTACAGATTCTTGTCTTAACAGAGGAACTAAACGAAAGCTGACTCAGTTAACACTTCTACAGTTCAATTGTCGTAACAATGTCTGATATGTATCATCATCTAGTCATTTTCAGTTATTAATCTGTCCACAATCATGAAATGCAGGTGGACATACAATGATCCTCTTCATGCCAAGTACAATGCAAAAATGGCAGGCATGAATAAGCCAATCAAAAAACCCAAGGGAAGTAAGAAGTTGATTGGGAATGAAGGTAACTAAAAATCAATCAGCAGGTGACTGCATGTGGCATTTGTTACCTTTAAGTCCCGGGTAGGCGCTGCACTTGATGCTCAAGCTCGGCATCACCTACATGCGTTTGTGTGGATCACTGAGGAGCCTCCAGAACCTAGGGATATGTTGTGGAAGAATTTGTCCATCCGTTCTCGGAAGTTGCTGGTATACAAAATTGGCTTTTTTGTTGCTGCTTCGCTCCTTACTCTTTGCTTTGCTCCACCAATTGCTATTGTTCAAGGAATAGCCAAATTTGAAAAGTTAAAGAAGTGGTTTGTACCTGCAATAGGTATAGAGTTAATGTAAGTGCAAGTTCCTGTGCACATCAAAATTCAGCCTTGACTACATACTATAGAGTTAATGTATGTGCTTTTCTTGTGTCATGTACATCGTATTTAAATGACATGTTAATAGTAGTCCATGTCATGTACACCGTCTTTGAATGACAAGTTCGAATTTCCCATAGTTACATTCGATTAACCTTGTTACTTCCATTATGCAAGTTCAATGGAAAAGATGCACTAAATATGTTGGTAAAGTTAAAGCTAAGAACCCATGCATTATCCTTTAATCTGAATTCATCACCTAATACAAAATGGCTAATTCTAAGTAGTGCATCATTTACTTTTACTATAACTTAAGCCAAATTCTAAATTCAATAAAATACAAAGCTTCACAATTCTAAAATTCAATAAAATACCAAGCTTCACACATGTCATGTAAAAAAATTCACATGTCATGTAAATCGATTTACATGTCAAGTAAACAATTCACGTGTTAAGTAAAACAATTCACTTGTCAAGTAAAAAAATTCACGTGTCAAGTAAAATACATTATGTGTCATGTAAGTCCGGTATTGGTGACATGTAAATTCAATATTGGTGACGGGTAATTATATGCTGATTCGGACCTTTCTAATTGAAAAGGCTATCCCCGCGATTCAATCTATGGGGCAAAGGAAGGATTCAAGGGCTACGATTTTCATCCAACAAGACAACGCAAGAAATCATGTTCATCCATACGATGAGCAATTTAAGCTTGCCGCTTCAAAAAATGAAGAAAAAGAGTGATTACCTCTTTAGAAAGCTATAGGAATTTACAGAACCTGATTTGGTGGTCTATGGACGAATTTACACAATTTTCTATCGAAACCGAGCACTTTTTCCTCTCTTTTCTATGATAGCTGCAACAAAGGCTTATTATTTACATGACACGTGAATTGATTTACATGACACATCCATTGTTTTACATGACATCTCAATTGTTTTACATGAAACCTGAAAAGGTCACACGTTTACTTACCGCTCAACATATAATTACCCGTCACTCATACTGAATTTACATGTCACCCATACTGGATTTACATGACATATAATGTATTTTTCTTGACACCTGGATTTTTTTACTTACACGCGAATTTCAGACATATTCTATTCCTTTTTGATGATTCAGAATTCCTTCTGCTATACTTTTTTTTTGTGGGTAGACAATTGACATGCCTAATGTATTGAAAATCATGTTTGGATAAACTTTAGCATTGTGAAGCTTGGTAGACAATTGACATGCCTAATGTCTTAAACTAATATAGTTTCTGCCAAATTCAGCATGTTCTTCGTCTTCATCGAGATTGGGTGTAGCAAACACCTTCCTCCGCCACCATCTTCAATTAATCGAAAACCCGCCACCGAGCGCTCCTCTGCCAAGTGCTTTAAGTATGTGCTTTTCTCGTGTCCTGTAGATTGTATTTGAATGACATGTTAATAGAAGTTCATGTCATGTACATCGTCTATAAATGACAAGTTCGAATTTCTCATAATTACAAAATGTGCGAACCACTTGACCAAAAAAAATAAAATGTGCGAACCACATTTCCAAGTGCATCATAAGTGATACAAAAACGCACCGGTCAGTCGACCAAGATGCACATAGAGCACTGCCATGTCAAAACTATTAACTATCATGTGAAAGGTATTACTTGACAGGTTAAAAGCAGTATATGTCATGTACATCGTCGTTGAATGACATGTTCGAATTTCCCATAAGTACAAAATTCGTTAACTACATATTGAATTACAAAAGCCGGAGCATAAGCGTCTCCAGGTGCATCATACTTGACACCAAAAGACATCGGTCATTCGACCAGCACGGACATGGGTTGTGACGAACGCACAAGGGGAGATGAAGAGCAATTCACGCTGCACTTACCATTTTTTAGAGAGAAATTCATGGAGCATATTTGCCCATTACACTAGCAAAGTAGCAAGATTGACAAAGATTATTCAATGGCACACACACAGGATTCATGAGAAATCCTAATTACACTAGCATCGTAGCAAGATTGGAAAGTAAATATTAACTAGTGTCATGTACAAACGCTGAGGTTGGAATGTTGACATAAACGGGTGACATGTATAAAAGATGGTGGCAAAACGTGAGTTGTTTTTTTTTTTTCTGAAAAAGTGAGTTGCTTTTTCTCTCTCTTTCTCTCAGCACTTTCTGAAAAAGTGGGTTGCTTTTTCTCTCTCATCCTCTCAGCACTCTCTCTCCTCTCATTAAATCACCTCTGATGAGTTCTACTTTTGTATTCCATCTCTCACATGCTTTACTTTTTCCTTTTTTCTTTCCTCTCTCAACTTTCTCTCACTGTCAGCTTTTTTGTCCAGTTGTCTCCCACACTATGACCTGCTACCTGCTACACTTGCAAGCGGATATCCGTTTTTAAGCAAATTTTTTTCGGATTGGGTTAGGCATGCAAAATTTGCAACCAAAAGTGTCATTTTAGCAAAAGGCCCATATTATTTAGGATTTTTTTTGGTAAGTGTCCCTTTTCATAAGAGCATTTTGCAAAATGTCCATTTTTATATTGCATTTTGGAAAATGTACTAAAATGACATTTTAACCCCTAGCTTCAATATCCTTCTCTTTTTACTAATGCACCGATCTCCCCCGTTTCTTCAGATTCACGGAACGACGAAGAAACACCATGCATCTGAGATATCTCCGATTTCGATCTCGATCTAGAGAAGGAACATCAATTTCTTCATCAGGTATCATCGATTTCGCCATCAGTTGAATGAACTTGTGCTCGGTTATAACACTGTAATCCCGAATTCAGATTTGAAAAGACGTAAATATCGAATTTGTGCTCGTTTGTTGTTTGAGATGTGAATATTGTCATCGATTTTGATCTCAGTTGATGGTTTTCATCTCAGTAGCTAATTTGGTGATTTTTGTACTGTAATCCCGAATTCTGTTTTCGACATTATGATAGCTGGGTTTGAATAAAATTGGATGTTTGTCATCATAGTAGCTAAATCTAGTTGGATTTTTATCTCAGTTTGAATAAAATTGGATGCTTGTCATCACATTAGCTAAATTTGATTATGAGAGGTGTGTTTGAATAAAATTGGATGCATGTCATCACAGTAGCTAAATTTGATTTTGATATCTGTGTATGAAAAAAATTGGATGCCTATCATCACAGTAGCTAAATTTTATTTTGATCACATTTTGAATAAAATTGGATGCATGTCATCATAGTATATGAGTTTGATTGAAATTGTTCCATCAGAGTATATGTATTAAATTTAAGAGGTGTGACAAGGGAACATGTATAATGGATTTCAATCTGCTAACAGTAAAATTTGGAGGAGAATGGAAAATGGAAGAAGATGATTTAGTTTTTGTTGGGGATGTGTCATCAAAAGTGATTGTCCTCAATCAGCCTATGAGAATGTATGAGATGAAGACTGAGATAATCAACATATTCATCAATAGTGACAGTTTGGCTCCTAATCTTCAATTCAGTCACTTGCATCATTTCAAGAAAACTATGGAGCCTTTTTTTTTATTGAGAATGATAGTGATTTGAGGAGTTTCTTTCAAATTAGTGAATTGAAGGAAGTGAATTAGACATTGCCTTTATATGCTACTGTTGTAAAGGAAATCATTGAAGATCAGGTTACACACTCTATGAATGATGGAAATCAGTTGGTTTTACATGCTGACAGCTATTTCAAGCAGAATAATGATTTTAACTGCATAAATGATGCCAATGATACAGGTGATAATGGAGATGATACCGAGATTGAGAGTGGCATCAGTAGCACTACAATGTCCACAAATTATGCAGAATCTATAAGTTCAAGAAAGGGGGTCATTATTATAGCTTTGGGACAAATGTTATTGCATTGTTGGCTGCAGAAGAAACGTTTGCTTACAGGGTGAAAAAGACAACACCAAGTTATTACAGTACAGTTTGTGTTGATGAGAGTTGCGATTGGAAAATTCACGGGGCCATATTAACTGGATCAACTATATTTCAAATTAAGAAATACAATCAAGAACATAATTGTAGTTTGGAAGTAAGGATTGGCAAACGTCGCGCTCCTAACTACAAACTTTTAGCTGAAAAGATCAAACCAAGGTGAAATATACTATAATTACTTCTTTTAATCACTCATCATTTGATATTTTATTGACACTTTTACATCATATGAACAGATATGAAGACATCAAAAAGAGGCCAACTCCAAGTCGGATTAGAAACATCATAAGAATTGACTTCAAAATAAATGTGACCTACTGGAAATCATGGAAAGCTCGTGATGTTGTAATAACGATGGTAAAGGGGTCATCAGAAGAAAGCTTTGATTTATTACCAGCATATTGTTGTGTCCTAAAGCAACATAATGCTGGAATTGTCACCTTCATTCAAGTTGACTCTCAATCAAGGTTCAAGTATTTGTTCATTGCATTTGGACAATGTATCCGTGCATTCCTAATTTTGCGAAAGCTACAAATTCTTACATTATGATAGCTAGGTTTGATTAAATTTGTATGCCTGTCATCAATGGATTTCTTAAATTTAATCATAACTAATACATGCCTTTTATGTAATCTCGAGTACAATTGTTGTTTCAGATGGGAATACTGTCATCAATTTTGATCTCGGCAGCTAAATTACATGCATGTCATCAAAAGTGAGTTTGATTACAATAACCAAATATTTACCAATATTTTTTAGATAAGTTTGATGTCTGCAAAACTGTAATCAGACCCAATATGACAGGTACTAGTGGTAGATGGTATATTTCTAAAAGGAAAATACGTAGGCACTTTCCTCACAGCTTCTATACGAGATGCAAATCATCAAATTTTCCCTATTAGCTTTGCATTGGTTGACATTGAAAACAACAACTCTTGGGAGTGGTTTTTCAGAAAGCTTGCAACAGTCATCCCATCAAGTGAAGAGCTGGTTTTTTTATCTAACAGTCATCAAAGCATTGCAAGAGCGTTAGAGTTGGTTTACCCAAATGCTAAGCATTATTACTGTAGATGGCACTTGAAGCATAATATAATGTCAAAATTCAAGAAGAAGAGTCTTTGTGAGTGGTTTGAAAATGCTGCAAACAGTTACACAGTATCAAAATTCAACACCTACTTTGAATGCATTACTAATGGAAACAACAAGATGAAGAAATTTCTTGAAGATTTGAAGTTTGAGAAATGGGCAAGAGCTTATTCAAAAAATGACAGGTACAATACCATGACTTCAAACAATGCAGAGACAATCAATAGTGTATTCGGTGAAGATAGATCATTCCCAATTATATAAATACTAAATGCAATCAGAGAGAAACTAACAAAATGGTTCAATGACCGCAGAGAAAAATCTGAGAATAACAGCTTTGAGCTTCCAAAACAAAATGAGTGATACAATGTACATAAGATGCAGTGAATCAGGAATGTACACAATCAAACAATTGAATGACTTCTAGTTTCAAGTTGTTTGTGGTATGAATCGGGTTCTTGTTGATCTAAAGCAGAAATCTAGTACATGTAAGGTATTTCATTATGACAAGATACCTTCTGTACACGCGCTTGTTGTCATCAGAGAGAAAAAAACTGAATGTTTTGAGGTATATTAGCAATTATTGCACAAATGAAGCATGTACCTTAGCTTATCAAGAGACAATATATCCAGTGTTACATGCAATAGAGTGGATTGTGCCAGATGATATCAAACAACAGAAATGTCACCCACTATTGGTGCGTAAAAGATGCGGTCGGCCTAAAAAAAAAAGAGGAAGCCTTTAGCTGGAGAATATAGAGGAAAAGGATCAATGAGTCATCAAAACAGCTAGACAGTTTATGCTACATTGAGTTTTAGTACATTTTATGTTTTTTTCTTCTTATATTGAATAGAATGTTAGCTGTAACCAGTTTTTTACATTGCACATTACATAAACTGTAACTAGCTTTTAGTTTCTGTTCAAAATGAAACAAATTGATTCATGTGTTGTTTAGTACGTATAATCTAAAAACTATAATACAATGCAATCAAATCTGTCACCAGAAGGACACGTGGTGTGTCACCACAAGTAATGGTGTCACCAAAAGGACAACCCTAGGACAAGGAAATCAAACACCCCGAAGGGGATAATGCTAAGCAAATCTACATGCAGTTGAAAACATAAAAGCCGTGGGAAATATGGTGTCACCACGGTGAAAACAATGTCAAAAATTCTATCATCAGAATGGATGGTGTCACCAAAAGAACAACCATATGACAATGAAAGAAAATACCATAAAGGGGGTAATGCTAAGCAAAGCTACATGTGGTTTACAATAAAAAAACAGTGGGGAACATGGTGTCACCACAATGAAAATAGTGTCAAAAATTATGGCATCGGAATGGATAGTGTCACAAAACACTAGAGGGGCTAATGCTAAGCAAAATACCATGTGATTTTAAATACATGGCATCAAAACAGTTCAATTAATAGAGATGCATCTTCTGTCACCAAAGGCAACCACTAGCAAACAGAAAAACAATGTCACCAGCAGTGTTACCAAGGTGAAAACAGTGAGCTTGTCACGAGAAATCATCAAACTTTGAAATTGAGTTGAAATTATGGAGATTTAACAAATATAAAAGGCATAATACATAAAATGATTAAAAGGAATATATATATATTAATATGAAAATATTCATTCCAAAATACAACAAACTTGGTTCAAGTATTTCAAAGTGTCACCATGCAAGTTACATCAACTAAATATCCCATTATTAGATAAGTAAATGTATTTAGGAATTTTAAATCTACACTGTCCCAACTACATAAACTTCTACGATAAACTAAAAAAATGTCCATTGCTTGACAAAGGGATCAGATGCAATCCTCTCACGATAGGCCTGAATGTAGTCCTCATTGACAAGATCCCTATCACGATAAAATACAAGATGCTCAATGTCCTTTATGGTGTAAACCCCACAACTACCCCTAAATAAAAACACACAAAGAAAAAGTGAGCAGATGTAATCTGATGAAACAGAAAATAAAAAAAGAAGAAAAAGATGGCAAACAGAAAGTACCCTTCGTCATTTTGTTTCAAATCTGATACTCTCTCAACATCAAAGGGAGTATCATCAAAATCAGAAAACAAACCACTCTTCTTCATTAGAATAGGAATCATTTGACAAGTGTGAGCAAGCTTCTGAGCTATAACTTCATCTTTGTAGTAATTACGCTAGGTGACATACACAATAATGTGCTTCAAATCCAACTGAATCTCAAGTGCAACTCAAAGCTTGTTTTCAATATTAAAAGGGGTGTAGACCTTCTTGACACCTTCCCAAGGCTTCCCACAAAGAGGAGACAGATAATTGAAATACTTGTGGAAAGACTCATCAATTGTAGGGCGATTTCTAATTAAATTAGGATCATACGCCCCAATCTTGGTAATAAAAATGGTGTCTAATATAAGATTGCTTGAATGTTGATGAGGAATGTCGTGAAGGTGCTTTCTCAAATGATAAAGTGATTCATCAATATGTTGTGAAAGAAAAAGAATAATTTCTAACTGTCACCAAATGTAATCAAAAAGAAAAAGACATGTACATAGGACCAAATAACACAAATATGAACTTATAACATCACGAAGCCAGGAGCCCTTCCCCACCAACTCAGTGAAAAACGACTTGTTCATGTCAGTAGTAAACCCATTAATCCTCTCATCACGCCTACAAAAACACAAAAAATATAAAAATAAAACCAAAGATAAATAAAGTTATTATAGGAAGTAGAAATATGAAAAAGATAAGATAGATACAAAAAAAAATAGATAATTACCCAAGAGATCTAAAACCATTATAAAAATCCGCACGAGCCTCTTTGGTTAGATAAGAGTTTGTCGGTTCTTTTTAAGGCGAGGCTTCTTTGGTTTACATGGATTTGTATAAGGAGTATGGACTGTAGGGGCAGTTTTTCCTACCCTATGGGAACGCCTTAGCCGAACCTCTTCTTCATCATCTGATGGTACAAGCTGCATAAAATTAGTGAGGTTATCAAAAAGACTCTTTGTAGCAGAAACATTAACATCAGCAACACCACTTGCATCATTCACATCATATGAATAACCAAGAATGACACCAACACCAGAACAGTCATCAACTGCATCATTGGAAGCACCAACGGCAGTATCATCTCCAACACTGTCACCAGCCACCTCTTTTGCCACACTACTGTCTTTAATGCACTCTAGTGAAGAAAGAACAACAGTAGGAGCATCAATGTCACCAGAAGCAGAACTGTCATCAATTGCATCAATCGAACCAACAACAACAGTAGAAGCTCCAACACTGTCACCATGCACATCTTTTGGCACACTAATGTCATTAATGCACTCCTGTGAAGAAAGAACAACTGTAGGAGTAACTGAAAGAGCAATATTGGTGGAACCAAATAGAATAACTTTAGTGGGAGCAATGCTGGAATCATCAGTTCCATCTGGTGAAATAATAACTTCAGTAGGAGCAGCAAACCTAGTGGCATTAATTTTATGAGTAGAAGCAGAGAGAGAAGTTTGAATTCCCCCATGTAACACAACAACAGTTGGAGGGACACCATTGTCAGTAGGAACACCACTGAGATTAAGCTTATCATTTGAAACAACCACTTCACTTGAGACAACCACATCAGTAAGAGGAACAAAAATGTCACCAGTTTCAGCTTTAGAAGCAAGAACTTAAGCAGGAGCAAAAGAACTGTCATCAGCAACCTTATCAACTGAAATAGCAACACCAAGAGGAGGAGGGCTACAATCTTTACTTAATTCAAGTGACACATCAACATCAGCATAAGGGAGAACCCTGTCATCGACTTTCTCTGGTGAACCCAGATCTGTCCCATCAGCAGTGCAATCGACATCATCATCTATTGAAGTTGACACATTAGTTGATGGACGAATAAAATAATCTGCAGGTTCAGACTCAGTGGAAGTACCGTTGTCATCCTTTTCATATAAACAATTAAAAAGATACCCATGCTGATAAATCTGAGAGCAGTTGTCCCTAATCCCAACCATATCAGGCTTGTGAGATGCATCCAATTCTCATGATGCTTTTTTAGAGCAGCGTCACTGTCATCACTATGACTAGGACGATGAGATTTTAGTGAAGCAATTCTCTGCTCAAGTACAAGGATTTTAGAAACACTCTTTCTACTGTGATTCAATCTTGTCAAATGATGCCCTAAAAGAGTTGATAATTCCTTCAAGAAATTCAGTTTTTTCAACCAAATCTTTAGCTCAAACAGGAAGATCATCACTTGCAATAATAGAAGAAGAAGGCAAATCAGTTGTAGACTAAGACGGAGGGGCACTAAACTTACCACTTGTAGGAGGAACAAGTCTAGGTAGCTTAAACTTGGATCTATTTGGCTTGTTGGCATGAGCTGGAACTTTGTCACCCCTTTTTTGCTTCTTCATTACTCTTAGAGGAAGATTGACTATTTGAAGATTGTCGAGATGGCACCACTCGTTGCTTCTTCTTCATAGGCTGATCAACAACAGTAGAGCTTCTCAACTCTATCTTCTTCACCATAGGACCGGGACTGACATCACTACGCTTGGACCGTGTCACCACTGGCTGCTTGAGAGAAACAGGACTGGCATCAGTGCGTGTGGACTGTGTCACACCTGCCATCTTGAGAGGGACAGGACTCTCAAAGCCAGACGTGGCATCAGTGGCAATTAAATTATTTTCCCCCAAAGCTGACATTCTAACTACGTTCTTCTTTCGAGTAGGAAGTTTAAGAGAAGGAATAGTAGCTTCAACTCCACCATGAAATATAGGACCACTTGATTGCCTAACACCATGAGCTTGGATACGTAACTTCTTAGCAGATACTACATCACTGTCATCAGTACCCAATCCAACAAAAGAAGAAACAAATGAATCAAATGCGTCATCAGAGACTTCATCAGAAAACGAGAGTTGAGGGCCATTCATAAACTCGGCATAAATAGGATGGACAGTAACACCCTAGCAAAAGAACAAGAAACAACATTAGACAATGACAGTTAGGAAGTGTAACAATGAACTCATATCAAAATAATAAAAAACAAGAAGAAAAAGGATGCTTACCAAATTTATTGAAAAAATTTCAGCACATTTGTCATAGTTAATGCAGAAATCAACATTTTCACTATACTAAAAAATGGAGGCAGGTAATCCTTCACAAAATGCAAAGTTACAACATGTCATCGAAATAATTTGAGGAATTGCTTTTAAAATCCAAACATGAGATCAAAACAACAATAAGGACATAAATAGAATAAAAGAGCAATAATATAATAATAATAATAATAATAATAATTGGAACTTAAAAGTAAATAGAAGGGAAATACATGAAATGCCACGGGATATTTGAACACATTGTAGCCAAACCTCTCACCTTTGTTGGCTTGTTATGATCTCATGGCTTTCTTAAAAAAAGGCAGTGTTTCCAAATAGACAAGACGTCCAAAAGGATACACCGATAATATGCCCAAATTAGAAACAAGATCAACATATTGTTGATGGACAAGATAGTTTTTCCCCTGGGGGATCAAAACACCCTCAGTCAGCAATAAGTATGCTAAGGATAGTTTCTTCTAAGACAGATTTGGTTCCTTGATAAAAATTGCAATAAGACCATCCAAAGTGCACTCAGAAACTCCCAAAACTCCTCCATATCAACATGAGGAGAGGTAGACTTATCAGAACCATTATCTTCACAAATAAACCCAGTTACACAGCAACACTAAGCAAGCGAGAACCTTAACAAATGATGTCCAACTTTAAACAACATTTCATTCCTTTTCTTCATCTCCACTTCATGTAGCAGGATGTGGTGGACAAGTTGTGAATAGAAATATAGGCGGTCCCCAGCATGCACAATTTATCAAAAAAGGCCATCAATAAGGGTAGCCCAATCAGATGAAGACAACCCCTTCCGAATGACATCAATAACAGCAGGCTTTAAGTACACATTAAGATGTGCACGAAAACGCTTCTTCTCAGGGACAATGAACTTAAATCGAGCAGGTTTAGGAGGAAATGATATCTCCAAAGGAGAAGGTTCACTAAATAGCACAATATCTTTACCTGAATGTAAGGACCGAGATTTTCTAAATATTATTTATGTAAATAATAGATTTTATCCTAAATCAAAATTCATTTAAATTCTAAGACTCCGGAATTTTTTGAAAAATTGCGTATTCAATAAACCAAATTATTTTATTTCTCGAGACCACTCCCGGTATAAATTTGTTATTCGAACTTGAAAATATTTTTGGGATTTGTTAATTATCTCGGGTGTGGACGTTTATATTGTCGGGTCGAGTTAATATCGAAAAGCGGGATTTATTTTTGATAACAAATTTGACTTTCTTTCCCCCATTTAATGGGAAGTTACGGTTGCAGAGCCCCTACCCTCCCCTACCTATCTCCTAGCTAAAATGAAAGCCATACCCGGCAAAACCATCCCCGCCCGCAACCTCGTTTTAAACCCGTCACCGTTACTCCACCTCTCAGCTTCACTCCATTCCTCCTCCTTCGTCCATTCCTCCACCCACACAACTCTCGACTCCTTGATCTTTAACTCATCACCACCACCGACACCATAAGCACCATCAGGCCATCAACGTACTCATCCTCCTCCACCGTTGTTGCATCTTCATCACCATCACGCGCCACCACGGCACCTTCCTCTCGTCACCATCGCCACACACCACATCTTGGAGCCCCTTCATCGTCGATGTCACCCTTGCATCCTCCTCCTTCATCGAAGAGCAATAACAACCGCCCCCGGAGCACTCGACGTCACCGACGAGCCACCGAAAGTCCGTCGTCGACTCAAACGCGAAACAACATTCCGGTAAGCCATTCTTCTTCGTTTCCGATCCAAACTACTCTCGAGCCCTACCATCACACTCACCTACATCCGACGAAGGTCCGAGAAGCCATCGAGAGCCTCCGACGACAACCAGAACCTCGTTCGAAGCTCCGACATCCGCGAACACCTCGGTTAGCTCTTGAACCTTCCCTCCTTTCCTTGTTTATGTTCGTTCTTCCTTTTCCGCTTAGTTTAGTCCGGGGAGAGTGAGTGAGAGCTGAGTTCGGGAAGCTTGGGCGAGATCGAGAGCTCCGGCGAGTTCAAGAGCGGCGAGGTCGGGTGCGGCTTCGTGTCTTTGAGTGGGAGCTGCGCGAGCAAGGAGTGGGAGGTGAGCTCGAGCCCGGCGAGAAGGAAGGTCGGATCTGGGGAGGATGAGCGAGGGAGACGCGGCGAGTCTGAGCGCAGCTGCAGCCGCGAGCTTGGCGTCGATCGCCAAGGCCGCTCATGCTTATGATGCTATGATTAATGGATTGATGAGCATGTTATGTAGCGGTAAATGGATCCCGTTGTGTGCAGTTTACTTATGCATATTTATTAATAATTGCTAGGTGATCTGTAACCTGCTTGCTTATATCTTGCTGCTTTTCATCTTGCTGATCTGCTACTCCAGGTAAGTTCTTTGAACTTACTCATGATGGGCGCTCTATGCACTGGGTGTTATATAGTAGGCTAGTGTCCATGCACTATACGACTTAGAATCATGCTTACGAGCTAAAATGAAAATCATATGATTCCTATATGTCCTTGCAAGAGAACGGCAGTTATCTGTGAAGTAACTAGAGTCTTTGTTAGGGTCATAGGACGACCCAGTCTCATCGGGTCTCGTCCTGAGTCAATCGAGTCATGGAACTTCTTTTACTTATATTATGAGTAGACCTGGGCAAACGCGGGACGGCCCGCCCGGCCCGTCCCGCCCGCCCGCAAAATTGGACAGGCTTGGGTAGAGGGAAAAGCCCACGCGGGCTGCTAAGCCCGGCCCGCGCCCGCAGCGGGTACGGGATTGGGTAAGCCAATCTACCCGTTACGGGCCGCTAAGCCCGTAACGGGTACCCGCTATTTTTTTAATATATATATTATTATGTATATTATTAATTTAAAAAAATAAAATAAAATATCTATACTACCTACAGTATATATATTATTAATTTAATAAAATAAAATAAAATATCTATACTACCTACAATATATCTAATATCTATACTACCTACAGTATAAAATATCTAAACTACCTACTGTTTTTATATATGTATTAGCAAGTGTAAGGGTGAAATTAACGTTGCATTTTTATATATATTAGCTAGTATATATATATTAGCAAGTATATATATATATTAGCAAGTGTTGCATTTTATTTTTATTTTTTAATAAGTACAGTAGTACAAGAGGGGAAATTAAGCGGGTACCCGCGGGCTGCCCGTAACCGCAATAGCGGACGGGATCGGACAAGGTTTTCAACCCGTTAAGCGGGCTTAGCCCGGCCCGCAACCGCAACAACGGGACAAATTTTCGACCAAAGCCCGTCCCAAGCCCGGCCCGCGCCCGCATTTGCCCAGGTCTAATTATGAGCATGATTGCGAAAGCTGCCTACGGGCTTTATTAATTCTTATGGAGCGGGTTTGGCATGCGTGCCGCCCGATTATTATGGAATGCATTTACGAGCTGGCCAGTCTCCGCCCTATCGGAAGGGGGTAGAGGTAAGAGAGGGACATGCCACTTGGCATTCTGTGTGGATCCATTTATCGCTTTCTGCATTATATTAAACTGTCAGTATATATATGTGATTTAATTTACGCATGGCATTACGCATTTCATCTTAAGAATAGGATGCTTATTATATGCCTCTCAGAGTGTGTTTACATACGCGCATGAGTGACCTGATGATTGACCCAGATCCCCCTCATTTTTTTGTAGATTCAGGTAATCACTAGCCGTTATCGTTGCTTATGTGGATGATTGGCGGGTTCAGACTTTTGGCGTTAGATCGAGAGGTTGAGAGACCACCATACTTCCTCTCTTTTATACTCCTTTTCGGATTGTATTTAAACTCAACTTTATTTTGCTTTCGCTCGATTCCACGATTAGACTAAGGCAGGTATTTGGTCCCTAATGGATCCGCGATCTTTAAGGGTTCGAAATCCCTTCTTTTAGTACAAATATTTTGTTTTAAAACTCAACCCGTACCTGGATTGCAAGATCCGAACAAGGGGTTTTATCCCTTGAAACGTAACCCGGAAATCATAATTCTGGGTCGTTACAAAGATGGTATCAGAGCTCAGGTTGTGCAATTCCGGTACACAAGGGTCGAGTGTATGTTTTGAAAACTGCCCACAAGTTTCAAGGACTTTTTGAAAAGGATTTAAAGGGGCAAAATGAACTTAAGATGCCTAATCCAAATTGGACTAATTAATGAACTCGACTTGTAATAAATGAGGAAAATCGATCAAACGGGGAAACGAGTGGGTAGTAAAGGCGCTAGACCACCCTTGTTGGGTGTAGTTGGGAACGGTAGGCAAAATACTAGCTTCCACTTTACAGAGGGTCCGGAAGACTCCAAGGAGATTGCACCAAGGTGGTTGGAGTGGCGAGTTAGGTAGGATTGCGAGGTTTTTGCCCCTCCGGTCAGTCGCTCCTCGAAGAGCGACATTAGATAGCTTGATGTGCTTTATATATTGAGACTGAGTACAATCTCCCTCGAAGGAGGTCATTATAATTGTCATTGACTAATTCTATGCTGAGTGCTTGATATGCTAAAGTCTGATTGGTATGCCTAACAATTAAATGTGTATCGACTGATCTGTGCAAACGGGATAGTGGGAGTACCCTTAATTCTATGTGGTCAACCCAGCTTGTGTGAAACAGCCCCTTCCACTATGTTTGTTAACCCTTTGACGGTTTTATCGAGTCTTTTCTCCCGGATGTCAGTATCTTTCATGGGAATCGGGTTGGTAAACACATTGCGTCAGAAACTCATGTATGTATATGAAGGTTGTCTGAGTGAGTATTGGAAGGTAGTTCTTGATGTCATTTTGAGTCAAAAGTAAGGTGTTTCCGTGATTGTCTTCCTTGATTCTTATGATGATCAACCGAGGGTTTCTTGCCACAAAGATTCGTACGTACCAAGGTCCCACAAGAAATAGGGGTGATGAGTCAGTTGGGGAAGGTCAATGGTTGCCTTTAGGGATCTCTGTCCAGTTGTAATGGTGACTCTCTCTGAACTGCATGACATGATTTTGTAACCTCTTGCATGTACCTTGCAAATGCTCAATTGTAAAATGCTGCCCAGGTTATTATATCTTTGATTAGTTACATTGATCAAGTCTTGTGTTATGCCTCACTCTCTATTGTGATTACGTTGTCATAGCATGCCTACTTGACTTATTGTATTAATTGTACTAATGATTGATTGGAAGCATAAACCACATGATATGAACCTACATGATAATTGTATTCTCCTGGGTTAGGTCCATAATATTGTGATAAACTCTTCTTCGTATGAATGTGTGTAAATGATCTCTTTAGCATACTAGCTGATGACGCCTTGATGCTTATTACCCGTTTTATAAAAAGAATCTACAACATGCCCATCTATTCTGTATTCGTCAGATGGTTGTTTTGCACTTTATATTGTGGTGTGATTAGTGCGTTGGATGGGGAGTATGTGGTATAATTGAGTCTTGATGAATGCATGCTTTAATGTTTATGACTTCTTGATGGCCATTGTGTGAGTTCAAGTTACACATGTTACGTCTCTATCATCCCAGCATACCTTACTCAGTATGTTGTATCGTTATACTAGTGCATGAATGTAAATGTCATGTGTTAGAAAGCCGCATGATTAATGTTCTCCCTGTAAATAGGTTCATGATAGTGTGATCGTTCAGCTCTAGTATCATGATAGAGTGAGTTCCATACTTGATGAATATGTGTTATAACTTGATGTCAACATGCCTTATATGATACGTAATTTCCAGTACATGTTAAGATGATGATCCTTAATGTAAATTCGTGGTTGTATGACATTCTGTACCCATGCTTGCCCCATTGCTTAGGTCCCGTGTTGCACCTTGCTTCCTGTCCTGATTATATGTCGCCTTTGCACGTCTAATTGACCTGTTATATTGGTCGTACTAACAACTAATTTGAAGCATGAATTGCATGATAAGTGTCTGTATATAGTTATTGTCTTCCCCTAGATTAGGCCCATGATAGTGTGCTACACTTCCCTTGTATGAATGTCGTAAGATGATTTCCCCTGCATGATTAGTCGATGTTACCCGTGGTTGTTGACTAAATTAGTAGTTCAATTGTGATCATGCTATTTGACGTGATGTCTTGGTAAATGCATGCCTTATTCAAATGGTTGTTGAGTTGGTCATTCAAGCGCATGTATGTATCGAATGTCATGTTAAGCCTGTAGTATCATGTAGGACCATTGGTTGTGACTTGTGCGAATTTATACCTTGCTTGCATAGTGTGATCCTTCCCTCTTTCTATCACCTTGAAATATCTTACTCATGCAAATTAGATTGATGTTGAATTCGATGATCAATTGCTTTATATGATGGTTTATCCTAG
The DNA here is from genome assembly GCA_037127255.1 of Persicaria tinctoria. Classification (NCBI taxonomy): domain Eukaryota; kingdom Viridiplantae; phylum Streptophyta; class Magnoliopsida; order Caryophyllales; family Polygonaceae; genus Persicaria; species Persicaria tinctoria. The sequence goes on from JBANSL010000007.1 coordinate 44,307,724, forward strand.
CATGCTTACATGTTATCACTCGGTAGTGTTTCCCCTATTACCTTATGAATTCCTCTAGTGTTGGCATAGATGTATGACTTGGCACCTCGCATGATCACACACCACGTTATATCATTTCGCATATGCATGACGCATGAATGTTAGAATGAATTTAGTCGAGTTACATTGATTGTGGTCATGATTCGATATGTGCTAGTAGTATCCTGTGGGACTTATGATTTCCGATATGACTCGCTAAATGATTACATGTTGTACCTGTCCTATGATGTGATAACTATTGTACCTCTATATGTGTCCTATGATGATTCGTTCCTAGCATGATTATAATCTATTGCCCATGATGTCCTTCTTGTTACTTTTAATGATGCCTCATGTTTCGTGAACATCCTATTGAACCCCTTTTAATGACTCTTGACTATGCTTGTATCACATTATGTGTCGCTAGTATCATATAGGACATGTGCTTTCTAAATGTATCTCATCGTATGATTACGTGCCATGCTTGACCTATTATATGACCAGTGTGTTCAGATGAGATAGTTACTAGGTTGCTCCTATATGTTCTCGTATGACGTTTAATCTGGTTGTTATGTTACACCTCGTCATGCCATATTTGACCTCACTTATTGATGCGTACATCATGCTTGTGCATTCGTTCATATGCACCATACTCGTCATCGTCGTTAAATCTCACATGACCTCGAATCCTACATGATCATTCTTGATTCCGCATAACTTGCTTAAGTTGCTAGGCATATCTGCTTTCATGGAATAATAGACTACTATCTTGTCTCGCATGCTTAAGTATAGGAATCGATCGTGTCGTTGGAAATGAATAAGAATGTTGCTCCCTTAATATAGGTACATGTTAGCGTGGATTAGTGTGATTGATATGCTCCATGATGAATTCCTGTTTGCTTGTCGCGATTATAACTTAATGGACTTCCATAAGGGCATTATTGCTATTATGAGGTCGGAGTTTCATCTCTAGTTGTCATCTTTAGGGTTGGTCTGTGTTTGTTCCGAAAGGAACATTGGGTTGTCCGGTCTTGTCCCTCCCCTATCTTCGGTAACTTGGACTCATACGCGACACGTTGGACGAGCAACCACATTAAATTGGAAATGGGAAGTCGGATAGCGATAGAGCAACGCCACAAAATGATTTCGGCAAGACAAGCACGTTTTGAGGATGACGATTACTGAGTACAATATGGCTTGCAAGCGGGAGTGTCCTCCGTTCGAACTCTTAATCCTCTCTGAATTAATTGATGATGGTATTGCATTGATATGGCAATGGAATTTATGTGTTGATATGCTGACCTAGTAATGAATCTTGCATGATCATCCATTGTCTATGATGATATTGTTGTGAGTTGAATCTGCCATGTTTTACAGTAACTTTTATATCGATTTCTGTATACATTGCATTCATTTGGGTTAGAACAGTACAGAACCCATGTAGTTTATGTTTATTTGCCAAATTCTGGAATCTACACCAGTTTCTGTTTAATTCGCAGAAATCGAGGCATTTTACAGCAATTCTACAGAGGGTCAGAAAAGCTCGGAAAACCACTACAGAAGTCCAAGGTCAAAGCAGCGGAACCAGTCTGAGAGTCAAGGCTACTCGATCTCGAGTAGGCCTTACTCGACATAGACGAGCCTGTTCGAGCAACCTTGGTCGAGCAGAGCCTGATCGAGAGCCAGACCAACCCGAGCTCCGGAAGTCTACTCGATCTCGACAAGCCCTAGTCGAGATCGACGAAGCCCAGACACCACACCCGGAGTCGACAAGGAGAGAAGCCGAGGACGACCAGGCGGGACTCGCTGCCAGCGACTCGACTCACTGCAGCGGATCGCTCGCTGCCGCGGAAAAACTCGCTGCCAGCGAAAGAGGCAACTCGCGGAAGCGGAAAGGAAGAACACCGCTCTAATCGATCTCGAGGACCCTTTGTCGAGGTCGACGAGCGCCTGAGTCCAGATCCGTAGCCCATCGAGCAGAATCACTCGAGAAGACCTAGTCGGCAAGCCAGTCTACTCGAGGTCGACTAGGGCTTGTCGAGATCGACGAGCGCCTGAGGAGCCTTGTCCGAGCCTTGTCGAGTAGAGCCACCCGAGGAGACCTAGTCGATGAACAGTCCTACTCGACATCGACAAGAGCTACTCGAGGTCGACGAGTCCTGTGAACCAAGTCCGAGCGACATCGAGCAGATGTAGCCGAGGAAGTCCAGAGACGAACCACCCTACTCGAGGTCGACGAGCAGTGGTCGAGGTCGAGTAGACCAGATTCTAGAAACTTCTCGACGAGACCTGTCCGAGTAGAATTGAGATTCCTTGGGGCCGAAGGAGTCGATTTGGCCGAAATTCTATCCGATTCCATCAAGTTCTATCATCAAGGAGACAAGATCTATCAAGACATGAAGACTTACCTATTTAGTTTTATCTTTTCCTTTTAGATTTATTTCCATAAAACAATTTATTTTTCCTTTCAAGTTTTAGATATAGTTTTAGATAGAGATAGATATCTTTTTTCCTAGAATAGCTAGGGAATGAAGCCTATAAATAAGGCCCTAGGGGGCTCAGTTTTATCAATTCCATCACGATTCAAATTCACACACAATTAGTTAGTTCCAGAGAGAAGTTTAGGAGTTTTAAGGATTTTAGGGTTTTGGCTTTCTGCGAGAGTTGATTGCCAGGATTGTAAAGGCTTTTGAATATAGTTAATGCAATTTAGTTCTTTTTATACATCAATGTCTGCAATTGCGATGAGGCGTGAGTAGTCCATCCACTTCTAGGGCTGGGGTGAGCCCGACGGTGGCCATGTGAGGCGATGTGATAAAGGTCAGATCTTTTGTGCAATTCATCTTCTATCCCTATGAGCATGATTCTTTTGCGAGAGTTGAAGGTGATCCTTGTTTGTGTTATTGAAGCGAAAGTGATCTTAATGCAACTTGGATTAATTATGTGAAAAAGGGTTAGTAACAATTAGGGTTTATGCGAAAGCCTCTATATGCCTATTTGTTAATGACGAAAGTTATTTGATGGAAAGCATGATCTTTGGTGCTTTTATGTGTTGTTTTGCATGGTTATCGTTGTGGTGTTGATACCCTGGCTTTGGAAGTCTTTTAATATATTGAAGTTTATTTCTGTCGAATTTCTGAGTTCTGTCGAAAATCTGCAATTTTATATTTTCTGTTTTTAGTCGACCTAGAGTAGTGCTTTATCGATCTCGAGGAAGCTGTGGTCGAGATCGAGTAGGACTTGGTCTAGGTCGAGTTGGTTTTCTTCTGTTTTCGTGGATTTTCACTTTCTGTTGTTCACTGTCTTGTCGATCTCGAGGAGCTGTTGTCGAGATCGAGTACGCCTTTGCTTTGCTTTTCGTTTTTGCTTTGTCTTTGCTTTATTTCTTGCTTTGTTCTTTGATTTTGTTTTGTTTGCCCTTGCCGGGTTTATTTGTTTCTTTCCTTTCTGTGTTTCTGTCTTTTCTGCTGCCTGTGAGAATTTATAGCTACCTGAGAACTGCTGACGTGCTTCCTCGTGGATTCGATCCTGATTTTCTCTTACTACAACGGGAGGAAGTCTTGTATTATTTGCTGAGACAGGGAAGTCAGTCTGAACTTGATTTTATATTTATTTCAATACTCGATTTACTACAGCAATACTACAAATTGGCGCCGTTGCCGGGGAGGCAATCATTCGCGCCTTAGGTAGTCAGTTCTCACTGTTTCTTTGAGTTACTTTTCAGGTGTATGCGTCGTTCTGGTCAAACACCTGAGTTTGACAGCTTAGACGAACCGGAGCGCTACCCACACATCCACTCTAAACTCAAAAGGATCATGGCGGCCGCCGAGACACAGGAACAGCTGGTCGCTAGGCTTACCAGGGAATTGGCCGCAAAGGATGCTGCTATCGCCGCTAAAGATGCTGCTATCACCTCTGAGAGAGCAGCAAGGGAACAAGCACAGGCTGAGCTTGCCCAATATCCAACCACGGCAGAGGACTACATGCATCCAACTCTCGTCGTGCCTGAACCGGCGATTCTAATCCCTGAAAAATCTTTTGAAATTCGCACTCAATTTCTTATAAAGCTGAAAAATAATGCCTTCTATGGTAGATTTAATGAGTGTCCTCTTGAACATATTACAATCTTTTCTGACATGTGCCGTACTATTGCTGAAGGTACAACCTTGGAATATGTCAAGATGAAATCTTTTCGCTGGTCTCTCGCTGGGCCTGCACTGAAATGGCTTGAAGGGATGAAAGCAAGATCACTCACAACCTGGGCCCAAGTAGAGCAAGAGTTTCTGAATAAATTCTTTCCACCTGCCAAAACAGCACATCTCCGCCAGAGAATCACCGCCTTCAAACAGAAGCAAAGGGAACCGCTGGCAAAGGCATGGGAGCGCTACAAGGAACTTCTGCGATCTTGCCCTACTCATGGACAGCCACCCTACGTCATTCAGGAGATCTTCTTCAACTCTCTGGATCAAGTCACAAAGGACGGGATCAACCACTATACTCGCTATGAGTATCTGACAATGCCGCCAAGTGACGCATGGGGTGTGCTAGAGAAACTCACCAACTACGACAACAAGGATGGGTCTACTACAACCTATGAAGAGAACCCATACGCCAGGCCAGCACCATCCATGCCCCTATATGAGCCACCTAAGGAGATTGATCCTGATGTTAGGGAGCAATACTATAGAGACCAGAATAAGAAGCTCATCAAGCAAGTAAAGTATCTCTCTGTCAACCAGCCTTGCATAGAATGCGGATCGCAAAGGCACACCACTCTTGAGTGCCCACACACAGAGCAAGTCAGGCTGACAGAGCACCATGAGGATGCAGCTTACGCAGGGGGGCCAAATCGCTACATGGGGGACCAAAGGTTTCAGCAACCACAATGGAACCAAGGTGTCCCTAGGAATCCCCCGCCCTACAGAGCTCCAGGACATCCGGAAAGGGAGCAGAAAAAGGACGATATACAGACAGTCCTGGAGGAAATACGGAGAAACCACTCAGAAACTAGGCAATCTTTCAACTCCGTCTATACTCAGATGCAAGGTGTCAACTCTAGGCTTGGGGAAATTGATATCTGGCGGAAATCAGTTGATACACAGATTGGTCAGCTAGCAGCAGGAATCTCCAGACAGTCAGGGTCACTTCCAGGATCTTCAGAACCAAATCCTAAGGGAAAGACTGGACACATCGCTGCTATAAAACTCAGAAGCGGCCATCAACTGCAAGAGCCAGAGGTCGGAAAGCAGCAGAACAACGAGGACCAGCAAGTCGATCTCGACAAAACCGTGGTCGATCTCGACAAGACCTTCGTCGACCTCGAGGAGAACCTGCAAGAATCTTCGCCTGCGCCACACAGCAACTCGACTGGGCCCAATCTGGTCGATGTCGACAAAGGCCTTGTCGATGTCGAGGAGCCCCTGGTCGACATAGAGAAGTCTGCAGCACCTCCGACGTCTGTTCTGGCTCCGAATCAGAAAAAGAAGCTGCCTTTCCCCACAAAATCTCTAAAGGACCCGGCGGAGAAAAAGTTTTAGCGCTTCATCAAGATGCTTCAGAAACTCAACGTCACCATCCCCTTCACAGAAGCTCTCAATGAAATGCCATCTTATGTCAAGTTCTTGAAGGAGATTCTGAGTAAAAAGCGATCGATGGCTGAAATCACAGAGGAGTGCAGCCATCTGGACATATTGGAGAAGAGGCCGGATCCAGGTAAGTTTGCTATAACTATTGGATTTGGTCAATACAAAATTAATGCCCTATGTGATCTTGAAGCTAGTGTGAGTATAATGCCTTTAACGATTTGGTCCAAGATTAAGATAGGTGCCTTGGAGCCTGTGGATGCTAGACTTTACATGGCCAACAACACGGTGGTCATCCCCACATGCATGGTGGAAAATGTCCCAGTACAAGTAGGTAAATTCTTCGTCCCTGCTGATTTCTTAATAGTTGATATGCAAGACGATCATGCTTGTCCAATTATCTTAGGAAGACCATTCTTGGCGACGGTGGATGCCAATATAAGCGTAAGGAAAGGAGTGCTCACCTTCAACATCAGCGATGAGGTAATTGAGTATTCCTTTAATAAAACTGAAAGGCATACAGGTCCAATGGAAGAGGTCAAATCTATCTCAGCTGCCTATATCACCTGCGGGGAACCCAAGGTCAGAAATATGACCCCTGAGGAGCTGGAAAAGAGGGACATGGAGGCCTAGGTGGAGGAGATCATGGCAATCCTCAAGGAAAACACAGAGAATCCAATCGACACGGACCAACGTAAGTCGTTGTGGATTCATTATTTTTCGGATGCCTTGACAGGGACTAAGTATGGGGTCAAGATCGACCAAGGCTCCTCGACATCGAGTAGAGCCCTAGTTGATCTCGACCAGATCAAGGAGACTCCACCAGCACCAGCATCGTCGAGCAGCAAACCAGAGGAGCCACCCTACTCGACCTCGAGTAGACTTGTCGAGGTCGACCACCAGTGCCCTAACTCGACTCCATCCTCCTCGACACAGAAGCCGCCTGACGAACCAGCCTCGTCGATCTCGACTAAGCTTGTCGAGATCGACCACCACCCGGCGCCACCAGAGCCTGCTTCATCGGCGCTGCAGCAACCAGGAGGAGAGCCCTCGTCGATCTCGACTAAGCTTGTCGAGATCGACCACCACTCGGAGAGCCCAGCCCCGCCTTCCTCGATGAGCCAACCACCAGGAGCGGAGTCCTCATCGAGGTCGACCAGACTTGTCGAGGTCGACAAGCCCCTGTTTTCGTCGACTTCTGCCTCTTCGACCAGACCACCACCAGAGCCAGCAGTCTTGTCGAGATCGACTAGCCCTAGTCGATATCGACCAAACAAAGTGGTCCCCGATTCCGTCTCTGCGAAGGTAAGCCAAGGTATGGATCTTTCTTCTCCTATTTCCATTAAAGATTTATCTATACATGGGAGAGGTCTGCCTTGGTATGTGCGATTGTGTAGGATATCCAATGATAAGCCTAAGGAATATGAAGTTGGAGACAAGCTCTATGTCTCTAAATCAAAGGATCATTGGTTTCCCAATAAATTCAACAAGAAGCGGATGGGACCATTCGTGGTGAACAAGATCCATTCTGGAGGATTACAGCTGATAGACAAGAATGGAGTCCTATTTGAAGCCCAAGCTACATGGGCCCTGCAGATGCCACCTTGAGCATTAATGGAAAGTCGGCCTAGCGACTATAAAATCTAGAGCAGGTACATAGACTTTTTAGGACATTTGAGACTTTGTTTTTTGATTTTGGTTTTGAACACTTTTAGTTTTGCTATTATGGGTATATGTCTTCTACTTTTCTGGTCCATGGATGGAACCAAGTTACATTAAAACTCGGCCTAGGAGGTGCTCCATTCGAAATTTTGAAATCTGCACACCTGTCTTGTGAGTTTCTTTCTTTACCCTTACCTTGTTTTTTTTATACATTAAGGACACTGTAATGTTTAAGTATGGGGTGGGGGAAGGGCTTACTTTATGCATAATTGCCATATTTGACATTATTTGTGCATTAGTTCTTAGAATTGCCACATGGCTATTTTGGAATTCATTATTGATTTATGTGCTTATATGCATGTTTTCCAAAATTTGAGAAAAATGACCCCCATTGAAAATTTTGATTAATGTCATGGAAGCTTATATTGAACTCGACGATGTAAAATTGGATTCATGAGAGATATAGCATGAAATTGCCTAGTAAAGGGAAGTCACAATGAAGTGCATATTTTCTTGAAAACCATGAAAGGAGGTAAATTTGATATTGCTTTTGACATGTTGCATGATAAGAGGATGGAGGACTTTATATTTCCATATAATGCTCATTGTTATAATTCCTAGTCATACCTATGCTGGTGCATCACAAAAGCCATAATATGCCTTATTTCAAATATTGCTCCACATGATCTAAAAAATTGCCATTCTTTACCTTATCCGGGGATTATGTTGAGAATGATGTTACATTATGGAGATATTATATGGTGTTTGTGTTGTTATTATCATTATTGGAGTTTGGAAGGAAATTGTTTGAAATATATGGAAAATTTAATGAGTGAAAGAAAATCCAATCACCTCAGGAGATAAAGGTAGATTGACCCTGCTCTCTGAGATAATAGTTTGGAGAGATGGGACACATTGTGAGGAGTCCAAAGAACTAAGTATCCGGGGCCATTCATGACACCCATGTTTGCGACTCGCGAGAAGGCAGTGCTAAGGTTAGAGAGGTAAAAGCATTATTATTGAGAAAAGCATTATGAAAGGTGATGAATCAAGTGGAAGAAGGAATGTGGAAATTCAATTTGGAAAGTACTCCATTTCCCCGGATCATTAGCACCACATTGCCAGAAATTGACCACCTTTTTGCCTTTTACCAATCTACTCCTTCATGAGCTTAAATTAAAGTCTTCTTGATTATCAATGCTTTGTCACGAATGAATTATTTTTGCATAATCCTCCTTTTGTGAGTAGATGTTGCTTTTACATATTTGCACGTGCATGAATCTGTGACACTAGTACCTTTTCGAGGATGGTAATTGATTGCAGGGACATATAAGAATGAATCTAAGATGTTGAGAGTTTGAATTCTTCCCCTGAATGACAAATAAAAGTATTGCTTGAGGACAAGCAAGCTTAAGTATGGGGTGTTTGTTGTGAGCTGAATCTGCCATGTTTTACAGTAACTTTTATATCAATTTCTGTATACATTGCATTCATTTGGGTTAGAACAGTACAGAACGTATGTAGTTTATGTTTATTTGCCAAATTATGAAATCTACACCAATTTCTGTTTAATTCGCAGAAATCGAGGCATTTTACAGCAATTCTACAGAGGGTCAGAAAAGCTCGGAAAACCACTACAGAAGTCCAAGGTCAAAGCAGCGGAACCAGTCTGAGAGTCAAGGCTACTCGATCTCGAGTAGGCCTTACTCGACATAGACGAGCCTGTCCGAGCAACCTTGGTCGAGCAGAGCCTGATCGAGAGCCAGACCAACCCGAGCTCCGGAAGTCTACTCGATCTCGACAAGCCCTAGTCGAGATCGACGAAGCCCAGACACCACACCCGGAGTCGACAAGGAGAGAAGCCAAGGACGACCAGGCGGGACTCGCTGCCAGCGACTCGACTCGCTGCCGCGGAAAAACTCGCTGCCAGCGGAAGAGGCAACTCGCGGAAGCGGAAAGGAAGGACACCGCTCTAGTCGATCTCGAGGACCCTTTGTCGAGGTCGACGAGCGCCTGAGTCCAGATCCGGAGCCCATCGAGCAGAGTCACTCGAGAAGACCTAGTCGGCAAGCCAGTCTACTCGAGGTCGACTAGGGCTTGTCGAGATCGACGAGCGCCTGAGGAGCCTTGTCCGATCCTTGTCGAGTAGAGCCACCCGAGGAGACCTAGTCGATGAACAGTCCTACTCGACATCGACAAGAGCTACTCGAGGTCGACGAGTCCTGTGAACCAAGTCAGAGCCACATCGAGCAGATCTAGCCGAGGAAGTCCAGAGACGAACCACCCTACTCGAGGTCGACGAGCAGTGGTCGAGGTCGAGTAGACCAGATTCCAGAAACTTCTCGACGAGACCTGTCCGAGTAGAATTGAGATTCCTTGGGGCCGAAGGAGTCGATTTGGCCGAAATTCTATCCGATTCCATCAAGTTCTATCATCAAGGAGACAAGATCTATCAAGACATGAAGACTTACCTATTTAGTTTTATCTTTTCCTTTTAGATTTATTTCCATAAAACAATTTATTTATCCTTTCAAGTTTTAGATATAGTTTTAGACAGAGATAGATATCTTCTTTCCTAGAATAGCTAGGGAATGAAGCCTATAAATAAGGCCCTAGGGGGCTTAGTTTTATCAATTCCATCATGATTCAAATTCACACACAATTAGTTAGTTCCACAGAGAAGTTTAGGAGTTCTAAGGTTTTTAGGGTTTTGGCTTTCTGCGAGAGTTGATTGCCAGGATTGTAAAGGCTTTTGAATATAGTTAATGCAATTTAGTTCTTTTTATACATCAATATCTGCAATTGCGATGAGGCGTGAGTAGTCCACCCACTTCTAGGGCTGGGGTGAGCCCGACGGTGGCCATGTGAGGCGATGCGATAAAGGTCAGATCTTTTGTGTAATTCATCTTCTATCCCTATGAGCATGATTCTTTTGCGAGAGTTGAAGGTGATCCTTGTTTTGTTATTGAAGCGAAAGCCTCTATATGCCTATTTGTTAATGACGAAAGTTATTTGATGGAAAGCATGATCTTTGGTGCCTTTATGTGTTGTTTTGCATGGTTATCGTTGTGGTGTTGATACCCTGGCTTTGGAAGTCTTTTAATATATTGAAGTTTATTTCTTTCGAATTTCTGAGTTTTGTCGAAAATCTGCAATTTTATATTTTCTGTTTTCAGTCGACCTAGAGTAGTGCTTTGTCGATCTCGAGGAAGTTGTGGTCGAGATCGAGTAGGACTTGGTCTAGGTCGAGTTGGTTTTCTTCTGTTTTCGTCGATTTTCACTTTCTGTTGTTCACTGTCTTGTCGATCTCGAGGAGCTGTTGTCGAGATCGAGTACGCCTTTGCTTTGCTTTTCGTTTTTGCTTTGTCTTTGCTTTATTTCTTGCTTTGTTCTTTGCTTTTGTTTTGTTTGCCCTTGCCGGGTTTAGTTGTTTCTTTCCTTTCTGTGTTTCTGTCTTTTCTGCTGCCTGTGAGAATTTATAGCTACCTGAGAACTGCTGACGTGCTTCCTCGTGGATTCAATCCTGATTTTCTCTTACTACAACGGGAGGAAGTCTTGTATTATTTGCTGAGACAGGGAAGTCAGTCTGAACTTGATTTTATATTTATTTCAATACTCGGTTTACTCCTGCAATAACATATATGATTCAATGTCTTATAGTTTTCATGTACCATGATGTTTCGATGTTTTGCTACCCTATATTGCTAAGCATGATCTGAACTCTTGTGCCTATAAAAGTATGAATTGTGAATGCTGACGAACCTGAATTGTTTTCTAATAAGGTTATGATGAAACTTGCTAGCTTAAATTGACTATGTTCATATATGGTGTTTTGCAATAATTTTGAGCATAATAGCAAATTGAGACTTGTTGACTGATGATAATTTGGGAATTTTCTTGCTTACATGACTTGTTAACATGTACTGGCATGATGTTAGATAGCGACCATGAGGAACTTGGTATGAATCAATACTACATGTTGATATGCAATATTGAAATCTAGTAAAGTAACAAATGCTATCATGATATATTGATGCTTTGCTATCCTGTTATGTTGTTATAGAAGAATGTTAGGATGTGTTGCGATAGGATATACTAGATAATGATGTGTTATTATATGAAAGCATGATGTTATGTTATATAGTTAAAGCATGATTATTGATACGTTAAAGGATGAACATGACTTAATGGTGCCTGGTTATTAAATGATCATCATTCGATATTGTGATTAGTTGAGGTGATGTCTTTGATAGCATGTTGACATGTTGGTGATTTATATACTACTTGATCTTCCTTTTCTGAATCTCAATAGCATAACCTTGATGTGTTGATATGTTGACATGGTAAATCTGCTATGACTGGTTCTACTTGTAGTCCGATGTTATGCGATTGTGAGAATTGATGTGTACTGACATACTAACCCATGACACCTAACCCATTGATCTCTTGACACGTGTGCTTGCATGATAAGTTATGAGAATTCGATCACGGACTTGTGATGCCTTCAGTATGATGTAGATATGCCTTATGTCTCGTGGTATGATGTTGAGATTTTGTTATTGCTTTTGGCATGTTTTGAAGGGATGGTATGATTTATGTTATGGGTAAACATGTTATGCGGTTGAGATGTCAATTGGTTGAGAATATCATTATTGATGTTGAAATTTGCCACATGAGAGGTGGCTGATGATGTTACGAGTTGGTTTACTTTTGTTCATGTTGAGCATGATGACTGATTTTATTCGAAAACTAGGAAGAGAATATAGGATTAGTCCTTAGAGGTGGATGATTTCACCTCTCGTGATATGAAATTGATTGACTAACATCGGATTTGAAAATTTTGAATAGTTTTAAAAAGGACTAACTTGGATTTTTAAAAAGAACAAATACTATCAAGAATTTTAACGATTTCGAGGTCAATCTTTCCATTTGTAAAACTCTTTTGAATCTTTCGGGACTGGATTCACATTATTACGCCTCATGAACTGGATACAAGCATTTATAAGGGCACTTATGGATTGCTTGCTAAGACCTAGTGGACGCTATGATGCTTTTTGAGTTATAATATAACCGAGAAGTCGGGGAAAGGATATGATAGGGGCCCATATCACATTCTTGCTACGACCGCTTGGGGATATTATGATCACGACGAATATACTGTGAGGATCTTATAGGGGCTCCTACGAGATACTTACTGGATCAATGACATAATCTTTGGACTCACCATTTTCAAACTTCATCCCCTTGCTTTAAAATGATTTTAGTCTCGGGGACGAGACTTATTTTTAGAGGTGGATGATGTAAGGACCGAGATTTTCTAAATATTATTTATGTAAATAATAGATTTTATCCTAAATCAAAATTCATTTAAATTCTAAGACTCCGAAATTTTTTGAAAAATTGCGTATTCAATAAACCAAACTATTTTATTTCTCGAGACCACTCCCGGTATAAATTTGTTATTCGAACTTGAAAATATTTTTGGGATTTGTTAATTATCTCGGGTGTGGACGTTTATTTTGTTGGGTCGAGTTAATATCGAAAAGCGGGATTTATTTTTGATAACAAATTTGACTTTCTTTCCCCCATTTAATGGGAAGTTACGGCTGCAGAGCCCCTACCCTCCCCTACATATCTCCTAGCTAAAATGAAAGCCATACCCTGCAAAACCATCCCCGCCCGCAACCTCGTTTTAAACCCGTCACCGTCACTCCACCTCTCATCTTCACTCCGTTCCTCCTCCTTCGTCCATTCTTCCACCCACACAACTCTCGGCTCCTTGATCTTTAACTCATCACCACCACCGACACCATAAGCACCATCACGCCATCAACATACTCATCCTCCTCCACCGTTGTTGCATCTTCATCACCATCATGTGCCACCACGGCACCTTCTTCCTCTCGTCACCATCACCACACACCACACCTTGGAGCCCCTTCATCGTCGCTGTCACCCTTGCATCCTCCTCCTTCATCGAAGAGCAATAACAACCGCCCCCGGAGCACTCGACGTCACCGACGAGCCACCGAAAGTCCGTCGTCGACTCAAACACGAAACAACTTTCCGGTAAGCTATTCTTCTTCGTTTCCGATCCAAACTACTCTCGAGCCCTACCATCACACTCACCTACATCCGACGAAGGTCCGAGAAGCCATCGAGAGCCTCCGACGACAACCAGAACCTCGTTCGAAGCTCCGACATCCGCGAACACCTCGGTTAGCTCTTGAACCTTCCCTCCTTTCCTTGTTTATGTTCGTTCTTCCTTTTCCGCTTAGTTTAGTCGGGGGAGAGTGAGTGAGAGCTGAGTTCGGGAAGCTTGGGCGAGATCGAGAGCTCCGACGAGTTCGAGAGCGGCGAGGTCGGGTGCGGCTTCGTGTCTTTGAGTGGGAGCTGCGCGAGCAATGAGTGGGAGGTGAGCTCGAGCCCGACGAGAAGGTAGGTCGGAGCTGGGGAGGATGAGCGAGGGAGAGGCGGCGAGTCTGAGCGCAGCTGCAGCCGCGAGCTTGGCGTCGATCGCCATGGCCGCGCAGGCGGGAGCTCAACTAGGAGGAAGAAGAAGGAGAAGCAGCGGCGGGGGCCCTCTCCTTGCCCAGTCAGCGTGGGTCCCCTGCCCAGTCACATGCCCCGCTTCTTCTTTTGTTTTATGACGACGAACCGGTTTGGGTTGAGATTTAGCGAGTTCGGTTCGGTTTGGGTAAAAGGCGTTGGTTCGGTTCGAATTTATTCGTTATTTATTTATTTATTTATTTCATTTATTAGTTAATTGTTTGACCGATTTCCAATAATTGATTATTTAGAAATTGATTTGTGTGTCGGTATTTAAAAGGGCTCGGTTTTAAAGTATATAAATTGAATTATTTAATAACGGTTGAAAATTATTAAGTCCCTAAAAGGATGATTTTAATTAAAGTAAAGTATGCCGGGATTATTTAATCGGATTTTTGGAAGTAGTTTTAAAGATTAAATATTTTATGAATTTGAAATGGCTAAGTATAAATTTGAAGAAATTGTTTTGACTAACAACTGGACTAGCTAGTGAGATTATATGGATTGAAGTATGACTGAGCCAGTTATGGAAATGACAATGGAGTAAGATGTTGAGATAAAGGATGCTGATGATGCTATGATTAATGGATTGATGAGCATGTTATGTAGCGGTAAATGGATCCCGTTGTGTGCAGTTTACTTATGCATATTTATTAATAATTGCTAGGTGATCTGTAACCTGCTTGCTTATATCTTGCTGCTTTTCATCTTGCTGATCTGCTACTCCAGGTAAGTTCTTTGAACTTACTCATTATGGGCGCTCTATGCACTGGGTGTTATATAGTAGGCTAGTGTCCATGCACTATACGACTTAGAATCATGCTTAGGAGCTAAAATGAAAATCATATGATTGCTATATGTCCTTGCAAGAGAACGGCCGTTATCTGTGAAGTAACTAGAGTCTTTGTTAGGGTCATAGGACGACCCAGTCTCATCGGGTCTCGTCCTGAGTCAATCGAGTCATGGAACTTCTTTTACTTATATTATGAGCATGATTGCGAAAGCTGCCTACGGGCTTTATTAATTCTTATGGAGCGGGTTGGGCATGCGTGCCGCCCGATTATTATGGAATGCATTTACGAGCTGGCCAGTCTCCGCCCTATCGGAAGGGGGTGGACGTAAGAGAGGGACATGCCACTTGGCATTCTGTGTGGATCCATTTATCGCTTTCTGCATTATATTAAACTGTCAGTATATATATGTGATTTAATTTACGCATGGCATTACGCATTTCATCTTAAGAATATGATGCTTATTATATGCCTCTCAGAGTGTGTTTACATACGCGCATGAGTGACCTAATGATTGACCCAGATCCCCCTCATTTTTTTTAGATTCAGGTAATGGCTAGCTGTTATCGTTGCTTATGTGGATGCTTGGCGGGTTCAGACTTTTGGCGTTAGATCGAGAGGTTGAGAGACCACCATACTTCCTCTCTTTTATACTCCTTTTCGGATTGTATTTAAACTCAACTTTATTTTGCTTTCGCTCGATTCCACGATTAGACTAAGGCAGGTATTTGGTCCCTAATGGATCCGCGATCTTTAAGGGTTCGAAATCCCTTCTTTTAGTACAAATATTTTGTTTTAAAACTCAACCCGTACCTGGATTGCAAGATCCGAACAAGGGGTTTTATCCCTTGAAACGTAACCCGGAAATCATAATTCTGGGCCGTTACACTGAACAACATATCAATATTAAACATAAATAAAAAAAAATGAAATGTCACCATATGGAAGATAATGTCATCAAAAGAGAAATATAACAGACTGTAACCAACAAGCTAAACAAATGTTACCAAGGATGCGAAATATCAAATACATAAATACGCAAAAGAGAAAGAACAAGGGCATATAATAGATTGTAATCAAACATATAAACTACTATCACCAAGCATAAGAAATAGATCAAATACATAAATACACAAAAGACAAAGAACAAGGGCATAATTAAAAATAGTGTAAAGAATCATGTCACCAGAAGGACATGTGTTGTACAGTATGATTTAAGGTTTAGGGTTGGGTTTTTAGGGTTTAGGGCCAAGGCCCTAAACCCTAAATCCTAAACCGTAAACCCTAAAATTTTATGTACAATTCTTCATTAAGAGATGAGGGGTTTCACCACAAGTAATGGTGTCACCAAAAGGACAACCCTAGGACAAAGGAATCAAATACCCTAAAAGGGCTAATGCTAAGCAAAAATTCTGTCACCACAACGAAAACAGTGTTAAAAATTCTGTCAGTAGAAAGAATGGTGTCACCAAAAGTAATGTTATCCCCAATTGGATACCTGGTGCGAGACGAACGTCGTTGGCACTTTCTCCCTTTGCCAAATAGTAATAAAATCAAAACTTAAACACACAACCAATAGATTAGGCAACCAATCACTTGATAAACCAAATAACTACTAGTATAGCGATGATGTCCGATGTCGAACCCACAGGGAGAAGCTATTTCCAATTCAATAACTCTAGACAAGCAATCTTAAAGCAAATCAATGATCTTTTGAAAAGTAGCAAATATATAAAAGTAACAAGATTGCAAACCACAAAGCAAATTGATATCAAAGTAGAAAGAACATTTCACCTGTAATTCTCTAACAATGGTTGGAATTCATGGTCATCGGATTGATTCATCAATTATTCATATTCCTAGGTCTACTTGACTAAAGTTCAGAGATCCGCAGAGATTCACTCATCTTATTCAATATCACTATAGAATAGCATTAAGAACTCAAGTAATCAAGACCAATTGACACATTGACTATATTCAATCAAGAGTAATAGGTGCATACCGAACTCAATCTTAATCAAATATCCTTAACATAGATCACCTGAAATCATCTACTACAAAGACAAAGAGACATCACTATCATCAATACCTTTGTTTGCTATCGAGAAAACAACAACGAATTCATAGCTAGAGATGCAATTCCTAACATGTTGATCAGGCATAGAAAGGAACACAAATATAAATTAATCACAAGATGATAACTAAAAACATGAATAATCAAATAAACTCAAATCCTCACAATCAGAACAACCATGTCTTCGAATCACGGGCGAAACTATGAGTTTAGCAACTCATGGGCCAATTCTATCTCACTCTAATTGTGTTCGTCGTCTCACAATAACAACACCTCCTTTTGAATAGAACTGAAAAAACACCTAAATAGGTCCTCAAGGGTCGGCAAAAGCCCTAGTAGAAATAATAGGAATTAATATAAAATAATAGAACTTTAGCTCAATTGAAACCTTCATAGAAGATTCCATTCAGCAGGGTTGTAATGGGGCTTGGTAGAAACATAAGGGCAAGGAATTGTATTTGGTCATGTGGTGCAATAAATTCCGGAAAAAAAAAGATTCTAAATCAACTCAATAAATCAAGTTCACAAATGCACAACATCTCTTAATATCATCAACATAACTCCAAAAAAAACCATCTCATCTCAAATCATCGTTTCACATATCATGCAATCTTAACACCCAACCAATGTATCTCATAACCAATATAAATCCCAATTCTTCCTCATTATGCAAACATAAGATAAATGACTCTCTTTTTTCTCTTTCTTTTTTTTCTTTCTTTTTCTTCATTTTCTTTCTTTTCAGATTTTTTTTCTTGAGCCAAAATACATGAATATCAAATGCATATACATGAGGGACTAAATAAGAACATAACATTACATCTTCCCAAAAACCATAAACCATAACATCACACTTTAGCTTCATTCTCTTCAATATCCAAAATAGATTACATAACCCACTCAAAATCTCAATTCACATGGAATAAGGGTAAGGCTCATCATAGGCTAGGAATAATAATTTTGTAGAGCTAACAATAAAATGGCTAAAGGCTCAAATTGGCTTCAAAGCAAGATATAACATAGGGCATATATGGGTAAATATGTGGCCAAAAGGTTGCCTCTATCATTTGAACTTATCAAGCATTGAACATGTATATAATCGGCCTTGAAAATAGATAACAATGGCAATACTCAATGATAAATGCATAGGAAGAGTATATTACACAAGAAAAGCAAAAGCAATAAAGATGTATCCCTTATAAGGCCAAAAATATCTCACTAGGACAAAATTTTGTCGAATTTCAAGCATACTCCCAAACTTAGATCATACATGCTCAATTATATATGCTCAATCATATTACACATAAAAAACAATTTTAAAGATAAGATCAAATTATTCCAGAATTCAATGGGATTTATAAGATCATGGCAGGACAAACTCAAATTAAGATGGGTATCTTTGACAACACAATATGCAAAACAACAAAACAAGACTCACCTTTTTTTCATATTTTTGACATTTTTCAATTTTTTTTTTCATTTTTGACATTTTCTATAACGTAAAAGAAATAACATAAAGGAAATAACAAAGACTCAAAAACAAAAACTCAAAGACAAATAGAAATCCAAACATGAACTAACCTAACTAATTTACTTCAATCTCCCCCCACCCCCACCCCCACACTTACATGTTGCATTGTCCTCAATGCATAGTGTTGTGAGCGGAATTAGCCATGTTTTACATTATCTTTTATATCGATTTCTGCATGCATTTCATGCATTTGGGTTTGAATGATACAAAATCTGTGTAGTTTACACTTGTTTGTTATATATGGAGGTCTACACAAGTTTTTGTTATATTTTACAGAAATCGGACGCATTTTGGAGCTTAAAGGAAAGTCATGGAGAAGCAAAGAATGGTGCAGCTGGAGAGAAGGCCAATTTCCGGTTTACATCGTTCTGAATCAGGCTGTGATGTCTTCATGAGAGTTGTAACCCTCGGAAAGAGCTTTCCAACGCATGGTCATATGCGTCAATCCGACAACCGAGGCAGCGGGAAAGTGCGTTTTACGAACAGAGCTGGAAGCTGAGAAATCTACTCGATGTCGAGGAAAGTTGTCGACATCGACAAGTCACCAACTCGACATGTGTTCCAATCGACGAGACGAGTATTCTACTCGATGTCGAGGAGAGTTGTCGACATCGAGAAGACATGTCGAGCAGCTCCAGAAGTCGAGATCGAGGAGAAGTCCGTGTCGAGAAGACATGTCGAGGAGTCCAGAAAGCCGAGATCGAGAAGGAATTCGAATCTGGACGAGATCTATCCTATTCTATCAAGATTCATCATGAAAGAGAAGATTCATCCACTTGAAGATTTTTAGATTTAATTACATTATGTTATTTATCTTTTATTTATCATTAAGTTTTAGATATAGTTTTAGATATAGATAGATATCTTCTTTCCTAGAATAGCTAGGGAAAGAAGCCTATAAATAAGGCCCTAGGGGCTGACTTTTCATGAATTCCAAGTTACAGACAATTAGTTAGTTCCACAGAGAAGTTTAGGAGTTTGAGGTTTTTAAGGTTTTGGCGATTTGCGAAAGTTGATTGCCGGAATTGTAAAGGCTTTAAATTTAGTTAATGCAATTCGTTTCTTTTAAATCAAAGATGTTGGTTATTACAATGAAGAACGAGTAGTCCACCCACTTCTGGGGCTGGGGTGAGCCCGACGGTGGTCATGTGAGGCGATGCGATAAAGGTCAGATCTTTTGTGCGATTCATCTTCTATCCCTATGAGCATGATTCTTTTGCGAGAGTTGAAGGTGATCCTTGTTTGTGTTATTGAAGCGAAAGTATTCTTAATGCAACTTGGATTAATTATGTGAAAAGGGTTAGTAACAATTAGGGTTTATGCGAAAGCCTCTATATTCCTATTTGTTAATAACGAAAGTTATTTAGATGGAAAGCATGATCTTTTATGCCTTTATGTGTTACTTTGCATGGTTATCGTTGTGGTGTTGAAACCCTAGCCTTGGAAGTCTTTAGTTTATTGATTTATTTCATCAAAAATCGTTTCCGTTTTCGAAAGCATTTGCACTTTAATTTTCTGTTCTTAGTCGATCCAGGGAAAATCTTGTCGATATCGATATATCTTGTCGACGTCGAGGACTTTTTGTCGAGATCAAGGTTTTCTGCTTGAGTCGAGTTGCTGTGTCGAGTACTTATCGATATCGACAACCTGTGTCGACAAGACTCGGTCGATTAGCTTCTGTCGAGTTACTTACTGTTCTGTCGACTTGTCTGCTGTTGTCGACGTGCTTTATCGAGTACCTCTGCCTTGCTTGCTTTTGCGTGTTTGCTTCTGTCTTTGCTTTTATTTTAGCTGCCCTTGCCGGGATTATTTGTTTCTATTTTATTTCTGCTTGTGTTTCTGTGCTTTTCTGCTGCTGCTGTGAGAATCTGATAGCTACCTGAGAACTGCTGACGTGCTTCCTCGTGGATTCGATCCTGACTTTTCTCTTACTAAAACGGGAGGAAGTCTTGTATTTATTTGCTGAGACAGGGAAGTCAATCTGATCTATATTTCATATTTATTTCATACTTGACCATCCTCCTGCAACAACAAATTGGCGCCGTTGCCGGGGAGGCAATCAATCGCGCCTTAGGTAGTCAGTTCTCACTGTTTCTTTGAGTTACTTTTCAGGTGTATGCGCCGTTCTGGTATCCCACCTGAATATTACGGTTTAGACGAACCAGAGCGCCTTCTACACATCAGAAATAGACTTCAGAGAGCCATGGAGGACGCTGAAACACAGGAGCAGCTGATCGCTAGGCTTACCAGGGATCTAGCCGCCAGGGATGCTGCTCTCGCCGCTGAGAGAGCAGAAAAGGAACAAGCACAAGCTGAGCTTGCCCAATATCCAACCACTGTTGTGGATTATATGCATCCCACGCTCGTCGTGCCTGAATCGGCGATTCTAATCCCTGAAAACTCTTTTGAAATTCGCACTCAATTTCTTATAGAGCTTACAAATAATGCCTTTTACGGCAGATTTAATGAGTGCCCTCTTGAACATATTACTAATTTCCATGATATGTGTCGTACTCTTGCAGAAGGCACAACCTTGGAATATGTCAAGATGAAATCTTTTCGCTGGTCTCTTGCTGGGCCTGCACTGAAATGGCTGGAAGGGCTGAAAGCAAGATCACTCACAACCTGGGCCCAAGTAGAGCAAGAATTTCTGAACAAATTCTTCCCACCTGCCAAAACAGCATATCTCCGCCAGAAAATCACCGCCTTTAAGCAGAAGAAAGGGGAACCGCTGGCAAAGACATGGGAGCGCTACAAGGAACTTCTGCGATCTTGCCCTACTCATGGACAACCACCCTACATCATTCAGGAGATCTTCTTCAACTCTCTTGACCAAGTCACTAAGGACAGAATCAACAATTATACTCACTACGAGTATCTGACGATGCCGCCAAGTGACGCATGGGGTGTGCTAGAGAAGCTCACCAGGCCATACGCCAGGCCTGGTGTGAGAGAGCAATACTACAGAGACCAGAATAAGAAGCTCCTCAAGCAAGTGAAGTATCTCTCTGTCAACCAGCCTTGCATAGAATGCGGATCGCAAAGGCACACCACTACTGAGTGCCCACATACAGAGCAAGTCAGGATGGCAGAACATCATGAGGATGCAGCTTACGCAGGAGGGCCTAATTGCTATATGGGGGATCAAAGGCCTTATCAACAGCAATGGAACAAAGGTCCCCCTAGGAATCCTCCACCCTACAGAGCTCTAGGACATCCAAAAAGGGATCAAAGGAAGGATGATCTGCAGCTGGTCCTTGAGGAAATGCGACGAAATCAGGGCACCATCAACAACCAGTTCCAGAACATCACCACCAGGTTTGGAGAACTGGACATCTGGAAAAAGGGGATTGAGACTCAGATAGGACAAATTTCTGCACAGATCCCACGACAGTCCGGCAAACTCCCTGGGCAAACAGAACCAAATCCTAAGGGAAAATCTGGGCATGTCGCTGCTGTAAAGCTTAGGAGCGGGCATCAACTGCAAGAGCCAGAGCAGCAGAACAACGAAGAACAACAAGTCGAGGTCGACAAACCCGTCGTCGATCTCGACCAGAGCCTAGTCGACCTCGACAAAGATCTACTCGAGGTCGAGGAGAAATCTCCAGAATCTTCGTCTGCGCCAAACAGCAACTCGACTGGGCCCAAACTGGTCGATCTCGACAAAACCCTAGTCGATGTCGAGGAGCCCCTGGTCGAGAAATCTGTAGCAACTCCGACATCTGTTCTGGCTCCGACTCAGCGAAAAAGGCTGCCTTTCCCCACGAAATCTCTAAAGGACCCAGCAGAGAAAAAGTTTCAGCGCTTCATCAAGATGCTCCAAAAGCTGAATGTCACCATACCCTTCACAGAAGCTCTCAATGAAATGCCATCTTATATCAAATTCCTGAAGGAGATTCTGAGCAAAAAGCGATCAATGGCTGAAATTAAAGAGGAGTGCAGCCAGCTGGACATACTGGAAAAGCGGCCGGATCCAGGTAAGTTTGCTATAACTATTGGATTTGGTCCATACAAAATTAATGCCCTATGTGATCTTGGAGCCAGTGTTAGTATTATGCTTTTAACCATTTGGTCCAAGATTAAGATAGGTGCCCTGGAGCCCGTGGATGCTAGACTATACATGGCCAACAACACGGTGGTCATTCCAACAGGCATGGTGGAAAATGTCCCAGTACAAGTAGGTAAATTCTTTGTCCCTGCTGATTTCTTAATTATTGATATGCAAGAAGATCCTGCTTGTCCAATTATTCTAGGGAGACCATTCTTGGCGACGGTGGATGCCAACATAAGCGTAAGGAAAGGAGTGCTCACCTTCAACATCAGCGATGAGGTAATAGAGTATTCTTTTAATAAAACTGAAAGGCATACGGGTCCAATGGAAGAGGTCAAATCTATCTCAGCTTGCTACATCACCTGCGGGGAACCCAAGGTCAGGAATATGACCCCCGAGGAGCTAGAAAAGAGGGACATGGAGGCCTAGGTGGAGGAGATCATGGCAATCCTCAAGGAGAACACAGGAACTAAGTATGGGGTCGTAGTCGACAAAAACTCCTCGAGATCGAGTAGTTTAGTCGACATCGACAAAGATCAGAAACCTCCACCAGCATCGTCGAGTAAGCCACTGAAACCAGAGAACAACTCGACATCGACAACACTTGTCGATATCGACAAGATTGAAGCTTCCTCGACACCACCTCCCTCGACGAGAAACCCAACTGAAGACAGTAACTCCTCGACATCGACAACTCTTGTCGAAGTCGACAAGATCCGGGTTTCCTCGACACCTCCTTCCTCGACTCCACCTTCATCGACGAGAAATCTACTAGAAGTCGAGAACAACTCGATGTCGACAAGATCTTGGTCTCCTCGACTTCTCCTTCCTCGACTTGCAGTCCACCAGATGAGCCAACTTCATCGATGTCGAGAAACACTGCTCGATGTCGACAAAATCCAGTGGTTCCCGAATCCACAACGGTAAGCCAAGGTATGAATCTTTCTTCTCCTATTTCAATCAAAGATTTATCTATACATGGGAGAGGTTTGCCTTGGTATGTGCGCTTATGCAGGATTTCCGATGACGATCCAAAGGAATACGAAGTAGGAGACATGGTCTATGTCTCTAAATCAAAGGATCATTGGTTTCCTAACAAATTCAATAAGAAGAAGATGGGACCATTCACGGTGAACAAGATCCATTTGGGAGGGATTCAGCTGAAAGATAAAAATGGAGTCTTGTTTGAAGCCCAGGCTACATGGGCTCTGAAGATGCCACCTTGAGCTTAACGGAGAAAGTCGGCCTAGCGACTATAAAATCTAGAGCTTGTAAATAGACTTTTTTTTTTATTATTATTTTGGGACTTTTTGGACATTGTTGTTTTGTTTGCTTTAGGTTTTGGACATTGTTTTTAGGATTATGCTATTGTGGGTATTTCTTTTCTAACGAATCTTGCAGGTATGAAGAAGCCACAGTCTTGTCGACATGAGGGAAGGAACTCGACATCGACAAACCACATCGAGCAAGCCTGTGGTCGAGAAGATCACCCTGGAAGCAACAGGAAGAACTCGATGTCGAGGAGATGTTGTCAACATCGACAAAGTCCTCGAGATCGACTAGAGTTGTCGAGATCAACAAGCACTGCAACACTTCTTCACTCGATTTCCGACGATCCGCACACCTGTCTTGTGAGTTTCTTTCTTTACCCTTGTTCTTTTATACAGTGAGGACACTGTAATGTTTAAGTATGGGGTGGGGGAAGGGCTTACTTTGTTCATATTTGCCATATTTGACATTACTTGTGCATTAGTTCTTAGAATTGCTACATGGCTATTTTGGAAGGCATTATTGATTTATGTGCTTATATATGCATGTTTTCCAAAATTTGAGAAAAATGACCCGGGCTTACTTTGTGCATATTTGCCATATTTGACATTACTTGTGCATTAGTTCTTAGAATTGCTACATGGCTATTTTGGAAGGCATTATTGATTTATGTGCTTATATATACATGTTTTCCAAAATTTGAGAAAAATGACCCCCATTGAAATTTTTGAATAATGTCATGGAAGCTTATATTGAACTCAACGATGCAAAATTGGATTCATTAGAGATATAGCATGAAATTGCCTAGTAAAGGGAAGTCACAATGAAGTGCATTATTTATTGAAAACCATGAAAGGAGGTAAAATTTGAAGTTGCGTTTGACTTGTTGCATGATAAGATGATGGAGGACTTTATATTTCCATATAATGCTCATTGTTTATTCCTAGCCATACCTATGCTTATGCATCACAAAAAGCCATAATATGCCTTATTTCAATTATTGCTCCACATGATCTAAATATTTTCATTCTTTACCTTATCCGGGGATTATGTTGAGAATGATGTTACATTATGGAGATGTCATATGGTGTTTGTGTTGTTATTATCATTATAGGAGTTTGGAAGGAAATTGTTGAAATATATGGAAAATTTAATGAGTGAAAGAAAATCCAATCACCTCAGAAGATAAAGGTAGATTGACCCTACTCTCTGAGATAATAGTTTGGAGAGATGGGACACATTGTGAGGAGTCCAAAGCACTAAGTATCCGGGGCCATTCATGACACCCATGTTTGCGACTCGCGAGAAGGCAGTGCTGAGGTTAGAGAGGTAAAAGCATTATTATTGATAAAAGCATTATGAAAGGTGATGAAACTTATGAAAAGGAATGTGGAAATTTAGTTTGGAAATACTCCATTTCCCCGGATCAAAAGCACCACATTGCCAAATATTGCCCACCTTTAGCCTTTTACCAATCTACTCCTTATTTGAGCTTAAATTAAAGTCTTCTTGATTATCAATGCTTT
Organism: Persicaria tinctoria; assembly: GCA_037127255.1. Lineage (NCBI taxonomy): Eukaryota > Viridiplantae > Streptophyta > Magnoliopsida > Caryophyllales > Polygonaceae > Persicaria > Persicaria tinctoria. The sequence continues at coordinate 44,332,777 of JBANSL010000007.1, forward strand.
GTCACGTATAGATTGTTTTTGCATAAACTTCCTTTTATGAGTAGATGTTGCTTTTGTATAATTGCACATGCATGGACTTGTGACACTAGTACCTTTTCGAGGATGATAATTGATTGCAGGGTTATATGGCAATGAATCTAATATGTTGAGAGTTTTTATTTCTTCCCCTGAATGACAATTAAAAGTATTGCTTGAGGACAAGCAAGCTTAAGTATGGGGTGTTTGTTGTGAGCGGAATTAGCCATGTTTTACATTATCTTTTATATCGATTTCTGCATGCATTTCATGCATTTGGGTTTGAATGATACAAAATCTGTGTAGTTTACACTTGTTTGTTATATATGGAGGTCTACACAAGTTTTTGTTATATTTTACAGAAATCGGACGCATTTTGGAGCTTAAAGGAAAGTCATGGAGAAGCCAAGAATGGTGCAGCTGGAGAGAAGGCCAATTTCCGGTTTACATCGTTCTGAATCAGGCTGTGATGTCTTCATGAGAGTTGTAACCCTCGGAAAGAGCTTTCCAACGCATGGTCATATGCGTCAAGCCGACAACCGAGGCAGCGGAAAAGTGCGTTTTACGAACAGAGCTGGAAGTTGAGAAATCTACTCGATGTCGAGGAAAGTTGTCGACATCGACAAGTCACCAACTCGACATGTGTTCCAATCGACGAGACGAGTATTCTACTCGATGTCGAGGAGAGTTGTCGACATCGAGAAGACATGTCGAGCAGCTCCAGAAGTCGAGATCGAGGAGAAGTCCGTGTCGAGAAGACATGTCGAGGAGTCCAGAAAGCCGAGATCGAGAAGGAATTCGAATCTGGACGAGATCTATCCTATTCTATCAAGATTCATCATGAAAGAGAAGATTCATCCACTTGAAGATTTTTAGATTTAATTACATTATGTTATTTATCTTTTATTTATCATTAAGTTTTAGATATAGTTTTAGATATAGATAGATATCTTCTTTCCTAGAATAGCTAGGGAAAGAAGCCTATAAATAAGGCCCTAGGGGCTGACTTTTCATGAATTCCAAGTTACAGACAATTAGTTAGTTCCACAGAGAAGTTTAGGAGTTTGAGGTTTTTAAGGTTTTGGCGATTTGCGAAAGTTGATTGCCGGAATTGTAAAGGCTTTAAATTTAGTTAATGCAATTCGTTTCTTTTAAATCAAAGATGTTGGTTATTACAATGAAGAACGAGTAGTCCACCCACTTCTGGGGCTGGGGTGAGCCCGACGGTGGTCATGTGAGGCGATGCGATAAAGGTCAGATCTTTTGTGCGATTCATCTTCTATCCCTATGAGCATGATTCTTTTGCGAGAGTTGAAGGTGATCCTTGTTTATGTTATTGAAGCGAAAGTATTCTTAATGCAACTTGGATTAATTATGTGAAAAGGGTTAGTAACAATTAGGGTTTATGCGAAAGCCTCTATATTCCTATTTGTTAATGACGAAAGTTATTTAGATGGAAAGCATGATCTTTTATGCCTTTATGTGTTACTTTGCATGGTTATCGTTGTGGTGTTGAAACCCTAGCCTTGGAAGTCTTTAGTTTATTGATTTATTTCATCAAAAATCGTTTCCGTTTTCGAAAGCATTTGCACTTTAATTTTCTGTTCTTAGTCGATCCCGGGAAAATCTTGTCGATATCGATATATCTTGTCGACGTCGAGGACTTTTTGTCGAGATCAAGGTTTTCTGCTTGAGTCGAGTTGCTGTGTCGAGTACTTATCGATATCGACAACCTGTGTCGACAAGACTCGGTCGATTAGCTTCTGTCGAGTTACTTACTGTTCTGTCGACTTGTCTGCTGTTGTCGACGTGCTTTATCGAGTACCTCTGCCTTGCTTGCTTTTGCTTGTTTGCTTCTGTCTTTGCTTTTATTTTAGCTGCCCTTGCCGGGATTATTTGTTTCTATTTTATTTCTGCTTGTGTTTCTGTGCTTTTCTGCTGCTGCTGTGAGAATCTGATAGCTACCTGAGAACTGCTGACGTGCTTCCTCGTGGATTCGATCCTGACTTTTCTCTTACTAAAACGGGAGGAAGTCTTGTATTTATTTGCTGAGACAGGGAAGTCAATCTGATCTATATTTCATATTATTTCATACTTGACCATCCTCCTGCAACAACAAATTGGCGCCGTTGCCGGGGAGGCAATCAATCGCGCCTTAGGTAGTCAGTTCTCACTGTTTCTTTGAGTTACTTTTCAGGTGTATGCGCCGTTCTGGTATCCCACCTGAATATTACGGTTTAGATGAACCAGAGCGCCTTCTACACATCAGAAATAGACTTCAGAGAGCCATGGAGGACGCTGAAACACAGGAGCAGCTGATCGCTAGGCTTACCAGGGATCTAGCCGCCAGGGATGCTGCTCTCGCCGCTGAGAGAGCAGAAAAGCAACAAGCACAAGCTGAGCTTGCCCAATATCCAACCACTGTTGTGGATTATATGCATCCCACGCTCGTCGTGCCTGAATCGGCGATTCTAATCCCTGAAAACTCTTTTGAAATTCGCACTCAATTTCTTATAGAGCTTACAAATAATGCCTTTTACGGCAGATTTAATGAGTGCCCTCTTGAACATATTACTAATTTCCATGATATGTGTCGTACTCTTGCAGAAGGCACAACCTTGGAATATGTCAAGATGAAATCTTTTCGCTGGTCTCTTGCTGGGCCTGCACTGAAATGGCTGGAAGGGCTGAAAGCAAGATCACTCACAACCTGGGCCCAAGTAGAGCAAGAATTTCTGAACAAATTCTTCCCACCTGCCAAAACAGCATATCTCCGCCAGAAAATCACCGCCTTTAAGCAGAAGAAAGGGGAACCGCTGGCAAAGACATGGGAGCGCTACAAGGAACTTCTGTGATCTTGCCCTACTCATGGACAACCACCCTACATCGTTCAGGAGATCTTCTTCAACTCTCTTGACCAAGTCACTAAGGACAGAATCAACAATTATACTCACTACGAGTATCTGACGATGCCGCCAAGTGACGCATGGGGTGTGCTAGAGAAGCTCACCGGGCCATACGCCAGGCCTGGTGTGAGAGAGCAATACTACAGAGACCAGAATAAGAAGCTCATCAAGCAAGTGAAGTATCTCTCTGTCAACCAGCCTTGCATAGAATGCGGATCGCAAAGGCACACCACTACTGAGTGCCCACATACAGAGCAAGTCAGGATGGCAGAACATCATGAGGATGCAGCTTACGCAGGAGGGCCTAATTGCTATATGGGGGATCAAAGGCCTTATCAACAGCAATGGAACCAAGGTCCCCCTAGGAATCCTCCACCCTACAGAGCTCTAGGACATCCAAAAAGGGATCAAAGGAAGGATGATCTGCAGCTGGTCCTTGAGGAAATGCGACGAAATCAGGGCACCATCAACAACCAGTTCCAGAACATCACCACCAGGTTTGGAGAACTGGACATCTGGAAAAAGGGGATTGAGACTCAGATAGGACAAATTTCTGCACAGATCCCACGACAGTCCGGCAAACTCCCTGGGCAAACAGAACCAAATCCTAAGGGAAAATCTGGTACTATGGTAGACTCGAAAATTAGGCAATATAAGAAATCAATCACACATCAACAATAGTAGTGTCCCAGACTCACAGAAAGTAGAGCCCAAAACTCGTAGATAGAGACGAAGAGCAGGATGGGTAACCCTATCATCATGTCTGAAATCTTTGAAGTTCTCAGGCGTTCCCGTCAATTTCCTCCAAATCTCTGCTAAATCGAGGACCCGCATGGCATTGTTCCACTTCCTAGAACATTTCTTTGTGACACCAAAGGCAACTCCCATCGCCGCATATGACGAATTACAAGCTCTTCCTTGCAATCAAAAGCGAACATCATTAGGCGATATCACCTCCAACGTAGAAAGGAACTCCTTCACCAAGCAGGGGTAGGTGGGAGCTCTTCTGCCAATAAAATCACACAGCCCTCCATGTGCCATCAACTCGAGCATCGACTCAAACAGGCCCAACCGTCTGAAAGTAATCTCATCAAAGAACATGGTGGACGTGTAGGTGTGTTTTCCAAGTGCATTCAAGCATGGCACGTCAGTATTATCGAAATAAGTCGGCACAAATTTCTTGATAGGAGTAGAAGACATGGTGCAACTCGAGGAAAAACGGAAGAAAATCCACAAAAATGACCAAAAATCGGGCTCACTATAGAGGCGGCGGGCACCGTGGCAGGGGCGACGGGCACCGTGTACGCAGAACCACGAATCCGAGTAAAAACGTTCGAAAACTGACGTCCACTCCTCCAAACTTCAAACTTTCTCGAACAACTTGGTTTCAAAAGGTTCTTTTGTGATAGGTAAGGGAATGGAATTGGTAAAGATTGATTTTTGTGGATGTAGGGTAGTGGCAGAAAGTGTTTTGGCGGATTGAATCGATTGAAACACAAGGCTTTAGGTAGTTGGGTTGGATTCTAGTAGGCTTTTGGTATTCTTGATAGATTCCTCTTGAGCAAGTTGATTGATAAAAAATAGGGAGAAATAATATATAGTGAGTTGGAAGAAAATCTATCAAAAAGAACAAGGAAAAATATTAGATTTAGATAAAATAAAAATAGAAAAGATAAAAATCTAATCCTAGGAAATAAGGAAACTAGTCCTAAAAAGAAAAATCTAATCCTAAAATAAAATAGAAAATAAATAAAAGATTAAAATACTAACCTAAGATAGATATAAAATAATCTAATCTAAAATAGATAGGAAATAATCTAATCCTAGAACCAAAAGAAAAAAAAGAAAAACAATCTAATCCTATAAAATATAAAAATAAACTAACGTAAACTCGGAAAATAACTAAAAACAGAAAGATAGAAACTTACCTTCCAAGTTTACCAAAATTCGGATTCGTCAGGCGGACAGATAGGCGGCGGGCGCTGTGGTTGGGGCGGCGGGCGTCGTGTCCACAATGCACAACTCTGTTCTTCCAAATCAATTAAAACTCAAAGCCAACATCGGTTTCACTTACCGTAACTTCCGAAATCCGATGACACGATTGATCCTACTTTATTGAATAGAAAAAAAAACAAATGCAAAAATAGAAATACTACCTAACTACCTTGGGTTGCCTCCCAAGAAACGCCTTTGTTTCACGTCTTTGGCTCGACGTGATGCATTCTTGACAAAGTTATTCCACCAAGATCCCCCACACTTGTTCTTTTCAGAACAAGAGGCGGAACTTTAGGAACTTCTCCGACATAGCCATCCATAACATCCATCGATTCCTTCTTGAAAAACGTAACCCCTAGAGGTTGTCTTGTAATTGCAAAAACCTCAACATTATTAGGAATCGAATTTTCATAGGGAACAACAATAGAATCATTTGAATGAGAAACATTTTCATGCGACTTAAACAAATTCTCAATTTGCCTTTCCATGTCATCTTTCCCTAATCCAATTTCATCATTGTTAGAAAACTCCAGATTCATCGATTAATTTTCAACAGAAACATCTAACAAAACATTTGATTCATTCCTATGATTATTTCCATTAGAGTCAAGAACATCTACGAAATCATTGACAGAAGAAACAATAGGCTCAAATATAGAAAACTCAATCTTTCAACCATGAAACTCCATAGTTAGTGAACCTTCAAAACAATCCATCTTAGTCTTAGTCATTCGCAAGGATGGCCTTCCCAAGATAATCAAGGTTTCAGGCGTACCTTGTTCCATGTCTAGAATGAAGAAATTAGTTGGAAAAATCAAATCATTTACCTTTACCAACGCATCTTTAACAACTCCTCTAGGCTTAATACTAGAACGATCAGCGAGTTGTATAGTAACACCAGTTTCATAAAATGAATTGAGACCCAAAAACATGTACAAGTTATATGACATAACATTGATTGAAGCACCTAGGTCTAACATAGCTTTAGTGAAGCTAGCATTACCTATTGCACATGGTATAGTAAACATATCTGGATCTCCGCACTTTTCAAGCAATCGTTTCTGAAGCAAAGTATAAACATTTTCACTTGAACTTACCTTTTCCTTCTTTCTCATCCTTTTCTTGCGCTTCATCGTGCATAGCTCTTTCAAGAATTTCGCATAGGGAGGCACAATTTTAATCAAATTGAAAAGTGGAATATTTATCTCACAATGAGCAAAGGTGTCGTAAAAAATTTGTTCATCTTCCCACTTATGATCGGTTCTTAAAGCATGAGGAAAGGGTGGTTAAGGTCTTGAAACCTCAGAAGACCACTCTTTAGAAACTTTCTTCGGGGATTGAACAACGTCAGAAGTCAGATCCGTCAATGGAGGTGGCGGCGGGCGCCGTGGTGAGGGGCGGCGGGCATCGTCTATGTAGTGCGTCTCCAATTCCGTCTCTTCCTCCTTATTTCCCAAATCAACTTTCTCTCTAGGCCTCTCTTCAACATTCCTAGTGGATGTATTCACTTGTTTACATGCTTTAAGGATCATGGCGCTAACATTCTTCTTCGGATTCACTACCACCTGCGATGGCAACTTTCCCGAATCCTTCGCTTTCAATTCACCAATCTCCTTAGCCATTTGACTCAGCAACCTTTCTTGAACACTCATCTTGTCCAATAACAACCTCAATGTCTCATCTCTGTCATCTTGTTGAGTGTTTCTTGGATGATTCTCATATTGTCCTCTCTGAAAAGAAACTTGTTGTTGTTGGCCTCTTCCGTTGAATCCACTTTGGTAGTTTGAATTGTAGCCTTGATTGTAATTGTAACCAAAGTTGCGGCGAGGTCCATAATCCATAGCATTTACTTTAGCGGTGCCCTCTTGAATCAAAGGATACTTATCATTCAGATTAGTTGGATCTCCACAAAATCCACAAGGTCTAGGCTGATGGGGTTGATTCATTTGCATAGCCATCTTGTTCACGATCTCCATAAGCCTATTGATATCATCCTTTTTTCCATCTCTCGAACTATCCAACTTATGAACTCCTCTAACTCCTTGGTGTCTCCCATATTGTTGCGATGTATTAGCCAACCATTCAAAAATATGCATTGCTTCCTGAGGTGTTTTATCCAAAATATCTCTTCCGCTAGTAGCATTAATGAAACTCCTATCGGTGTCAAGCAAGCCTTCATAAAGATATAGCACTAGATCATCCTCGGGTATACCGTGTTGCGGACAACTACCCTTAAGCTTCTTCAATTGCTCAACATACTTGTAAAGACTCTACATAGGTGATTGCTCAATACTGGACAACTGGTTCTTATGTTTGTTGAGGTGAGTCGCATGAAAGTACTTTTATAGGAAAGCTTTCTTCAATTGCACCCAAGTAGTAATCCTTTCTAGGGGTAGGTAGTAAGGTCAATCCCTTGCAGCATCTTTCAATGTAAAGGGGAACACTCTCAGCATCAATTGGTCGTCAGACAAGCCTTGGGGTCTCAGTCTATCACACACACTCACAAAGGTAGCAAGGTGCTTATTTTGTTCCTCCCCGGGCAGGCGTGATATTCGAGCCAAATGAGTCGAGCTTGACAAGTTCAAGCTTGGCTCGAACGGAAAACGAGTCGAGCCGAGCTCGAGCCCAAAAATTGTTCGAGCTTTTTTTTGCGTTCAAGCTCGGCTCGCGGGCCCAAGAGAAAACTCAAGCTCGGCTTGTTTAGGCTCGAACAAGCTAAACGAACGAGGCTAAGCTCGTTCGAGCTCATCACCTGGGCTCGTTCGGCTCGTTTGAGCTCGGTTCCGAGTGATGTGGTCTAAACCAATACAAGAATAGTGTAGCCTGAACCAACCTCGCAAGAATACGAGATCAATTGCAGTATACGGATATCGATCACGGGGATTATATATGTATCAATTGTTATCTAGAACTAATAAGCTAAGCCAAGAAAGAGGGATTTGTTTTTTCAACTAAACTAAGACAAACAAGCAAGATTATGAAGAAAATATATATGAGAAATAATTCCAGGATTAAGGTTTCCGACGACAATGCCACAAAGAATTCAACTCGATGCTCATTCGAACTTCATCTTCTTACTAAGTCAAATTGAAGGTAAATTATCTAAAGTCATCACTACTCAGCTGTCGCATGTTGTAGTGATTGTGTCTAAATTAACAAAATCTAGACCCTTTAAGTACTTTATAGATCTTAGGAGAAAATCAATTAAACATTCGCTATCGCGTTCCGCCTAACCGATTCAAACCTAAGAATCTACGATAATTTATTAATCCTCAAGAGTCCTCAACAATCGTTTAAATGTCACAATAACAATTGTCGATTCCTCAAGTTCAATCCTAGGGTTCCAATAGACACAATTCCCCTTTCGGGTTCATGAAGTCCATCCAAATATCCAATTTCAATTCTCAGCGGTAGCATCTCGAATCTAAAAAGGATTCTAATCGATTGACATCAATTAGGTAAAGCAACTAGGATCAAATCAATTCATAGAATTCAGATAAAGTTCAAGCAACCATCGAAATCAAACAAATTGCGACATTGTCGGGTTCACCCTAACCCTAGAACGGAGAATTTAGCCAAGCATGGAAGAATTCATCATAAAATCACTAAATTGAAACATGGAAATAGATAGAAAAGCAAAGACTAAAGGGGAAATACCAATCTTGAATTGAAGCAATGCAATCTCCAAGCAAATCTGTCTCAAGTTCTCCAAATGTAACTCAACAAAAGTCTTCTAAAAAGGGCGTCCAACCAGGGGTTTCGAGAGAGACCTAAAGAAATATGTCCCACCCCCTTTTATAGTCCGGGACATCCCCTAATATAATATTATAAAACCCCTAAAATAATAATAGACTAATGTCAAAAGAAACCGGGTCGAAATAGGTCGAATCTGGCCGATCTGTACAGTGCACGCCCGCGCGGACAAGGTGCACGCCCGTGCACATATGGTGCACGCCCGCGCAGCTATGTTCTGATGGCTTTGTCTCTGATCGAGCATTTGCACGCCCGTGCGGCCAATGAGCACGCCCGCGCAGCTCTGTTCTGATGGCTTTTGCTTATTCGCCTTTTATCCTCGTTCCTCCTATATGATTTCCGCTCGGCTCTTCTTAGCTTCTTTACTCATCTCACATTTTCTCTACAATCTCCGCTTAGCTCCCAAAAACTCCTGAAAATACCACCATAAAGACAGTAGATCTCTATCCTAGAAACTAAACGAAAAACCTCTAAAAACACTTAAAACACATGAGAAATGACACAAACCTATGCTAAATGCATGACCTAAATAATGAAAACTATGATGACATCAAAATACCCCATACTTGAACCTTGGTTGTCCCCAAGCAAGACTCACTAACTAATAAACCACAAGTGTAAGATAGGATCATTGTCTCAACTTATTCAAGCCCCTTTTGAAATGATATTTTGTCATCAGAAGCTAAAGACAATTGACATCATCACATGTTTGCTCATTATCATTAATACACAGCAATCAAAAGCCCCTAAACCTCACAAGGATTTTTCTTAATGACACACTCACTCAAATGTGTTTAAGGTTTAACATTACGCTCGGTCTCAACCATTTCACTTAATCTACTATATGCTTGCAATAGCGTTCTAAATCTCCACCGTTGAGGATCATGCACGTAATAGAAATCATGAGGGCCTTCTATAAAGTTGTGATGGGGCCAAGGTGGAAAAAAGACAAGGTATGGAAAATTTTGAGCTTGTGGTGCTAAAATCCGGGAAAAAGGGTTAGGAAACAACCAGAAAAACAACCACTTCACAGAAACTCATACCAAACCACCTTACAACTCCATGACAATAATGCTTTCATTCTCAACTTTTGTGAACCACATTTGATCTCCCTTTCTTTTCTTTTCTCTAGCTTCAACATCGTTTTGCGCGAATACAAACATTTGTGATGAATGCACCCAGTTACTAAGTGTCTCAGCTTCCTTACATGCGTATCTTCCTCCTTGTGTGAATTTTATTCTACACAAGGAGTATCAGTTACTAACCGTATTTTTTTTCTTTTTCTTTTTCTTGACTTTTGCCCCTGAGTGAATTTTATCCTCCCTAGGTCTCAAGATTTCATAGAGCACGCCAAACCAAACATTACCAGACACTCAAAGCATCTCCACTCATAAAAATAAGCAACATTATTTCCTAATTCCCGGATGGGTCAAAGGCTAATAATTGACTATGAAGATTTTGTGGAGTTTATCACATGAATAGGCTAATAAATCTCAGATTTGCTTCAAACATAGGATCATATAGAAGGATAGGCGCGGGGAGACATGGTTAACAAAAAGTGTTGCCTCAATCATCTTTAAGCTATGTGCACAGATCATGTAATACGGCGTCAATAAAGAGTCTAAAGCAAGTTCTAGAGATCAAGCACAAAGTGAGTGTCACACAATATAGGAAATGAAAGGATTCATCAAGATTTTTCCATAAGGCTAATAATCTCACAAGGTTATTGTCTAGGGACTTAATCAAGCAAACTCATTCAAGACCTTCATGCTAGGCAATTTGTCTCAAGGCATGACACATACAGATTAGGGCGAATATTAGCATCTTAGACAATTATCCCATCATTGTAGCCTACATAACATGTTCAGGGGACACCTGTCATTAACCTAGACTACCAAAATACATCAAAAAGCCAAAAGAAAGACTCAAGACACTAATGACAAATGCAGACATACAAGAATAACATCTCACCCCATACCTAATCCCTACATTGTGCCCAATGTAGAAAATAAATAAAAGATGAGAAGGTACTCACAAAGACACTGCTACTGTGGAGGTGGTGGGGGAACATATACCGTGTCCTTCTCAGGCTCATCTGTTGCCTCAGTCTCAACCTCTGGTGGAGCAGCTTGCCCTTTAGCTTTAGGAGGTTCATGCTTCTTTACCTCCTCTAACTGTTTACCATTCCTCAAAGACACAGCAGAAATTTATCATTTTGGATTTTCATCCGGTTTGCCTGGAAGTTGACCTGACGGTCTAGGAGCATTGACAGCCTGTTGAGCCAACTGATTAGCTTGAATCTTTTGTTCTTGCTCAATCATTTGTATCTTGGTACCCATAGCTTTGAATTCAGAAACCAGATTCTCAATATCAATAAGTTCAAGTGATTTCTTAGGAGCCACGGGCGGAGGCTGATTCGCCCTATTCTGGTATCCCTGATTTGGTGCATTCTGAAATCCAGGTGGGACTTCATTTCCATATGATGCTTGGTTCTGGAATTACTGTGGATTATGCACATTAGAATTGTTCCCATACCTGAAGTTCGGGTGATTCCTCCAACCAGGATTGTAAGTAGAGGAGAATGGGTCATTCCTGGGGTTTCTGTAGTTGTCTCTAGTGAAGTTTACCTCCCCTTGAGTCATGCCCGGTTGTGTTTCTAGAAAAGCAGGGCAACTAGATAATGTGTGGTTCAGCATACCACAATATTGACATTCAACAACGGGGGGAGGCACCCCTGCCGCACTAGATGAGAGCGGCTTAGCAAGAAACTCCATCTTTAATAACACAATGTCACGCTGTAGAGCTTCCATCTGGGCTGACTTGTGAGTTTCAGCATCAACCTCATAGAGACCTGCAGACCTCTTAGTAGCAGAAATAGAAGAACAAGGATTAGAGTACCTCGCAGCATGAAGAGCAGTCTTTTCAATCAAAGCCCAAGCATCATCTAAACTCATCTCCATAAATCCTCCATTAGAAGAGGTGTCTATAAGCAGTCTAGTAGCATCATCAACTCCTTGATAGAAGATTTGAAGGAGAACATACTTGGTTTGCCCGTGATGTGGGCACTGAATCAGCAAATCCTTGAACAGCTCCCAAGCTTCATGATAGGTCTCTCCATGTTTCATAGCGAAGGCATTGATCTTTGCCCTCATCTCAGATATCTTCTTGGGTGGAAAGTATTTGCTCATGAATACCTCATATAGTTGGTTCCATGTTGTAATGGAGTTCTCAGGTAAGGATCTATACCAAGCTTTAGCCTTCCCGTGAAGAGAGAAACGGAAGGCATATAGACGGATGGCCTCCTGAGAAACGTTCTCCATATGCACCGTGCTCATTACATCGAGGAACGTCTCCATGTGTTGGTGAGGATCTTCTGATGGCGATCCACCAAACTGATTAGACTGGATCAAATTCAGCAGTCCAGACTTTAGCTCGAAGCTACGAGCTTTCAACTCAAGGAGGACCACACCAGAAAGTGGACCAGTGCATGGCGGCATCATATAGTCCCCCAGAGTTTGGGGAGCATACTCAAGCGCATGCACACCTTGCCCTTGATTATCACGTTCACGTTGGAGTTGAGCAATAAGATCATTCAACTGTTGGCGCAGCTGAGCAACATCATCGTTATCTTCCGCCATTTCTTGTCTAGCAATAACAAGATTTTCTCTTAGTCTCCTATGAAAAGTACGTTCATGCTCGGGATCGTAATCGTTGAGTTTGCTAGAACGTAATATATCCTCTTCGCATAGGCTTAAAGAGTCACCTGAAATCACCTACAAGCAAGAAAAAAATCAAAACATATAAAAAGGCCTAGCAAAACTAGTCCGTAGAAACAATCAATACTATCAACAATCCCCGGCAACGGCGCCAAAACTTGATGTGATCTAAACCAACACAAGAATAGTGTAGCCTGAACCAACCGCGTAAGAATACGAGATCAATTGCAGTATACGGATATCGATCACGGGGATTATATATGTATCAATTGTTATCTAGAACTAATAAGCTAAGCCAAGAAAGAGGGATTTGGTTTTTCAACTAAACTAAGACAAACAAGCAAGATTATGAAGAAAATATATATGAGAAATAATTCCAGGATTAAGGTTTCCGACGACAATGCCACAAAGAATTCAACTCGATGCTCATTCGAACTTCATCTTCTTACTAAGTCAAATTGAAGGTAAATTATCTAAAGTCATCACTACTCAGTTGTCGCATGTTGTAGTGATTGTGTCTAAATTAACAAAATCTAGACCCTTTAAGTACTTTATAGATCTTAGGAGAAAATCAATTAAACATTCGTCGTCGCGTTCCGCTCAACCGATTCAAACCTAAGAATCTACGATAATTTATTAATCCTCAAGAGTCCTCAACAATCGTTTAAATGTCACAATACCAATTGTCGATTCCTCAAGTTCAATCCTAGGGTTCCAATAGACACAATTCCCCTTTCGGGTTCATGAAGTCCATCCAAATATCCAATTTCAATTCTCAGCGGTAGCATCTCGAATCTAAAAAGGATTCTAATCGATTGACATCAATTAGGTAAAGCAACTAGGATCAAATCAATTCATAGAATTCAGATAAAGTTCAAGCAACCATCGAAATCAAACAAATTGCGACATTGTCGGGTTCACCCTAACCCTAGAACGGAGAATTTAGCCAAACATGGAAGAATCCATCATCAAATCACTAAATTGAAACATGGAAATAGATAGAAAAGCAAAGACTAAAGGGGAAATACCAATCTTGAATTGAAGCAATGCAATCTCCAAGCAAATCTGTCTCAAGTTCACCAAATCTAATTCAACAAAAGTCTTCTAAAAAGGGCGTCCAACCAAGGGTTTCGAGAGAGACCTAAAGAAATGTTTCCCGCACCCTTTTATAGTCCGGGACATCCCCTAATATAATATTATAAAACCCCTAAAATAATAATAAACTAATGTCAAAAGAAACCAGGTCGAAATTGGCCGAATCTGGCCGATCTGTACAGTGCACGCCCGTGGAGACAAGGTGCACGCCCGTGCACATATGGTGCACGCCCGCGCAGCTATGTTCTGATGGCTTTGTCTCTGATCGAGCTTCTGCACGCCCGTGCGGCCATTGTGCACGCCCGCGCAGATCTGTTCTGATGGCTTTTGCTTCTTCGTCTTTTATCCTCGTTCCTCCTATATGATTTCCGCTCGGCTCTTCTTAGCTTCTGTACTCATCTCACATTTCCTATACAATCTTCGCTTAGCTCCCAAAAACTCCTGAAAACACCACCTTAAAGACAGTAGATCTCTATCCTAGAAACTAAACGAAAAACCTGTAAAAACACTTAAAACACATGAGAAATGACACAAACCTATGCTAAATGCATGTCCTAAATAATGCAAACTATGATGACATCACCGAGTTGAGTGTATATGTGCATTACAGTAGTTGTGCAAACCAGAAAAAGGGTTAAACACTACCAAATAAGAGAGTTCGAACATAACCCTAGGTTGTTTGACACTGCTGTTTCAATTTCAATTTCAATCAAACCTAAAAATCTAACAAGGAGGGGAACGATAAGTCAATTGCTTTCAATTTCAATCAATTTCAATTTCAAACAAACAAAATTCAACTGCCCAATTTCAATTCCAATCAAATTAAATGACAAGTACAGTTCGTCCACCAAACCTAGAAATCTGACAGCAACAAATCTTGAAGAAGAAGATGTACAAAGAGGGAGCTCGCGGCTAGTAGGGAATGATCGAGGAAGATGACAGTCGGGGCACTCGTTCTACTGACTCTTCTTTTTCTCGTGAAGCTTCTACATCTGCACTTGTTGAACGGGATGAGCAGGTAAACTGCCGAGAGAGAAGGTGGGAGGGCGCCGGAACCGAGAGAGATCTTTATCAGATTTGAGATAAGGTGAGTAGATCTAAGATCTCTTTCTCAGATATGAGATTTCTTGGCCAGCGGGAACACATAGATCCGAAGGGAACCTGGGGTTAAGTGTCGAGGGAGCGCGGCGCAAAGAGAGCAGATCTGAGATCTCTTTCTCGCCGGAACAAGTGGCAAGTTCGTCGCCGCCAAAGTTAGCCACGAATAGGAGCACAGCGAAACGAGGAGCAGATCTGGACTGTTGGAGGACGTCGAGTAGGGAGTAAGGGGTACGAGACACAAACGGTTCGCCGCTAGAAGGAGGGAGAAAGGAGAAGAGTTGTGGTTGGCGCTCGGACGAAGCTAGGAGAACTGGATAAATAGGGAGGCAGGAGCGTCTTCCACTCTTCCTCATATATACCTAGGGTAAATTTGGGAAAAAAACATAATGAGCTTTTGGACTCGGCTCGGGCTCGTGTTGAGTTTAAAATACAGTTTAAGCTCGGCTTGTTAAACATATTCGAATGAGCCGAGCCCAAGCTTTGTCGAGCCGAGCCTGAGCCGAGCTTGAGTTGTTCGACTCATATATCAGCCCTATACCCAGGCTAATTGCAAGTGGTTGCGCACTCAAATTAGGCTCCTTTAACTTTCTCATGATCCTTCTTGGTGGATTAACAACAACGTTTGCCATCTCTCCGCCTGTCTCGAACACAAGCCTCCTCTGCAACCAAAAAGATCTTTCAGCCTCGGGATCAAAAGACAAAAGCGGTGAATTAGAAGCAAACTCCTTTCTTCTCCCCGGCAACGGAGCCAAGAATTTGGTGTGGGACGAACGTCAGTGGCACTTTCGCCCTTTTCCAAATAGTAACAAAATCCAAACTTAAACACACAACCTATAGATTAGGAAACCAATCACTTGATAAACCAAATAACTACTAGTATAGCGATGAAGTTCGGTGTCGAACCCATAGGGAGAAGCGATTTCCTATTCAATAACTGTAGACAAGCACTCTTAAAGCAAAGCAATGATCTTTTGACAAGTAGCAAATATATAAAAGTAACCAGATTGCAAATCACAAAGCAAATTGATATCAAACCAGAAAGAACATTTCACCTATAATTCTCTGACAATGGTTGGAATTCATGGTCCTCGGATTGATTCATCAATTATTCATATTCCTAGGTCTACTTGACAAAAGTTAAGAGATCCGCGGAGATTCACTCATCTTATTCAATATCACTAAAGAATAGCATTATGAACTCAAGTAATCAAGACCAATTGGCACATTGACTCTATTCAATCAAGACTATTAGGCGCATACCGAACTCAATCTTAATCAAATATCCTCAACATAGATCAACTGAAATCATCCACTACAAAGACAAAGAGACATCACTATCATCAATATCGTTGTTTGCTATCGATAAAACAACAACGAATTTATAGCTAGAGATGCAATTCCTAACATAGTGATCAAGCATAGAAAGAAACACAAATACAAATTAAGCACAAGATGATAACTAAGAACATGAATAATCAAATAAACTCAAAATTCTCACAATCCAAACAACCATGTCTTCGAATCACGCGAAACTAAGAGTTTAGCAACTCATAGGCCAATTCTCTCTCTCTCTCTCTCTCTCTCTCTCTCTCTCTCTCTCTCTCTCTAATTGTGTTCATCGTCTCATAATAACAACACATCCTTTTGAATAGAACTAAAAAACACCTAAATAGGTCCTAAACGGTCGGCAAAAACCCTAGTAGAAATAATAGGAATTAATATAAAGTAATAGTCTTCGGATCCAAAACCGCATATCCGGGATCTGGGGCAACGGCGAGCGCCGTGCAAGGAGCGACCGACGTCGTCTCTGCAGTGCTCGACGTTCCTCATTTTCCTTCAACAAATTCCAATGTCGTGCCTCCTTGCTCCTCCATATCTCTTTCTCAGCCTCCATATTCTCAAAAAATTGCTTCTTAAGCTCTTCTGAAAGTCCATCCAATGTCGGAATGTAATTATGCAGAATAACCACTAAAAACGCATAGATTCGGAACTCGAATACTTCACAAGCAATAAAAGGAACTAGACTCAAAACATAAAAAAAAAACAATACCTAATAGCAATAAGAAACACCTATAATGCCTATATGAAATATGCATTATCAAATCCCCCCATATTTAACTCTTGCTTGTCCTCAAGCAACCATAAGGAAAAACATCATCTATGCATCCCATAGGAAATCTTTCACAACTTTACTCATCAAAAGCAACATCATCAATAGTGAAAATTTAACCAAACATATAAACATCATAATATGTATATATGGGATCAAGTTGCTTGCATGCTCAAAAATCAACCTTACCAAGGATAAAATGTGTATCTCTCACTATCATGTGTTTAGGCTTTAAGCACACACTCACCTGAATTCCATATACATCAATCAACTCAAATATTGACATTTATATCACAAAATCTCCACCGGATACGTCAATGCAAAAATAAGGACATCAAGAGGACTTTCGCTCAATGGAAACCTTCACAGAATATTCCATTCAGCGAGGTTGTAATGAGGCTTGGTAGAAACATAAGGGCAAGGAATTGTATTTGGTCATGTGGTGCGATAAATTCCGGGAAAACAAGATTCTAAAACTCTCAACATAACACAAACCAACTCAATAAATCAAGCTCACAAATGCACAACATCTCTTAATATCATCAACATAACTCCAAAAAAAACCATCTCATCTCAAATCATCATTTCACATATCATGCAATCTCAACACTCAACCAATGTATCTCATAACCACCATAAATCTCAATTCTTCCTCAGTATGCAAACATAAGATAAATGGCTCTTTTTTTTCCCTTTCTTTTTTTTCTTTCTTTTTCTTTTTTTTTACTTTTCGGATTTTTTTTTCTTGAGCCAAAATACATGAAATCAAATGCATATACATGAGGGACTAAATAAGCACATAACATTACATCTTCCCAAAAACCATAAACCATAACATCACACTTTAGCTTCGTTCTCATCAATCTCCAAAATAGATTCCATAACCCACTCAAAATCTGAATTCCCCTGGAATAAGGGTAAGGCTCATCATAGGCTAGGAATAATAATTTTTTGGAGCTAACAATAAAAAGGCTAAAGGCTCAAATTGGCTTCAAAGCAAGATATAACATAAGGCAGATATGGATAAATATGTAGCTAAAAGGTTGCCTCTATAATTTGAACTTATCAAGCATTGAAAATGTATATAATCGGCCTTAAAAATAGATAACCATGGCAATACTCAATGACAAATGCATAAGAAGAGTATATCACACAAGAAAAGCAAAAGGAATAAAGATGTATCCCTTATAAAGCCAAAAATATCTCACTGGGACAAATTTTTGTTGAATTTCAAGCATACTTCCAAACTTAGATCATACATGCTCAATTATATATGCTCAATCATATTTCACATAAAAACCGATTTTAAAGATAAGATCAAATTATTCCAGAATTCCATGTGATTTATAAGATCATGCCAAGACAAACTCAAATTAAGATGGGTATCTTTGACAACACAATATGCTAAACAACAAAACAAGACTCACTTTTTTTTTCATATTTTCGACATTTTTAAAAAAAAATTCATTTTTGACATTTTCTGTAAGATAAAAGAAATAACGTAAAGGAAATAACAAAGACTCAAAAACAAAAATTAAAAGACAAACTGAAATTCAAACATGCACTAACCTAACTAATTTACTTCAATCTCCCCCCCCCCCCCCCCACACACACACACAGTTACATGTTTCATTGTCCTCAATGCATAGATACACAAAAAGGAACAATGAAAATATAAAAATAAAGGGTTTGAAAAAAGCAAATGACTGGTCAATTACTGTGAAGGCGGGTTCTGGGTTCAAGACCGCTGATTGATTAAATCCATCAATAAGAGACATGTCTCGTGTAATTGATCGATCATCCCAACCATAATCGCATGGGACTTTGTAAGCTTCATTAACTCATCTGCCTGCCGCTTCTCAAATTCGGCAAATTTCTTCTCCACGCAGGTAATGCGCGAGGCATCTTGAATCGTAGGCAGTGTTATCTCGATCTACAGATCTTCAACATCGCTCGCAAGGGTCACAGGATCGTTAGGCTTCCGCAATTGAGTATCGACAGGGACATGGCTCCGGGGGAAATCAACTAACTTCAACCCCACCGGTAAAATAGTAAGCAGATACTGATGATGAGACTGCAGAGGTCCAGATGACCACCAAAATCTCTCAATGGCATATGGTAACTGCTACTTTTCTAACATATGTGCAGACACAACAGCGTTGATGCCCCACGTATAGGAGTGACTCACAGGATGCAGTGAACTAACATCAACACCATGAAATATTGCCAGAATTGTGATCATGCCTCCAAAAGGGGTGACAAGAGGATAATTTCCGCTGCGCTGGCCACGAACCCTATCACACATCTTCAAAAATAAGAGTACCTAATCCGTTACTGTGGTAGACTCAGGAATCAGGCAATATAAGAAATCAATCACACTAGGATCAACAATAGTAATGCTCCCAGACTCATAGAATGTAGAGCCCAAAACTCGCAGACGGTTTCTTTTATTTATTATTCCCCATTTTGCCCATGCCTTATGTAATTCAACCCCCCCCCCCCCCCCTCTCTCTTTGTGTATCAGTTGCAAACGGTTTCTACATTTCATCATCACTCCCCTCCTCTCCTGCACTTTATAAGCTTTCCTCTTCCCGATTCCACGACGGTTGCGCTCTCTTCGACGTTCATTCATCCTTTTCTCTGATCTTCGACTGTTGTTCTGCTGCTTTAATCTCCCGTTCCGATTTTGTGTCGCTCTTCGTTCTTCTAATGGCATCGTCATCAGGTATTGCTCACTGTCATTTCAATGAAATCGGTTTCTGTTTAGGTTTGCTTATATTTTTCTTTAACGGTTACGAGTTTGTGATATGATGCATTGTTTGTTCCTTGAACTGCTTTCGTTTCGAATTTAGCTTTTATGCACATTTGTTTGATCAATTTCGCATGCTTGGTGACTGTAGTTTCCCTTTTTGGTTCTAGGATGTTGTATGCCCTTGTTCTTTCTCTTTTGTGATTCTTGTGTTTTCTATAAGGTTTATGAGTTTGTGATATGATGCATTATTTCTTCCTTGGACGGATTTCGTTTTGAATTTAGCATTTATGTATTTGATCTATTTCTCATGCTTGGTAACAGTAGTTTATCTGTTTGGTTACAGTTTGTTATAGGACCATTTATGGTGGGGAAACCATTTTGCTTAGAATTATCCTTTTAGTGACACCATATTTCCCACTATTTTAATGTTTTACACCACATTGTGCTTTTCTTAGCATTAGCCCCTTTAGGGTATTTGATTCCCTTATCCTAGGGTTGTCCTTTTAGTGACAATATTACTTGGGGTGACACCCCCATCTCTTAATAAAGCATTGTACATAACATTTTAGGGTTTAGGGTTGAACATTTAGGGTTTAGGGCCTTGGCCCTAAACCCTAAAGACTCAAGCGTAAACCCTAAACCGTATTGTACACCACATGTCCTTGTGGTGACAAGATTCTTTACACTATACATGTATCTTTGCTTAGCATTATCCCCTCTAGGGTTGTTTCTTCCCTTGTCCTAGGGGTATCCATTTGGTGACACCATTACTTTTGGTGACACCGTTCTTTCTGCTGACAGAATTTTTGACATTGTTTTAACTGTGGTGAAAGAATTTTTGCTTAGCATTACTTGTCCTAGGGTTGTCCTTTTTGTGACACCATTACTTGTGGTGACACCCCTCATCTCTTAATGAAGAACTGTACATAACATTTTAGGGTTACGTAGTATCTGCTAAGAAGTTACGTATCCAAGCTCATGGTGTTAGGCAATCAGGTGGTCCTATATTTCATGGTGGAGTTGAAGCTACTCTCCGTTCTCTTAAACTTCCTACTTGAAAGAAAGACGTAGTCAGAAAGTCAGCTTTGGGGAAAAAGAAGTTAATTTCCATTGATGCCACGTCTGACTTTGAGAGTCTTGTCCCTCTCAAGAAGGCTGGTGTGACTCAGTCCATGGCCATTGATGCCAATCCTGTTCCTCTCAAGGAGGCAGTGGTGACACGTTCCAACCGTAGTGATACCAGTCCTGGTCCTGTGGTGAAGAAGAGAGAGTTGAGAAGCTCTACTGCTATTGATCGGCCTATGACGAAGAAGCAACGAGTGGTGCTATTTTGGTAATCTTCAAAGAGCCTATCTTACTCTAAGAGTAATGGAGAAGCAAAGAAGGGTGACAATGTTCCAGCTCATGCTGACAAGCCAAAGAGATCCAAGTTTAAGCTACCTAGACCTGTTCCTCCTAAAAGTGGTAAGTTTAGTGCCCCTCCGTCTGAGGCTGCCCCTGATTTGTCTTCTTCTTCTTTTTTTGCAACTGATGATCTTCTTGTTTGGGCTAAAGATTTGGTTGGAAAAGCTGAATTTCTTGAAGGAATTATCAACTCTTTTAGGGCATCCTTTGACAAGATTGAATCACGGTTGAAAGAGTGTGTATTCTAAGATCCTTGTACTTGAGCAGAGAATTGCTTCAATAAAATCTCATCGTTCTAGTCATAGTGATGAAATTGAAGTTGCTCTAAAAAAGCATCGTGGAGAATTGGATGTGTCTATCATGCCTGGTATGGTTGGGATTACGGACAACTGCTCTCAGATTCCTTAGCATGGGTATCTTTTTAACTGTTTACATGAAAAGGATGATAACAGTACTTCCACTATGTCTGGCCCTGCAGATTATTTTGTTCGTCCATCAACTAATGCGTCAATTTCAATAGAGGATGATGTTGATTGCACTGCTGATGGGACATATCTGGGTTCACCGAAGATAGTTGATGACAGGGTTCTCCCTTCTGCTGATGTTGATGTGTCACTTGAATTAAGTAAAGATTGTAGTCCTCCTCCTCCTGATGTTGCTGTTTCAGTTGATAAGATTGTTCATGACAATGCTTTTACTTCTGCTGAAGTCCTTGCTTCTAAGGCTGAAACTGGTGACATTTTTGTTCCTCTTACTGATGTGGTTATCTCAAGTGAAGTGGTTATTTCATATGATAAGTTTAATCTCAATGGTGTTCCTGCTGACAGTGGTGTCCCTTCAACTATTGTTGTGTCACATGTGGGAATTCAAGCTTCTTCTTCTGCTTCTACTGTTAATATTAATGCCAGTGGGTTTGTTGCTCCTACTGAAGTCATTATTGCACCAGATGGACTGATGATTCCAGCTTTGCTCCCACCGAAGTTATTCTATCAAGTTCCACCAATATTGCTCTTTTTGTTGCTCTTATAGTTGTTCTTTCTTCACAGGAGTGCATTAATGACATTAGTGTGCCAAAAGATGTGCTTGGTGAAAGTGTTGGAGCTGCTACTTTTGTTGTTGGTTCGACTGATGCAATTGATGACAATTCTGCTTCTGGTGACATTGTTGCTCCTACTGTTGTTCTTTCTTCACTGGAGTGCATTAAAGACAGTAGTGTGGCAAAAGAGGTGGATGGTGCCAGTGTTGGAGATGATACTATTGTTGGTGCTTCAAATGATGCATTTGATGACAGTTCTGGTGTTGGTGTCATTCTTTGTTATTCATCTGATGTGAATGATCCAACTGGTGCTGCTGATGTCAGTCAATGTTTCTCCTACATATAGTCTACTTCATAACATCACTGATTTTGTGCAGCTTGTACCGTCAGATGATGAAAAAGAGGTTCTGTTAAGGCGTTCCCATAGGGTTGGAAAAACTGCCCCTACAGTCCATACTTCTTATACAAATCCGTGTAAACCAAAGAAGCCTCGCCTTCCTAAAGAACCAACAAACTCTTTTCTAACCAAAGAGGCTCGTACTGATTTTTAGCTTTAGATCTCTTGGGTAATTACCTGTTTTTTTTATCTATCTTCTCTTTTTCATATTTCTACTTCCTATAATAAGTTTATTTATCTTTTGTCTTATTTTTATATTTTTTTTGTTTTTGTAGGCGTGATGGGATGATTAATGGGTTTACTGTTGATAGGAACAAGTCGTTTTTCACTGAGTTGGTGGGGAAGGGCTTCTGACTTCGTGATATTGTAAGTTCATTTTTGTGTTACTTGGTCCTATGTACATGTCTTTTTCTTTTTATTACATTTGGTGATAGTAGTTTGGTGACAGTTAGGAATTATTCTTTTTCTTTTCACATCATATTGATGAATCACTTTATCATTTGAGAAAGCGCCTTCACGACTTTCCTGGTCAATATTCAAGCACTCTTACATTAGACACCATTTTTGTAAAGGCCGAATATATTTTATATTAATTTATTAATATTTTAAAGCAAATTTATATATTATTTTATTCAATTATAAAAATGGGAGAAAACTCGTTCTCGAGCGCAAGTTTCGGTTTTAAAAGTCATTCCGACATTGTTTTAAGATTTGGGATTGTAGCGGTTTTTAATTCCTCTTTCAAACTCCGAGTTTTGATAAAAAAAAAAATTTAATTCCGATTATCTTGAAATTGATTGGAAAATTTTGATTTAAATTTGATTTAGTCGGGATTTGATCGAGCGAGCGGATTTCGAGTCTATTTCCGCTATTTTGAATTCTTTTGTGGGGGACCAATTCCATTTATTTTCTTTTTCTTTTTCTTTCCCTCTCCCTCCCCCCCCTCTCTCTCTCTCTCTCTCTCTCTCTGTTGTTACCTCTGCAGAACTCACCCACCCACCTTGCACACAACTCACCTTGAGGATTGTTGTCCTTATGCAGCTCACACCCACAATGTTTGTACAAATTTTCCCTCAAAATTGGAGATCCCTCTACCTTAAACCCTCAGCAACACAATTTCCCTTCTCTTTCTCTTCACACGCAGCCCTTTCCTTTTGCCCCAATCACCGCCATTCCTCCTTGCCCCTCCTTACCTCTCCTCGTTTATGCATTCCCAACAACCTCCTCATTCGATGATTTCCATCAGAAACGGCTCCTGAACGCAGCTACGAGCCGCCATCGACAGAGCTGCTGTACTCCGGTCTCCTCCGCCTCCAAATACTACCTACCATCACCCCCAGATCTTCCTCCTTTCCCCCTTCTTCTCACTGAGTCGCTTGATTTCGTCTCCGTTGAAGCCGTATCGACCCCGGCGATCTCAAATCCTCTTCGGAAAGGCTTGAGACCCCCCGGTGAGGACCTCTTCTTTCCTCTGTCCTTTATTTGTCTGTTCCATGTCCCTGATTGTCAGGAATGAGGGTTGGAGCTCTGTTCGTTGTTCTAAGATTGGGGAAGAGGGGATCCGTTTCTCTTTCCTTCCTTATCTTTCGTTTTCCGTTGAAGCTCTGTTCGTTGTTCTAAGATTGGGGAAGAGGGGATTCGTTCCTCTTTACTTCTGATTTCGGATTGGGTATAAAATCCGGGTAGGGGTTTTGGGTTTTTCTTCAGCTTTGTGAGATTGAGGGTTGGGCCTTTGCCCTCTGGATACGGGTCTATCTTTGGGTTGGGGATTGATTTGGGTTGTGACTCTGGGTCCCTCATTCAGATTGGGCTGGTTGGGCTTTGTTTTTTTAATGGTTATTATTGTGTTTCTATGTTATTTTGACTAATGTCATATTATAAATTATGCTTATATTAATTATTGTTAGCTTGTGATATTATTCTGATCTTTAGGATAAATATATTTCGGAAAAGAATTATATATATTGTTTAAAAGTAATATTATGGAATATGTATTTAGTATGTTTTAATTTGTGATTTTTAAAAAAATTGAAATGAATTATGGGTTTTAATTTATAAATATGGGTGTGAAAATAAAGTTATTGTGGTGACTAAATGTCGGAATTTGTTATATAATGATTTTGAAATAAAATGCCAGAATTATTTCTATAATATGATTTTCAGATATTGATTTTAAGGTTTAAATGTTGACTGTTAGGATTTGACTAAGTACGATTTTAAAAGAATTGTTGATTTTCTGAGTTGACTTAACTTGAGATTTAAGAGTTTGGAAACTTTGGGAAAATGATTTACTTGATTCAACTTGGTGAATTTATCATCGAATCCTTCTTGAGAATTTTTTGAACTTCAAATAAGATATGAGATGGTATATGATGATGCAAGATGAGATGATGGATGAGATATTATATCTTGAGATGATATGAAAATGAAATGATTTGTGATGAGATAAGACGGAATGATCGGAAATGAGATATGTGAAGCTATGTATGATAGTTAGGGGTGGCTTGTGTGATTTAGATAAACTTATGCATATGTGTATATCTATTAGGTGATTTGTGATAAGTTGGACATTGCTTACTATTGGTGTTGATTTCTTGGATTCTACGCGCCTCCAGGTAAGTATCATACGAGACTTACTCAGCAACCTGGACCTCCTGCCTGATGTGTCATATAGTGTGTAGGTGTTGCATATGCATAAAAGCATGCCATGGAGTAACATGCATAGGACTTGCACTTATGAATGAGCATCCCTATTCTTTATGTGTTTGAAAAGAGGATGTTCGTTATCTTTAGAGTCGTTATTAGGGTCATTGGGGCATTCGTGTTTCATATCGTTTCGGTCCCCAGTCGAGTCTTATGATATCACGGATATTGTCTAAGGCACGCCCGGGCTTCCCCTCGGTGGGCTATTAGGGGAGGCAACCTAATATCACAGATCATTAACGAGGCACGCTCGTGATATTAGATTGGGAGATTTTTCATATAACACTCTAATATCACGGATCATTAAAGAGGTACGTCCAGGATATTAGGGTCTTTTATTTCTCATATTACACTCTAATATCACGGATCATTAAAGATGTACAACGGGGATATTAGAGCTTTGTGTAATTTTAATATCAACCTAATATCACGGTATCCTCTGGGGACGTCCGTGATATTTGGTGTAATTTCTTTTCATATATTGAACATATATCTCAGTTTGGTAGGTCCGGGCTATATATTTATATCCGGCTTTTAAAATATATTTTTTATTTTTGTAATACTACATGTACATAGGGTTTGGCCAAACTTATAACACACGGGTACAAAGTTTGTCCACAAAACTAACAATAACTTCCAGATTAAATCGAAAAATAGTTCATTACAATCTAAATTGCGTCCTTCGGTAAACCAAAGTCTAATCTACTATCAGAAATCATACTTGCTAATGTTCGACAGATTTGGAATGCTCTCAACTTGACCTTTGGTTCCCGTCCAAGGAGCTCATTTGCCTTTGTGATGTCCGGCTTCCTCTGTCTGGGGTCATCAGGAGTGTTCTCCACCGTCACTATCTTCACCGTCATGAGATCAGTAAGCAAGAAGGCATGCAGTGTAACTAGTAGGAAGTAGGAACTGACCTCTTTCAGAGTCTCAGCAAGTTCAATCATTGTGAATTCACCTGATGCAGAAAACCATTTATGACATCAGTAACCTATATTGATGGATCTGTTTCAATGCATTCAAAAAGATTTTTCTTCTCTGCAAATTACCTGGATTGCCAATGTTAATAGGTCCAGTGTTGTCTTCTTCCATGAGTCTGATGAGGCCATCAACCTAATCAAATAAAAGTTCTTTAAGTGTTCAAACGATTTTTGGTTTGTATTATTGCATTAAACTTTATGATTCTTGAACGAGACGAATAATAGATTACCATGTTAGATACATAACAGAAACTACGTTTCTGTGTTCCCGGAGCTTGAACTGTCAATGGTTCTTTTCTACATAAGGCACATTTCCAATAAAAGTGATCAGTATGAATTTTTATCTACATGAAAAAGAGGTATGTAAGTAATGTAACACTCAAAGGAGTCAGTGATAGCATGCATTTAGGTAGGCATAATAGGTTGCATTTAGTTTAGTTAAGATGCATATCATGCATGATTTAAGTAGAATTTGCATATTTGCTTTCTATGTTGGTGGAGTTGGAATCTACACGTTTTTATTGATTATTTAGGTAACTGTGGATCCGAGAAGGATAAATGGGTTGATAACGCATTGGATGAGAATGTCTAGTTGATCGAAGAAGCTTAAATGAAGATCTCAAGAGGTCCTGAGAAGAAGAAACGAACCTAAACGAAGAACAAGTCTGCAGAAGTTGTCGCCAGACATGCTGAACTTGTTTTGAACTTTCTGGAGGCCTCGGTTGTCCGATCGATTATTATGATCATGCGTTGGAAAACTCTTTCAGAGAGCTACAACTTTCATGTTGACGTCGAGAGCTGATTCAAGACGGATTTTCCGTGAAAGACCAATGCAGCGGCCACCGCATGGTGTGCAGCGGCCACCGCATGGTGTGCAGCGGCCGCCGCCAAGGACGATGCAAAAAGAATACCGATGCTGCGGCCGCGGCATGCATGCGGCATCTGCCGACAACGTTTATACGCTGCGTTTTGTTTAAATTAAACTCATAACCTTTTGATTTCTTTTATAGCCGACTTCGATGTTTTAAAAGGCCAAATTTTATGTTATTTTAAGAACTTCTATTCCATTCCACGTTCTATCAGACGATTGGAGAGAGAGCGATGTTCGTCATGGGCGGCTAAACTCTCTTCGTTCTACTTGCAATTTGAAGCTTTATTTGGATTGATTGTGAGTTTCTGAATCTTGTTCCTTATTTTCGTATATTGAATGCTTCAACTTCTTTGTGCTTGATTGTTTATTGTTTTGTTCTATCTTGTCTGGCCAACTAGTTAGATCAATTCAATTGCTAGGGTTTTGTAGATTCATGATTGCGAACCTTAACCCAAGTGGTAAACTTATCCCTTTAGGGCTGATTGAACTAATTGGATAGGTAAGAAGCTGGATGTATTGTTAAATCCCTCTTTAGGGACTGCAAATACATTGGTTAATCTCTGGTCTTAAAGCTATCAATTGGGTTAAATCCTTCTTTAAGGACTGTTCGATTGATAAGGGTTTCTAGGACTGATTGGACTAGTAATTATATTAGGTCGGGACAAAGGCATTCATAGGAAGACTAAAAGGACAAGAGGAAGTTACAATATCAATTCAACCAAATAAAGTGGATAGTTGTAGGTAGAGCGATCTTCTCTAAATTGTTTTGCATCAATCTGTTTATAGTTTATTTTGCTTTCTTTCTTATTTCAATCACCAAACCCCCCTTTCTACTAATTGGTAAATACACATTGCTAAGAAATACTTGTTTCTCCGTGGGATCGACCTCTTACTTGCTTGCTATACTAGTTTGTAGGTTTGAGTTTTATTTTGATACGGTTTATGCGACTAAAAATCGTCCATCAGTTAGCAATAGATTCTGTTTTAAATTTTTGCTCCTTTCCACCTAATTGCAAGGAAGGAAGCACCTCATTAAATGTCCAACACACGGTCAAAACACGTTCTGGCCATCAACCCAATTTGAGTTTTACCCAGTAAATTGGATATATAAAATAATAATCTATTCAATCAATTGGTTAGGCAAATCTCTTAGATGGCAAACAAATTTCAAACAACATACAGACTTGTGCAATATTGCACATTGATTCTCCATAAATATGAAACCAGATATAAAAGGTTAAGAAATTTACCTAAGAGCTTGAGCAATAAAATTGTTGAAAACACGACCATCGTCAATATTCATGCGAGGCCCATAGGTATTGAAGATTCGGGCCACTCTAATCTCTGCTCCACAAATGTTCAAAAGAAAGAAAATAAAAATCAAAGAATGGGCTGTGGGGTTGATTGAAATGTCCTATAAGGAACAACTTTGTACCTATGCCATGTTGCATGTGGTAATCAAAGATTAAAGTTTCAGCGACACACTTCCCTTCATCATAGCAACTTCTAACACCTACAACACAATTCACAAATCCATACTTTTAGAAGTAAATCACATTTTATGAATGAAACTAATGACTAATGTAAAAATAACTCAAGCAGAACATACCAATTGGATTCACACTTCCCCAGTAGAATTTTGTCTTGGATGCACAAGGGGATCACCATAAACCTCAGAAGTTGATGTAAGCAAAATCATGTTCAATAATCAGATGAAAGAACTCCATGAGAAATTGAATGAGCTTAATCTCTCTAGCAACACTACTTATACAATGAATGCCTGGGAAATGACCTTGCTCCAACTCGCTTAGCAAGACCCAACACGTTCAAGGTGCCCATCACATTTGTCTTGATAGTCCGTTTTCAGCAATAAATGAAGATCAGTAAACACGCTATTTTATGCATATAAATTTTTGATAGAACACAAATTCAATAAAGCAATATAATCATTCGATGCTAAATTTTAAAACATAAATGCAACGACACCTAAATTTATAAGCAATAAGCATAAAATATGGCGAAAGTTCACGATATTTACAATCACCATTTTTTTGTTAAAGAAAACAATATATGCATGCACTTATATATTTTTAGTATGATGCAGTTACACTTGCCTTTATAGGGTTGTGCTTGTAGAAAATAGAAGTAGGGCAGGCAAGGTGATAAATATGATCAACCTCAATCAATAGGGGTTCTGTGACATCTGTAGATACAGGTGCGTTGAAATTTTGTCAGGGTACCAAAAAATAATTAAAAGATAAACCACATAAATATGGATGAAGGATGTCAAGAAAAGAGCCAAGGCAAACAGGTAGTAGTACAATCACAAAAACAATACAGACAAAGTAAATGGCACGCACCATGGCGAATAAGCTCAAATCTTGGATGGCCAATCCATTTCCTAAGATTGTCCTTGGAGCCGGTGAAGTAGTTGTCAGCAACAATAACCTGCATAAAACGAAAAATCAGAAATTTTGAACGCACATTGCAAACAAATTTAGCCATTCTTGATAGAATTGTATAGATGGGTTCTTCACTTCGTTTTTTTCATTCTCCATCAATTTGTCGACTAGATGAGAGCCAATGAATCCGGCTCCGTCAGTGACCAAAATCCTCATGTTAGGCTGCCACAAAAAGTACCATGTTAAAAATGAGAAAAAAGGAGAATGCATAGCCCTTCTTCCTCTCTTCAAAGCTAAATAATCATTTTAGAGACAAGAATAGGCCGTCGTCAACCTTGTATCACTGAGTGAATGCAAGCTAATTAATCATTTCCTTTGCCTTGAGTGATCAATCGGCCTCAGCTAGTAAGTAATTTGAGAAATTAAAGTGGTTGATCCTCATAATCGTCAACATAGGTAAACAGGGCACATCAACTCAAGAACAAAGACCTTACCGGAATAAATTTCTATGGAGAAACAAAACTGTCTACTAAACGATAAAGAGAGTAAAGATATATACTACACATAAAGATTATCTATAATATATAGATCTACATCATAAATACACAAACTGTAATCGAATACTTTGAATTTAAGTTCATATTCCTCCATCACTAAAGTTCCATTTCAAGTGCAATCCCAGTTCCATTTTAAGTGCATTTCAAGCACAAATTGTAACCGTCCCCCCTCTCTCCAATGTTCCATTTCAAGTTCCATTTCAAGTGCAATATCAGTTCATATTCCTCCATCACTAAAGTTCCATTTCAAGCACAAACTGTAACCAATGACTACATCTTCCAAAATGGGCAACATAAATGGTTGAAATCCATTCTAATTCTCTAAATTATATATACATATCTAAAGCTCAATCAAGCCATTTCTAATCTCTAAATCAACACAACTACAAAGTGAGGAGATGTGAACTTACCACGAGTAAAATAGGGCCAACCGAGGCGAACCGAGATGGATGCGACAACTTAGGGTTTAGAGACGAGAGGCGAACAGAGAGCGATGAACAGAGAGCGGCGAACAGAGGGAGGCGAGATGGCCTTGGAGGCGAATAGAGACGAGAAAGGAAGCGAGATGGCCTCGGAGGCGAGCAGATCTGACTGTGCAGTAGGAGACGATGGTCGAACAGAGAGTGATGAATTATGCAGTAGGAGGCGAGCAGGTTTAGAGACGAGATTCTACTGGCCGCGGAGGCTGTGCAGTAGAAGACCGAGATGGCTGTGCGCAGATTCGGTGAAGACAGAGTCTGAGACGCCTGAGCGAACAGTGGGCGAGACAGGAACGAGATTCGACTGGCCGACAGCGAACAGTGGGCGAGACAGTGCCGGTAGTGAACAGATTCAGCGAGACCGAGACGCCGGATTTAGCGAGACAGAGACTGAGACGCCGGATTCAACGCCAACAGTGAACAGATTCAGCGAGCCAGGAACGGATTCAGCGTTGAGGGTTTAGGGTTATGCGATTTGAGGATTCGGTGAAGACAGTGAACAGTGTGGGCAAATGCGATTATGCGATTGGAGAGAGAGGGGGACGGGTTGCTAGGTTAAAAAAGCTCTAATATCTCGCTTTATTGAATCCGGGATATTCTAACGTGATAATAACCCTAATATCCCGGGCGTGTCTCCGATTTTCAAGTCCGAAATATTAGCTTTTATCACACTTATGCTACCCACCCCTAATATTCCGGTTTTTATGATTTAGATCCGTAATATTAGCCTTTTACCCATTAATTTTTTTTTTCTTTCAAGCGAAAAGGTCCTAATATTACGGATATATAAGATCCGTGATATTAGGGTTATGTAATAAAACCAACATTTTGTACTAGTGCATGCTTAGGACTTGCATTTATGAATGAGCATTCCTATTCTTTATGTGTTTGAAAAGAGAACGGTCGTTATCTGTAGAGTCGTTGCTAGGGTCATTGGGGCATTTGTGTTTCATATCGTTTCACTCCCCAATCGAGTCTTATGATATGGTTGCGGCGGTGACCGTATGTCCTACCTAGGCTTCTTCGGAGTTGGGTATGGACAGATGGTTGCGGCACCGACCGAGCGTCCTACCTAGGCTGATTCGGAGTTAGGTACGGACATATATGACCCTGGAGTGGGCATAGATATGGGGATATGTCACTTGGAATTCTTTGGGCGCCTTTACTGTACTTCCACACTTATATTTACATATCCTGATAAGCATGCTTGTGTGATTTAAATCATGTACTGCATTAGATCATCCTTTATTTAGGTATAGACATGTTATATATATGGCCTCAGTGTGGTCAGAAGACCCACAGGTGATTACTGGGCCCGACTTCGTGGATAGTGTTAGGCACCGGCTCCTTGCTTGCTCCTTGCTTCCGTGGCAGGAAGTCTCCTTGGCGAAATCAAAGAACCTGACTAATCCGCTAACTTGGCTAAATGGTAAATTATTCCACTTATGATTTGGTTTTGACTCGGCTTTGTCGTGGCATGTTGTATCTTAATTTCGTTTTCCGCTCTATTTCTTGATATGAGTTTTACGGCTTAGTCATTAGGGCAGGATAAGGGTACCCAAAGACCCTACGATGATTTTATGGTTCCAAATCCCTCTTTCATATTGATCCTTAAAAGAGGTTTGAAACTTCGACCCGTACCTGGATTGCAAGATCCAAACGAAGATATCCGATCTTCGAAACGTAACCCAGATATTTATATCTGGGCCGTTACAATTTTTATTACCAAGATTGGGGCGTATGATCCTGATTGAATTTGAAATCGCCATACAATTGATGAGTCTTTCCACAAGTATTTCATTGGTCTCTCTCCTCCTTGTGGGAAGCCATGGGAAGGTGTCAAGAAGGTCTACACCTCTTTTAATATTGAAAACAAGCATTGGGTTGCACTTGAGATTCAGTTGGATTCGAAGCAGATTATTGTGTATGACTCTCAGTGTAATTACTACAAATATGAAGTTATAGCTCAAAAGCTTGCTTAGACTTGTCAAATTCTTCCTAATCTAATGAAGAAGAGTGGTATGTTTTCTAATTGTGATGACACTCCCTTTGATGTTGAGAGAGTATCGGGTTTGAAACAAAATGACGAAGGGTACCTTTTGTTTGCCATCTTTTTCTTCTTTTTTTTTATTTTCTGTTTCATCATATTACATCTGCTCACTTTTTCTTTGTGTGTTATTATGTAGGGGTAGTTGTGGGGTTTACACCATAAAGCATATTGAACATTTTGTATTTGATCGTGACATGGATCTTGTCAATGATGACTACGTTCAGGCTTATCGTGAGAGGATTGCATCTGATCTCTTCATCAAGCAATGAACATTTGTTTAGTTTATCACAGAAGTTTCTGTAGTTGGGACATTGTAGATTTGAAATTCCGAAATACATTTACTTATCTAATTATGAGATATTAAGTTGATGTTACCTGCATGGTGACATTTTGAAATACTTGAACCAAGTTTGTTGTATTTTAGAATGAATGCTTGCATATTAATATCTATGTTGCTTTTAATAATTTTATGTATTATGCCTTTTATATTTGATAAGTCTCCATAATTTCAATTCAATTTCAAAGTTTGATGATTTCCGGCGACAGGCTCGCTATTTTTACCTTGGTGACATTGTTTTTCTATGTGCTAGTGGTTGCCTTTGGTGACAGAAGATGCATATCTATTAATTGAACTGTTTTGATGCCATGTATTTAAAATCACATGGTATTTTGCTTAGCATTATCCCCTCTAGTGTTTGGTGACATTATCCATTCTTATGACATAATTTTTGACACTGTTTTCATTGTTGTGACACCATTTTCCCCATTTTTTTTTAATGTTTTAAATCACATGTAGCTTTGGTTAACATTATCCCCTTTAGGGTATTTGCTTCCCTTGTCCTGGGGTTGTTATTTTGGTGACATCATTACTTGTGATGACACCATCCATTCCGATGATAATATTTTTGACACTGTTTTCATTGTGGTGACACAATTTTCCCCACTGTATTTTTTATTGTAAACCACATGTAGCTTTGCTTAGGATTATCCCTTTTATGATATTTTCTTCCATTGTCCTAGGGTTGTTCTTTTGGTGACACCATCCATTCTGATGACATAACTTTTGACATTGTTTTCACTGTGGTGACACCATATTTCCCACGGCTTTTATGTTTTAAACCACATGTAGATTTGCTTAGCATTATCCCATTTGGGGTATTTGATTCCCTTGTCCTAGGGTTATCCTTTTGGTGACATCATTACTTGTGGTGACACACCACATGTCCTTCTGGTGACAGATTTGATTGCATTGTATTTTAATTTTTGGATGATATGTACTGAACAACACATGAATCAATTTGTTTCATTTTGAGCAGAAACTAAAAGCTGGTGACAGTTTATATAATGTGCAGTGTAAGAAACTGGTTACAGCTAACATTGTATTCAATATAAGAAGAAAAAAACATAAAATGTACTAAATCTCAATGTAGCATAAATTGTCTAGCTGTTCTGATGACTCTTTGATCCTTTTGCTCTATATTTTATAGCTGAAGGTTCCCTTTTTTTTAGGTCGGCCTCTTCTTTTACGCACCAATGATGGGGGATATTTCTGCTATTTGATGTCATCTGGCACAATCCACTCTGCTGCACGTAACACTGGATATATTGTCTCTTGATAAGACAATGTCCAAGCTTCATTTGTGTAATATTGATAATATACCTCAAAACATTCAGTTTTTTCTCTCTGATGACAACAAGCGTGTGTACACAAGGTATCTTGTCATAATCAAATATCATACATGTACAAGATTTCTGCTTCAGATCAACAAGAACACGATTCATGCCACCAAAAACTTCAAACTAGAAATCATATAGTTGTTTGAAAGTGTACATTCATGATTCGCTGCATCTTATGTACACTGTATCACTTATTTTTTTTGGAAGCTCAAACTTGTTATTCTCATATTATTTTCTACGACCATTGAACCATTTTGTTAGTTTCTCTCTGATTGCATTCAGTAGTTCTATAATTGGGAATGATCTATCTTCACCGAATACACTATTGATTGTCTCTGCATTGTTTGAAGTCATCATATTGTACCTGTCAGCTTTTGAATAAGCTCTTTCCCATTTCTCAAACTTCAGATCTTCAAGAAATTTCTTCATCTTGATGTTGGCATTAGTAATGCATTCAAAGTAGGTGTTGAATTCTGAAATTGTGTAACTGTTTACAACATTTTCAAACCACTCACAAAGACTCTTCTTCTTGAATTTTGACATTATATTCCGCTTCAAGCGCCATCTACATTAATAATTCTTATCATTTGGGTAAACCAACTATAACGCTCTTGCAATGCTTTGATGATGGTCAGATACAAAAACCAGCTCTTCACTTGATGGGATGACTGTTGCAAGCTTTCTAAAGAACCACTCCTAAGAGTTGTTGTTTTCAGTGTCAAGCACTGCAAAGCTAATAGGGAAAATCTGATGAATTGCATCTTGTGCAGAAGCTGTGAGGAGAGTGCCTTTGTATTTTCCTTTTAGAAATGTACCATCTACCACTAGTACCTGTCATATTGAGTTTGATTATAATTTTGCAGATATCAAACTTATCTAAAAAAAATATTGAAAAATATTTGGTTACAATAATCAAACTCACTTTTGATTACATGCATGTAATTTAGCTACTGAGATCAAAATTGATGACAATATTCCCATATGAAACAACAATTGTACTCGAGATTAAATAAAAGACATGTATTAGTTATGATTAAATCTAAGAAATCCATTGATGACATGCATACAAATTTAATCAAACCTAGCTATCAAAATGTAAAAAATTTTACCTTTCACAGAATTGGGAATGCATGGATACATTGTCCAAATGCAATGAACAAATACTTGAACCTTGATTGGGAGTCAACTTGAATGAAGGTGACAGTTTCAGCATTATGTTGCTTTAGGACACAATAATATGCTGGTAATAAATCAAAGCTTTCTTCTAATGACCCCTTTACTATCGTTTTTGCTGCATCACGAGCTTTCCATGATTTCCAGTAGGTCACATTTATTTTGAAGTCAGCTCTTATGATGTTTCTAATCTGACTTGGAGTTGGCCCCTTTTTCATGTCTTCATATATGTTCACATGATGTAAAAGAGTCAATAAAATATCAAAGGAGTGATTACAAGAAGGAATTACAGTATATTTCACCTTGGTTTGATCTTTTCAGCTAAAAGTTTGTAGTTAGGAGCGCGACGTTTGCCAATCCTTACTTCCAAACTACAACTATGTTCTTGATTGTATTTCTTTATTTGAAATATAGTTGATCCAGTTAATATCACCGTGAATTTTCCAATCACAACTATCCGCAACACAAATTGTTCTGTAATAACTTGGTGTTGCCTTTTTCACCCTGTAAGCAAACGTTTCTTGTGTAGCCAACAATGCAATAGCAGTTTTTAGATCTTCTTTTGTTCTGAACAGTTGTCCCAAAGCTATAATAAAGCCCCCCTTTCTTGAACTTATAGATTTTGCATAATTTGTGGACATTGTAGTGCTACTGATGCGACTCTCAATCTCGAAATCATCTTCATTATCACTTGTATCATTGGCATCATTTATGCAGTCAAAATCATCATTCTACACACAAAAGTTGTCTTCTGTTACATATGTATCCTTGAAATAGCTGTCAGGATGTAAAACCCATTGATTTTCATCATTCATAGATTGTGTAACCTGATCTTCAATGATTTCCTTTACAACAGTAGCATATAAAGGCAATGTCCAATTCACTTCCTTCTATTCACTAATTTGAAAGAAACTCATCAAATCACTGTCATTCTCAATAAAAAAAAAAGGCTCCATAGTTTTCTTGAAAGGATGCAAGTGACTGAATTGAAGATTAGGAGCCAAACTGTCATTGTTGATGAATCTGTTAATTATCTCAGTCTTCATCTCATACATTCTCATAGGTCGATTGATGACAATCACTTTTGATGACACGTCCCCAACAAAAACTAAATCATCTTCTTCCATTTTCCATTCTCCTCCAAATTTTACTGTTAGCAGATTGACATCCATTATACCTATTCCCTGGTCACATCTGTTAAATTTAATACATATACTCTGATGGGACAATTTGAATCAAACTCAGATACTGTGATGATAGGCATCCAATTTTATTCAAAATGTGATCAAAATTAAATGTAGCTACTAGGATGACAGGCATCCAATTTTATTCAAACACAGATATCATAATCAAATTAAGCTACTTTGATGACATTCATCCAATTTTATTCAAACACAACTATCATAATTAAATTTAGCTACGTACTGTGATGACATGCATCCAATTTATTCAAACTGAGATCAAAATCAAACTAGGTTTAGCTACTATGATGACAAACATCCAATTTTATTCAAACACATCTATCATAATGTCGAAAACAGAATTCGGTATTACAGTACAACAATCACCAAATTAGCTACTGAGATGAAAATCATCAACTGGGATCAAAATCGATGACAATATTCACATCTCAAACAACAAACGAGCATAAATTCGATATTTACCTCTTTTGAAATCTGAATTCGGGATTACAATGCTATAACCGAGCACAAATTCGTTCAAGTTTGATGACCGATGGCGAAATCGACGATGCCTGATGAAGAAATTGGCGTTCCTTCTCTAAATCGAGATCGAAATCTTCGAAATCGGGGAGATCTGAGATGACTGGTGTTTCTTCGTCGTTCCGTGAATTTGAAGAAACGGGGGAGACCGATGCAATAGGAAAAATAGAAGGATATTGAAGCTAGGGGTTAAAATGGCATTTTAGGACAGTTTGCAAAATGCATTATAAAAATGGACATTTTGCAAAATGCCCTTGTGAAAAGGACACTTACCAAAAAAGATCCTAAATAGTATTCCATTCATTCAACAAAATCTATCATTTATTATTCACGCATGGTTTTTATCATGATAAAAACGATATAAAATAATAATAATTTTTTTTATAATCACATACTTACTAGTTATAACTATTTAATGATAAAAAAATATTAATAAGAAAGTTAATATTTTATATAGTGTTAACACTCTAGAAAAAGTGCGTGAATAGTAAATAAAATATTTTGCCGAACGGAGATAGTATATATACATGGCAGATCTTCTACAACGCCTTTCCTACTCCGCTCCCTACAACACAAAAATATTTTACATTTATTTAATCTTTAAAAAAATTAAAAAAGTTATATTTAGATTCCTAATATCTAGTTTTATATGTTTATTGTAACGGCCCAGAATTATAATTTCCGAGTTACGTTTCAAGGGATAAAACCCCTTGTTCGGATCTTGCAATCCAGGTACGGGTCGAGGTTTCAACTCATTTTAAGGTTATTAGAAAGAGGGATTTCAAACCCTAAAGTATCGTAGGGCCGTTGGGTACCCTTAATCTGTCCTAAGACTATGTCGCGGAAACCATTTAAACGGAAGTAAAGCGAAAGTAAAGTACAGATACAAGTGCCACGGCGGAGCCGGGTCAAAACGGAGTCAAAAGTATAAATCCAAAACAATATAATAAGAGTCTGGTGAAGTCTATAACTCCAGCGCTCACTCTCCGCCGACAAAATGACCTGCGCAATAAGCAAACAGCACCGATAGGATGAACATAAATAATTCCTAAAAAAATTGATTTGGGGCGGGATCAGATCGATGCCCACTTAACTCTGCATCCCAACCATAAGCACACATATACGCTATACCTAATAAAGATGCTCTAATGCAGTACGAAATTCAAACACACTAGCATGCTCCTAGTTCATAA
Organism: Persicaria tinctoria; assembly: GCA_037127255.1. Classification (NCBI taxonomy): domain Eukaryota; kingdom Viridiplantae; phylum Streptophyta; class Magnoliopsida; order Caryophyllales; family Polygonaceae; genus Persicaria; species Persicaria tinctoria. The sequence goes on from JBANSL010000007.1 coordinate 44,370,863, forward strand.
TAATGTGCAGAATTACTGTAAAGGGCCCAAGACAATGCCAAGTGGCATATCCCTCTCCTACCTCCACCCCTTCCGACAGGCGGAGACTGGCCAGCTCGTGAATGCATTCATTCATAATCAGGGGGCACGCATGCCTAACCCGCTCCACAATAAAGCCCGCAGGCATATCATAATATAAGGAAGTACTCGATTGACTCAGGGTACCCGATGAGGCTGGGCTACCCTATGACCCTAGCAAAGACTCTAGGACTATCACAGATAACGGCCGTTCTGTTTACATACACATAGAGAAATAGAATGCTCAACGATCAATGCAACCTAGCATGGTACTACATGGCATGCTGATCATGAATGCAACACCTAGTATATCATGCACCTATAGCAGGGAATAGCTCTATTCAATCTGAGTAAGCTCCGAAGAGACTTACCTGGAGATGCAGAACAGCAAGATAACACAAGCAAGGGCCCAAATGCAAGTCCAACCAATTCAGAAGCAATACACACCTATCATCAAGCCATTTTCATAAGCTACTGATCCATCATTCATACACACGAAATCCAAGTTCTCAACATACTTAAAACCAATCGACGGTAAAATCATTTTCCAAAACCTTTCCGATATGATCGACATCAACCAAAATCATTTAATCAAAGTCATTGATAAATCTCACCAACAATATTTCTCAACTCTTAAATCCCAAATCAAGTCAACTCATATTCAAAAATAATTTCTCAAATCGTACTTGGCCAAATTCCGACATTTATCATTTAAATCCTCAACAAATTCTCAAAATCATATTATTAACACAATACTGGCATGTTTATTTTCAAAATCATTACATAAATAAATTCCGGCATTAAATCACCAAACAATTCTATTTTCACAACCATATTTGTATATCAATAATAGTAAAACATCTCATAATTTCCAAAATCACATATCATAAAATACATTTTCTAATAACATTATTTTAAAGTACTTTAAAATGGATAATCATAATTTTCGAAAATATATCTTTCAAATAAAATCAAGAATATTATATACCCGTGAAATATCATATAATAAAACCATAATGTATAAAATAACACAAAACCAATAACATAAATTAACCCTTGTTCATAAAAGCCTAACTCACAACCCAAAGGAACAACCCACAACAAGGAAGAGAAGGCCCAACCCGAAAGAAAGAGAGGACCCGCCCAAACCCGAGTAGAATAGGCCCAAGGCCTGCCCAGCTCAGCCATAACCCCAAACCCGGATAGAAAATAAATAAGCCCGGCCCAGCAGAATAAGGAAAGGAAGGGGAGGCTCGGATCCATACCCGACCCGAGGCCCACACCCGGCTAATAGGCCCAACCCTGTCTCGCTTCCCTCCTCAACACAAACGAACAGAGCTCTGTCACCGCCGGAGGAAAAACGGAGGAAGAAGAAGAAGCCCGGCCTGCTAGCGGCCGTTCTCACCCCGACCCACGACTCACTCAATCTGACAGGAATTGGAAACCGACCAGAACCCACACGGAAAGGGCAAACATAGCAAGGAGAAAGGGGTAGCACGAGGGCTCACCGAGGTTTGAAGTTCTCCGCCGGAAAAGAGGGTTGTCGAGCTTGATTTGGCCTTGTCGATGATGGGATCTCACCGTTCAGTGCCTAGGACGATGGAAGGGGGGGTTAAAGGCCCGGCTTTACACAGATTCGAGTCGAAAGAAGGGGAAATTGAAGCTTACCGACGGCGGATCGGAAGACAGGAAGCGAGGAGCGAGGGCGACCCGATGGCGGCGTTGGCGGCTCCGGAGAATCTTCCAGCTGCTCGCGCTCGTTGTGGGCTCCGCGGAGGTGGGGAGACGGGGATGCCAACCCCGCTGACTGCTGCTGCTCGACGAGAGCGAGACGGAGGAAGAAGCTGGTGGAGTGTGGTCGGCTCGGCGGCTGCTAGGCGTGGGGGTGGCTCGTCAAGGACTGCTCGGAGGTGGTAATGGAGTTCAAGAGGAGAGGTTGTGGAGCCTGATTCGGATTCAAAGTTAAGAAGAGGTACTGATGCTGAATTCGATCAACAGGGAGAGGTGGTGTGGTGTGGTGAGAGTGAAGGATAAGATCAGATTGAAATTGATGGGGGATAGCCTTGACCATTTTTTTTTTCCATTCTTGTGGGTGAATGGTGAGGAAGAAGAGAAATGGGGAGTGAGTGTTTAGCTAATAATAGGATTGGGACAGCTAAAAAGAAGAGGCTTGAGCTGTTCTTCTGAAATCTGCATAATGGAGACAAGCAAAATAAAGGTGGAGGTGCAGCTGCCTAATTTCGGATATGGGAGGAGGGATATGACAAGGATGGGGAGATAGAATACAAGTGGTTCCAAGGCCCAAATTCAAAATACCCAAAATGAAAAAATCTTAAACCCGCTCTTTCGATCTTATCCCGACTCGATCAAAATAAATATTAATTTTTTCCAATCCGCATTTTAATAATGAAATTCCTGAAAAGCGGAATAAAATCTATTTGTATAAATTGAAAATTCGGGCCGGAATTCACTATAAGAATTTCAATTTCGATTTAGTAGATTAATGACGAGTTTTCCTTAAAATATCTGAATTATTATTATTATTATTATTATTTTCGACTTAAATCCATTTTATATTATTTGTTGAAAATTTATTATTTAAAAATCCGGGCCTTTACATCATCCACCTCTAGAAACAAGTCTCGTCCTCGAGACTAAACCAAATAAAGTAGGGGATAAAGTTTGAAATTGATGAGTCCGAGGACCATGTCCTAGAATCTTGTAATCATCTCGGTTGCGTCTTCCGGGATTCTCACAACATCCTAGTCGCGGTCGTGACGTCTCCAATTGGCCTTGACAAGTATGCAATAAGCGCCCCTATCACATCCTCGCTTTGACTTTTCGGAAGTACCACAACTCTAAAAGTTCTACAATATCATCACTAGGTCTTAGCAAGCACCCTACAAGCGCCCTCATAAAATGCTTGTATCCACTTCGTGAAGTATCATAGAGTTGCCCGGGTTTGAAAAGTTTCAAAAGGGATTTCATAATTGAAAATCGTTGAAACTCTCGGTAATGTTTATTCCTTACAAATCAAATCAAATCCTTTTCAAAATCGTTCAACTCTTCAAATCCAACGTTTAATCATGTAACTTTACACCAAAACCAGTCAAATCGTTTCAAATCAAGATTTCTTCAAAATCTTCCAACCACCAGATCAATTTCTCACATACCAAACAATCAAATTCAGAAGATGGGAGGTGGAGTCATCCACCTCTAAGGGCTAATCCCATATTCTCTTCCTAGTTTCCATAATCAAATCAATCTATCAGTTTCAATTCGAGCAAAATTCACAAGCCACAAGCAATGCATAACCACATAACCAATCAGTCCTCAACGAGTACACCATATGACAAGTCTCAAACATATGCCAGCACACTACCACAAGATCACCTCGACGTCTCCACATCATACTAAAGGTCATAATGTGCATCTCAATCAACATATCAAAATCATAACAACGCCTCGACATCACACCATAAATTATAAAAGGTATCGCACTACCGCATATCAACACCGCAATCATAGTAGGGTCAGTCACAACAAAGGATCTCATTTAACGCATTAATTCACATAGTCATCCTATCCAATTTCTATCCAGCATTATCATAACAGATTTACCACATCAAACATTTGTATTTGCAAGGATAGCCACAACGTGATTCCATCATAAGTCAATGAAACAAAACTAATTATAACCACATCAATACAAACAAGGTCATGCTAGTAAGATTCGACAAAAGGGAAGATCAAGCAGTATATCAACATCAATATGTCAACATGCTCTCCAGATATCATTCCAACTCGTCACAACACCATATAACGATCATTTAGTCATTAGGCAGACATACACTATTACCTCATATATATACGAGTCATATTCATGTTCTGAGTCGTATTCATCATTTAATATATCAATAATCATGCTTGCCAACCATATAATAACACAACATTATCTCATGTATCATATCACAACACATCCTATCATGCTTCTAAAACAACATAGCAGAGCAACAATATATCATGATAACATTCGTCACTACCAACTAAATTTCAGTATTGCATAACAACATGTAATATCATTCCCTATCAGATGCATCATGGTTATTATCTAATGTCATGCCAGCAATTATAAATAAATCCCATCATCAAGAAAATCCTCACATCATACCAGTCGAAGTATAACACAATCTCCACTCGCCCATCTCCACTCTTAAACTAAGACAAATCCTCTTCTAGACCGACAACGTCATCTCAGAAAAATTTCCCAAGGAAACCCCAATTCATCCCGATGCTCGAATCTCGCCCCTCCTTCTGCCAAGCACTACCACACCATCCACCTCTAAGAATCCAGCTCCTATCTCTAACTCCACACCCAAGTACCCTCTAATACCATGTCCTCAATATTCACGAGTCATTCCTTACACTCTTCGCACTACCCAAAGCATTACCAGCATCACCTAGAAGCTCATCAGAACCATCAACATTGCTTACTATAAATTCCAAAGCTCACTCAGTCTTACCTAGGCCAACTTCCTTCTCTCGTGACTCACCTCCTTATACCATCGATCATCCCAACCGCCCAAAATTCTTCCACCATTCTCCAACCATGCTACCAAATGATCTCACTCACGGGTTTGAGGAATAAGCAATCATGAAAATCATCAAACATAAGGTCTACATCATATCCACTAGCATTTATAAACATAACATCATGGATTCAACAAGTCTCAATTTATCATCATGCTCAATAATCATTGCAAACATCATATATGAACATACTGAAGTCAAGCTAACACGTTGCACTATAACCTTATCAGATACAACTCAGGTCTCTTAGCATATGTAGTTCACATCTTACGGGCAAAGGAATTCAAATCATGCTTAGCAACTTAGAGTGGCAACACATCACAACATCATGGTACATTAGATCCATAGGACATCACATCATATCATCATAGACGACAGACAATCAGGCAATAGTCATCATCAAGTCAGCACATCAACACGTAAATCTCATCGCTAGGTCAGTGCAATATCGTCGTCAATAAATTCAAAAGGGTTAGCAATTCGAACGGAGAATACTCCCGCTTGCAAGTCCTATCGTACTCAGTAACTGTAATTCTCGATGCGTGCCCGTTTCGCCGACGTCATTGATCCTGAGGCCCGTGGGTTATGGGCCCACGCTTTGGCCACACTGCTCTATCGCTATGCAACTTTCTTTCTCCTTCCCATGCGGTCGCTATCGCGGGTGAGTCCAAGTTAGCGGAGATAGGGGAGTGACAAGAGTGAACAACCCGATGTTCCTCTCGGAAACAACCACGAATAAAGCTAAGGATGACAAGACTAGGGACTAGACTCTGATCCGAGAATAACAACAATGCCCTTATGGAAGTCTATTAGGTTATAATCGCGACAAGTAACACGAATTCATCATGGAGCATATCAATTTCACTAACCCACACTAACATGTACCTATCTCAAGGGAAAAGAACATGCGTATTCATTCCAAAGGACACAATCAAGTCCTACACGGATGCATGCAAGATAACTAGTAGTATGTGATTCCATGGAAACAGATATGCTCAGCAACTTTAAACAGGATACGTGAGATTTATTGAGCATCACAATTATCACATATATGAACAATGCACGAGCTTGGTGTATGCACCATACGAGAACATATAAGAGCAACATAGTAACTACCTCATCTAACACAATGATCGTATAATAGGTCAAGCATGGCACGTAATCATATGACGAGATACATTTAGGAAGCATGGGTCCTACATGGTACTAGTGATACATGATGTGATACAAGCATAGTCAAGAGTCATTAAGAGGAGTTCAGCATAATATTTACGAAACATGAGACATCGTCAAAAGTAACAAGAACTACACCATGGGCGATACATTATAATCATACTAAGAACGAACCATCATAGAGCACATTCACGATACAATAATCATCACATCATAGAACAAGTACAACACGTGATCATTTGGCGAATCATATTGGAATCCTAAGCCCTACCAGACACTACTAGCACTTATCAAACATTAACACAATCAAGGTAACTCGACTAAATCCATTCTAACATTCGTGCATCATGCGTATGCGAAATCATGATATAGCGTGGTGTGTGATCATGCGAGGTGTCCAGTCATACGTTCATGCAAGCACGAGAGAATATCATAAGGTAACAGGGAATCACTACCAAGAGGTAACATGTAAGCATGCCAAGATAACCATCACGAAAAGCAAGTCGCTCATCGAATTCAACATCGGTCTAATCATGAGTAAAACACCTAAGAAGATATGAAAAAGGAGAATCACACTATCAGGAACCTAGCTCGAGAGAGAATCAACAATAATGCAGGCAATATAAAATTCACACGAGTCACCACCAAGGATCCTACATGATACTAAAGGTTCAACATAACATACGATACATGCATGCAACTAATCATGACATCACGTAAGAAATCAATTCAATCACATTCCAACAATATAGAAGCATGAGGAAGGTTTTACGATGTATAACACGAGTTTAAGCAACAATAATTAACCCGATGTATACGTAACAAACAAGCATGCTATTGATTCTTGTCACAAAAGGGATAATAGGCATTGACACGTCATCATCCAACATGCTAAGATGATCATCTATCAACATTCATACAAAGAGGAATTGATCACACTATCATGGACCTAATCCAGGGAAAGCAACATTCATATAGACCCATATCATGCCCTTCATGTTTCTAACCAATCAGTAGTACGATCATTACAACAAGTCAATTAGACACGCGAACCAAACATAATCATGACAGAAAGCGAGATACAACACAAGACCTAAACAATGCGACTAGCATGGATACGGAATGTTATACAATCACGAATTTACATGAAGGATCATCACAACAACATGTACTGGAAATTACGTATCATATAAGGGATGGTGACATCAAGTTGTGGCACGTATCAATTAAGGAACTTGCTTCATCAGGGTATCAAAATTTAACGATCACACTACCATGAACCTAGTAGAGTAAAATCATGCAGATTCATTTCATGCAACTCACACATCAATTCAATCATACGATCAATAGGCCAAGTAAACATGCTTTAACAACATATAATCATGGTAGAAGCCAAGACATAACACAAGACCTAAGCAAGGTACCCAATCATAGATGCAACAACACGAGTAGCTTTTTACCAATGATCATTCGCAGGGTACATGCCAAAGATTACAAAATTATGTCATGCAATTCAGAGAGAGTCACCATTACAACCGAACAGAGATTCCTAAGGGCATCCGCTGACTTTTTCCAACTGACTTATCACCCCTCTTTCCCGTGTGACCCTGGTACGACTCTTTATGGCAAGGACACTCTAGTTGATCGTCATAAGGATTGAGAAGGACAATCTCAAAAACACCTTACTCTTGACTCAAAATGACACCAAGAACTACCTACCAATACTTTCTCAAACAACCTTCATATCCATATATGATTTTTCGAAACAATGTGTTTACCAATCTGATTTCCCGTGAAAGACATTAACACCCAGAAGAAAGATTCGATAGACCCGGAAAAGGCTTAACATAGTGGAAAAAAGGTAATACCCACACAAGCTAGGCTTGACCACACAAAACAAGGGTACTCCCACTATCCCGTTTGCACAAATATGTCAATACACAGCTCATTGTTAGGTATACCAAATCAGACTTCTAGCATAGCAAGCATTCAGCACGTAATCAGTTAATAACACTCATAATGATCTCCTTGAAGTCTCCCAACCCATCTGTAAAGAACAAGCTGATATTTTGTCTACCGTTCCCAACTACACCCAATAGGGGTGGTCTAGCGCCTTTACTACCCACTCGCGTCCCCGATTAGTCATTTTTTTCTCTTTTATTACAAGTCGAGTTCATTACTTAGTCCAATTTGGGTTAGACATCTTAAATTCATTTTGCCCCTTTAAAACACGTTCAAAACCTTTGAAATTCATGGGCAGTTTTCCAAAACATACACTCGACCCTTTTGTACCCGAATTGCACAACCTCGGCTCTGATACCATCTTTGTAACGGCCCAGAATTATAATTTCCGAGTTACGTTTCAAGGGATAAAACCCCTTGTTCGGATCTTGCAATCCAGGTACGGGTCGAGGTTTCAACTCATTTTAAGGTTATTACAAAGAGGGATTTCAAACCCTAAAGTATCGTAGGGCCGTTGGGTACCCTTAATCTGTCCTAAGACTATGTCGCGGAAACCATTTAAACGGAAGTAAAGCGAAAGTAAAGTACAGATACAAGTGCCACGGCGGAGCCGGGTCAAAACGGAGTCAAAAGTATAAATCCAAAACAATATAATAAGAGTCTGGTGAAGTCTATAACTCCAGCGCTCACTCTCCGCCGACAAAATGACCTGCGCAATAAGCAAACAGCACCGATAGGATGAACATAAATAATTCCTAAAAAAATTGATTTGGGGCGGGATCAGATCGATGCCCACTTAACTCTGCATCCCAACCATAAGCACACATATACGCTATACCTAATAAAGATGCTCTAATGCAGTACGAAATTCAAACACACTAGCATGCTCCTAGTTCATAATAATGTGCAGAATTACTGTAAAGGGCCCAAGACAATGCCAAGTGGCATATCCCTCTCCTACCTCCACCCCTTCCGACAGGCGGAGACTAGCCAGCTCGTGAATGCATTCATTCATAATCGGGGGACACGCATGCCTAACCCGCTCCACAATAAAGCCCGCAGGCATATCATAATATAAGGAAGTACTCGATTGACTCAGGGTACCCGATGAGGCTGGGCTACCCTATGACCCTAGCAAAGACTTTAGGACTATCACAGATAACGGCCGTTCTATTTACATACACATAGAGAAATAGAATGCTCAACGATCAATGCAACCTAGCATGGTACTACATGGCATGCTGATCATGAATGCAACACCTAGTATATCATGCACCTATAGCAGGGAATAGCTCTATTCAATCTGAGTATGCTCCGAAGAGACTTACCTGGAGATGCAGAACAACAAGATAACACAAGCAAGGGCCCAAATGCAAGTCCAACCAATTAAGAAGCAATACACACCTATCATCAAGCCATTTTCATAAGCTACTGATCCATCATTCATACACACGAAATCCAAGTTCTCAACATACTTAAAACCAATCGACGGTAAAATCATTTTCCAAAACCTTTCCGATATGATCGACATCAACCAAAATCATTTAATCAAAGTCATTGATAAATCTCACCAACAATATTTCTCAACTCTTAAATCCCAAATCAAGTCAACTCATATTCAAAAATAATTTCTCAAATCGTACTTGGCCAAATTCCGACATTTATCATTTAAATCCTCAACAAATTCTCAAAATCATATTATTAACACAATACCGGCATGTTTATTTTCAAAATCATTACATAAATAAATTCCGGCATTAAATCACCAAACAATTCTATTTTCACAACCATATTTGTATATCAATAATAGTAAAACATCTCATAATTTCCAAAATCACATATCATAAAATACATTTTCTAATAACATTATTTTAAAGTACTTTAAAATGGATAATCATAATTTCCGAAAATATATCTTTCAAATAAAATCAAGAATATTATATACCCGTGAAATATCATATAATAAAACCATAATGTATAAAATAACACAAAACCAATAACATAAATTAACCCTTGTTCATAAAAGCCTAACTCACAACCCAAAGGAACAACCCACAACAAGGAAGAGAAGGCCCAACCCGAAAGAAAGAGAGGACCCGCCCAAACCCGAGTAGAATAGGCCCAAGGCCTGCCCAGCTCAGTCATAACCCCAAACCCGGATAGAAAATAAATAAGCCCGGCCCAGCAGAATAAGGAAAGGAAGGGGAGGCTCGGATCCATACCCGACCCGAGGCCCACACCCGGCTAATAGGCCCAACCCTGTCTCGCTTCCCTCCTCAACACAAACGAACAGAGCTCTGTCACCGCTGGAGGAAAAACGGAGGAAGAAGAAGAAGCCTGGCCTGCTGGCGGCCGTTCTCACCCCGACCCACGACTCAATCAATCTGACAGGAATTGGAAACCGACCAGAACCCACACGGAAAGGGCAAACATAGCAAGGAGAAAGGGGTAGCACGAGGGCTCACCGAGGTTTGAAGTTCTCCGCCGGAAAAGAGGGTTGTCGAGCTTGATTTGGCCTTGTCGATGATGGGATCTCACCGTTCAGTGCCTAGGACGATGGAAGGGGGGGTTAAAGGCCCGGCTTTACACAGATTCGAGTCGAAAGAAGGGGAAATTGAAGCTTACCGACGGCGGATCGGAAGACAGGAAGCGAGGAGCGAGGGCGACTCGATGGCGGCGTTGGCGGCTCCGAAGAATCTTCCAACTGCTCGCGCTCGTTGTGGGCTCCGCGGAGGTGGGGACACGGGGATGCCAGCCCCGCTGACTGCTGCTGCTCGACGAGAGCGAGACGGAGGAAGAAGCTGGTGGAGTGTGGTCTGCTCGGCGGCTGCTAGGCGTGGGGGTGGCTCGTCAAGGACTGCTCGGAGGTGGTAATGGAGTTCAAGAGGAGAGGTTGTGGAGCCTGATTCGGATTCAAAGTTAAGAAGAGGTACTGATGCTGAATTCGATCAACAGGGAGAGGTGGTGTGGTGTGGTGAGAGTGAAGGATAAGATCAGATTGAAATTGATGGGGGATAGCCTTGACCATTTTTTTTTCCATTCTTGTGGGTGAATGGTGAGGAAGAAGAGAAATGGGGAGTGAGTGTTTAGCTAATAATAGGATTGGGACAGCTAAAAAGAAGAGGCTTGAGCTGTTCTTCTGAAATCTGCATAATGGAGACAAGCAAAATAAAGGTGGAGGTGCAGCTGCCTAATTTCGGATATGGGAGGAGGGATATGACAAGGATGGGGAGATAGAATACAAGTGGTTCCAAGGCCTAAACTCAAAATACCCAAAATGAAAAAATCTTAAACCTGCTCTTTCGATCTTATCCCGACTCGATCAAAATAAATATTAATTTTTTTCAATCCGCATTTTAATAATGAAATTCCTGAAAAGCGAAATAAAATCTATTTGTATAAATTGAAAATTCGGGCCGGAATTCACTATAAGAATTTCAATTTCGATTTAGTAGATTAATGACGAGTTTTCCTTAAAATATCCGAATTATTATTATTATTATTATTATCGACTTAAATCCATTTTATATTATTTGTTGAAATTTATTATTTAAAAATCCGGGCCTTTACATTTATAAAATTTTATTTCAAAAAATCATGTTTCACAATTTTTTAAAATTAAAAAGGCAATATTTTACAAAATACAATTATTAAAAATTTAAAAACATGAATTTTCAAAATAAATTTTATAAATATATAAAAATAGATGTTAGAAATATAAATATAATTTTTAGAATTTTTTTTAAGTGTAAATAAATGTTAAAAAAATTTAGTGGAGTAGGGAGGGGTGTAGGGAGGGTTCTAGAAGATCCCAATTGGTATATATATATAAATTTCATAATTTAATAATCTCATATATTAAAAATTTTAGATTATTGTTGTTAATATTTAATCACTTTATAACATTTTTCAACCAATCTTTAAAATAGAAATAAAGTATCGAAATAAATAGGGAAAATATAATTACATAAAATACCATTATAATTAAACATGAGGAAAAATTTACATATGCTTCTACTAGGTAGGGCTGAGCATCGGTCTAAAACCTAACCGAACCGGTCCGAACCGAACAGAACCGAAACCGAAAATCTCAAAATTTCAAACCAAAAGTCAAACCGAAAGCATTAGGTTCGGTTCGGTTATTTACCGATTTGGTTTGTGTTCGGTTCGGTTTTAACATTATATATTGAACCGAATTTCAATATAAATAAATAAATTAAAGTATACAAATATATATACATTGTATTTATGTGTCTATATACATATTCCAATATAAAGTATACAAATACAATATACAAATATATATACACTAATACAAATAAGTATACAAATACGATGTATATAAATAAGTATACAATACAGTGTATATACACATATAAATACATATTAGTATACACATGCAAATACATATACACTAAATAGAAATATGTACACACTAAAATATATACTAGTATATAAATATACACTGTATACACTGTAAAGTATAAAAATATATATACACTATATATATGTGTATATCTATCTATACTATTATAAAAGCCCCAACTTCTGAATGAACAGTAAAGTAACAATGTTAATTAACTCCGTTTCTTGGCAAATCATTTCGTTATGTCCACTTCTCTCGCCTCTCTGTGCCGGAGTCTCCCCTTCCGTCAGGCTCCATCCCATGCCTCTCTTATCCTTCGTCATCTCTCTCCTCCTAGACATCTGTCTGCCCTCCGCCTTGTCTCCGCTTCCGCCTCTGCCTTACCGTCACCAGCCCCCGTCCCCCTGAGTTGCACTGTTTGCGGCGAAGAGGATTGTCGCCGCTCCAATGCTGCCTCCAAGGCATTCGTCGCTCCGCTGCTGCCTCTAAGGCATTTGCCGCTCCATTGCCGCCTCCAAGGCTAGGGTTTATACTGTTGAATTAGGAGGTTTGAGATTTGGTTCTTGCATAGGTATGTTGCTTCAATTTGAACTAAGAAATCAAATTGGGTTTTACTTGTTGTTTATTCCATGGGAATTAGGGTTTTGATTTTTAAAGCTATTTCATTTCTTCTTTCAATGGAATTCAACTTGAACATTACTTCTTTCCCCAAAATCTCAATTCCAATCGTCTTCTGAGACATCTTCGACTGTTGATAAGTCTAGTTTTGTGACGACGATGAGCATCTATCAATTTGGGACCGAATGGCATTTTGTAGCTAAATCGGAATTTCTTTTTCCTTTCATTTTGCAGAATTTGAAGTCAGATTTGAGTCTTTAGAAGCTTGGCACTCTGCCTTCTGCTTTGATTGCTTTCAAAGGCCACGTGCACCCGATTGACCCACCTTGGCATATGCTTGGCCTGGGCTATCAAAACAAGACCAACATTAGAGCACAATTATCCATGTCTACCACACTCTTTAAGGTTACCATTTCCTTCTTTTCCTGATGAGTTTTGCTCCACACTAACATTTTTTCGGGAGAGTTAGAGTTCTTAAATGGTCTAAAACCGAAAATAAAAAAAGTAAGATCAAAGAGCGAATCTAAACATAAAGATGAAGGAATTGTGTCCTTTAATTTAATGTGCAATGACTAATTATGGAATAAGACAATTGATAGAGATATTCAATCCGATTATTTTATGAGTCGTAATGCTTTTCTAGAAGCCAACTACGATTAATGGGCTTAAACGGGTTAAACCCATGGCTATTATAAACGGGTCATATGCGGTCACACACTTAGAGTTGACGGTCTTGATCAAAAGATAGATGGTTTTATTATTAGTGTATATTAGATATATATTAATAATAATGGGATAAGATTTATTTGTGAAATAAATAATTAGTCAAGTAAGGTATAAATATAAGCTTATAAAGATGGGCTTATTGTGACTTGACCTAATTAACACATCCCAAAAAGAGAGCGTGAGTTTTGCCGTTCAACAGACGTGAGGGTGGAATTCTACCATCATCAATCAAGAGCAATTTGATTGTTCACCTTTCGATCTTCGTCCTAGCAGTCGAAGGCAAAGGAGATCTAGACCGGGCTCTTGTAGACCAAGTAGAGGAGCAATACGTGGGGCTCTAGTTCTCTTCCGAATCCTCCTCGTTCAGATCCGGTTCACGCATCAAGAGGTATCTCCTATGAACAATGATTTGATCTATCGATTTTATGCATGAAGATCCTTGCGATTAGATGATAGAAAATAGTTTCTAAAACTTCCGCTGCGCATCTAATTTCCATCAGTTGTATCAGAGCCACGCATCAGTGAATCCATTGATACATGTGAGTCATGTTTGATGGGCAAGATGACAAGGTCACCTTTCAAAGGAACAAATGAAAGGGCTAATGAGCTATTGGGCATTATACATACTGATGTATGTGGGCCAATGAGTACAAAAGCTAGAGGTGGTTATAAATACTTTATCACATTTACTGATGACATGAGTAGATATGGATATATTTACCTTTTGTCACATAAATTGGAATCCTTTGAAAAGTTCAAGGAATTTCAAAATGAGGTAGAGACTCAAACTGGCAAGAAAATAAAAGCACTTCGATCAGATCGTGGTGGTGAGTACTTGAGCCATGAATTTGATCATCATTTGAAAAATTGTGGGATAGTAACACAATTGTCTACTCCAGGAACACCACAGCTTAACGGTGTATCTGAAAGGAGAAACAGGACCCTGTTAGACATGGTCCGATCTATGATGTGTTTTGCTGACCTTCCGGTATCCTTCTGGGGATATGCCCTCACAACTGTCGTACTTACACTAAACAGGACTCCGTCTAGAGCTGTAGACAAAACTCCATATGAGATATGGACTGGAAAGGTTCTAAAATTGTCTTTTATGAAGATATGGGGATGTGAAGCTTATGTAAAACGTTTACAAATGGATAAGCTTGCCCCTAAATCAGATAAATGCTATTTTATAGGGTATCCAAAAGGTAGTTTTGGATATTACTTCTATAATCCCGCTGAACAAAAGGTGTTTGTTGCAAGGGATAATGTCTTTTTGGAAAGAGAGTTCATTTCCAATAAGTCAAGTGGGAGAAATATTCATCTTGAACCAGTTCATGATGAAGAGCAACAAACTCAACAACGAGATGACATAGATGATGTCGACGAGTGGATGGTTTTGGAAGGCCAAGGGCCCCAAATCATCCAAGAACCAGAACAAGAGGATCCACAAATAGTTGTGGAAACTGTTCCAGCTCCAGTTGTTGAACCAGTTGAACCCACTCGTAGATCAGATAGGCCAAGGGTACAACCAAGACGTTATGATGATTTCATCTTGAATGTAAACCTTGATGTTCTTCTGCTAGAACATGATGAGCCTAATACCTATAAGCAAGCAACGACGGGTCCAGACTCCAAGAAATGGCTTTAGGCCATGAGATCCGAAATGAATTCGATGTTTGAAAATCAAGTATGGGACTTGATAGATTTGCCAAATGGGGTAAAACCCATAGGGAGCAAATGGGTTTTCAAACTTAAGACAGATAAGGATGGAAAGGTATCTGTATACAAGGCAAGATTAGTTGCCAAAGGTTTTAAACAGATTCATGGTATAGATTATGATGAAACCTTTTCACCAGTTGTCATGATAAGATTCATTAGGATAATCCTTGCTATTGTCGCTTATTATGATTATGAGATTTGGCAAATGGATGTCAAAACCGCCTTCCTGAATGGATTCTTGGAAGAGGATGTGTATATGACACAACCAGAGGGTTTTGAAGATCCAAGTAATGTCGGGAAGGTATGCAAGCTTAAGAGATCTATATATGGACTTAAGCAAGCATCTAGGAGTTGGAACTTTCGATTTGATGAGAAGATCAAAGAGTTTGATTTCATCAGATGTGAAGAGGACCCTTGTGTATACAAGAAGTTTAGTGGGAGTAAAGTGGTCTTCCTAGTTTTGTATGTGGATGACATACTACTTATTGGGAATGACATTCCGATGCTAGAGTCCGTTTAGGAATGGCTGAAGAAATGTTTCTCAATGAAAGACTTGGGAGAGGCAGAGTATATACTTGGAATAAAAATCTATAGAGATAGATCTAAGAGATTGCTTGGATTGAGTCAATGAACTTATATAGATAAGATTCTCAACAAATTCAAAATGCAAGATTCCAAGAAAGGGTTTCTACCTATGCAACATGGTGTATATCTCAGTAAGAAGCAGTGTCCTAAGACACCTACTGAGCTAGAAAAGACGAGTAAGATTCCTTATGCTTCTGCTATAGGATCTATCATGTATGCCATGGTGTGTACACGACCTGATGTTGCATATGATTTGAGTATGTGTAGCAGATACCAATCGAATCCAGGAGAGGCACATTGGTGTGCAACTAAGAACATCCTGAAGTACTTGAGAAGAACTAAGGATGATTTCTACGTATACGGGGGTGATGACAACTTGATCGTACAAGGCTATACTAATGCGAGCTTCCAGACTGACCGAGATGGCTTTGAGTCTCAATCGGGATATGTTTTCGTCCTTAATGGTGGAGCTGTGAGCTGGAAGAGCTCTAAGCAAGACACAGTTGCCGATTCTATGACAGAGGCTGAATATATAGCTGCTAGTGAAGCGGCTAAGGAGGCTGTCTGGATGAGGAAGTTCATAGATGAACTCGGTGTTGTTCCTAGCATCTCAGGGCCTATTGACATCCATTGTGACAACAATGGTGCCATATCCCAGGCCAAGGAACCGAGCTCGAGCTCCAAATCCAGACACGTTATGAGGAAGTATCACCTTATTCGACGCATAGTCACCGAGGGTGACATTAAGATGTGTAAGGTGCATACAGATGACAACATTGCAGATCCATTAACAAAGCCTATGCCTAGGCCCAAGCACGATAGTCACACCAGGGCTAAGGGCCTCAAACACATTGGAGAATGGCTTTGAGATTGCTTTCTATTACATTTTATGTTTAGAGTGTTAGACGCTAAGTTTATGTTCGATTGGATGATTTTATGATATATGATATTTCATCTTTATTTATATATTGTGTTGAACGATAATAAATAAAATGTCCAAATAATTCGTAGTTCGCAAATGGGCTTATCTTAAGTGTTCTGGTAAATGAAACCCCATTAAGTGAAATGCAGTTATGAATTATCACAAGTCCGTAGTCTGAAATCATCAAATTGGACATAGGTGATTTTATTAAATGACTATATTGTAAGTTGACTGATAGCGCCAGGTTTCATGGGCTATAGGGACATGGAGATGTCTAGTCAATTACATATATATGTATGGATGATACATATAGGACAGACCCACCTTAAGACTCTACAAAAGGGATTGCAGAGTTTTAAGTTAAACCATGATTAGTAGATTCCTCATACATGAGTGTGTTATGGTCCCTCATGATAATTAGTATTTCTTTGACACGGCTAAACGCTTTCCGTAACAGGGAGTTATAAAGGTCGTAGTTGGGATTGCCAAAAGTTGAGTGGGAGCCATAGTCATACAAGACTGTAGATGTCCTCCTTCTTCATGCATACTGTGATGCATTGAAAAGGAATGGTGTATAGGCCACTTGGAGAGCAAGAACTGAAAATGCATGGCCATGCTCGGATGGATTATTTTTGTAATCATCCGTTTAATTGACAGTTCGAACTCGGAGTTCAAGGAATATATATTTGATAATAGATATGAATGTCACCATATCATCAAATATGACATTAAGAGACACGGGTATCTGAAATTGCACACCTGTTTAAGGACAAGTGGGAGATTGAAGGAATTGTGTCCTTTAATTTAATGTGCAATGACTAATTATGGAATAGGACAATTGATAGAGATATTCAATCCGATTATTTTAGGAGTCGTAATGCTTTGCTAGAAGCCAACTACGATTAATGGGCTTAAACGGGTTAAACCCATGGCTATTATAAACGGGTCATATGCGGTCACACACTTAGAGTTGACGGTCTTGATCAAAAGATAGATGGTTTTATTATTAGTGTATATTAGATATATATTAATAATAATGGGATAAGATTTATTTGTGAAATAAATAATTAGTCAAGTAAGGTATAAATATAAGCTTATAAAGATGGGCTTATTGTGACTTGACCTAATTAACACATCCCAAAAAGAGAGCGTGAGTTTTGCCGTTCAACAGACGTGAGGGCGGAATTCTACCATCATCAATCAAGAGCAATTTGATTGTTCACCTTTCGATCTTCGTCCTAGCAGTCGAAGGCAAAGGAGATCTAGACCGGGCTCTTGTAGACCAAGTAGAGGAGCAACACGTGGGGCTCTAGTTCTCTTCCGAATCCTCCTCGTTCAGATCCGGTTCACGCATCAAGAGGTATCTCCTATGAACAATGATTTGATCTATCGATTTTATGCATGAAGATCCTTGCGATTAGATAATAGAAAATAGTTTCTAAAACTTCCGCTGCGCATCTAATTTCCATCAGTTGTATCAGAGCCACGCATCAGTGAATCCATTGATACATGTGAGTCATGTTTGATGGGCAAGATGACAAGGTCACCTTTCAAAGGAACAAATGAAAGGGCTAATGAGCTATTGGGCATTATACATACTGATGTATGTGGGCCAATGAGTACAGAAGCTAGAGGTGGTTAAAAATACTTTATCACATTTACTGATGACATGAGTAGATATGGATATATTTACCTTATGTCACATAAATCGGAATCATTAGCCCTCCATGGTTTGGGTTGACCGATTTTTGAACATTTTTTTCTTGCTATTCTTATTATAAGGTGTTAATTGCTCGATTTATTCAGTTCTTAAGTTTTCTCAGCTACATTAGTTGAAGTGGATGACTTCAGTTGGTTTATTATCTGCTTTTGGGTTGAGGGAACCCAGTGCTAATACTGTTGCTATGGATAAGTTGCCTCAAGAGATGAATGACATGAAAATCAAGAACGATAAGGTAATATTTGTTGTTTAACTATTTAATTGCACAGTTTCTGACTTGTTTTCTTGTGAGACATTAACCTTGGTTCTACTTTTGCATGACATTGAAACTGTTATTGATGGTAACTAGTGTAATACCCGTGAGTTGAAGGCGCGGGAGCTTGATCTATTTTAATTTGAACATCATTTTATATATCTATATAATACTATATTAATATATATACGTGTTTACAACAAAAATATGTATAAAGTATTTTTTTTATAATTTATAAATTAGTTGGAAAAAAATACGATACAAATTTTGAAAATGATTTAATAAGGTAAAGTAGTAATAATACTCAAACACGCAACCTAATATAATTTGAAATAAATATATAATTATTATCATTAGCATGGATCTAAAAAGTAAAATATAAGCTCCCGTATGAATATTAAATAATCATAAGCACATGATTGTGTGAATAATTTTGAAGTTATGTAGATGTACATAACTTATTCATTATTTTCATGAGAAAGATGGTTAGAAAGAGAGAAATAAATAGTGAAAATAAAGGTGAGATGGTAAAAAAAAAAGATCCTTAAAGGTAGAAAAGTGATCTAAGAAGTCTCATCCAAGATGCAAAATAAGCATTAGTAATGCTTGTGAGTCTTAAAATATTATTTATTTTTCGATAGTCATTTAAGATGTCTAAAATAATTTAATAATAAAAAAACACTTTTTTTTACTCTAATTTATTTTTATAATTAATTTTTGAAATCGAATATTTACAAATTGATTATTACATGTTCGTTGTATGTAGACATTGTGGGGAATATTGTGATCGGTTAAATATGATAAATCAACAATTTCAATATCCAAAAATAAAATCAGCCAAGACTGGACGAATGTTCAATGAACGTAGACGATTAAAATAGATCACAAATTGACATACAACATATCAAATTAAATAATATTTTAATATGAAAATAGGAAACAAATATGTTTAAAATAGGAAACATATATTTTAAAATTTCAGCAATAATATTGACCAATAA
The DNA here is from genome assembly GCA_037127255.1 of Persicaria tinctoria. Lineage (NCBI taxonomy): Eukaryota > Viridiplantae > Streptophyta > Magnoliopsida > Caryophyllales > Polygonaceae > Persicaria > Persicaria tinctoria. Next base: position 44,390,555 of record JBANSL010000007.1, read on the forward strand.
GAAAATACCATTTGAATAAAAAATTCAAGTTTAATTGTGAGCATGACACATCAGCAAAATGATAGTAGAATTAATATTATTAATAGATTACCTATTATCGAAATTAATTTATAAAAATTTTGAAAAAATAATATTTCATATAATTTTTACCATCCTAACAAAGCGTGAATGAATATTAAACAATATATTTAGCTAACCAAATAGAGAGTAGAAAATTTTAACATGATAAGGATAAATGTGATATAATAAACAAATATTTAAATGAATTCAATCCGTTAAGATAATGAATGCAGTCAATCCGAGTACATCTTTGATTAATTTATTTGGAAATGAAACACTTGCATGGTTGGTGAGAAAATATGAACATATGTGAAAATTAATTTATACTTCGTAGCATTTTATAATTGACAATTGGATATGGGTCTATGTAGAGTATAAATTTCCAAAAATAAAATTTACCAAGATTCAAATTTAAGTTCAATGTATGTAGAGGAATTATGAGAATATTGCAATCGGAAAAAAAATGGAAACATGTCTCAATATTTACGGCAATATAACCGAAAATAAAAAAAAAGGGAATGGATTCAAATCATATTTAAAATAGGAAACAAATATTTTAAAGTTTCCATAATAATATTGACCAATAAGAAAATCTCATTTGAATAAAAAAATTCAGATTTAATTGTGGGCGTAACACGTCAACAAAATGCCAACAGAATTAGTAATAGAAATATTGCAATCGGGAAAAAAAATGGAAACATGTCTCAATATTTACGGCAATATAATCAAAAATAAAAAAAAAGGAATGGATTCAAATCATATTTAAATTAGGAAACAAATATTTTAAAGTTTCCATAATAATATTGACCAATAAGAAAATCTCATTTGAATAAAAAACTCAACTTTAATTGTGGACGTAACACGTCAGCAAAATGCTAGCAGAATTAGTAATATTAATAGATATATTGCAACCGGGAAAAAAAAATGGAAACATGTCTCAATATTTACGGCAATATAATCGAAAAAAAAGAGAATGGATTCAAATCATATTTAAATTAGGAAACAAATATTTTAAAGTTTCCATAATAATATTGACCAATAAGAAAATCTCATTTGAATAAAAAATTCAACTTTAATTGTGGGCGTGACACATCAGCAAAATGCTAGCAGAATTAATAATATTAATAGATGGGACTGAAACAGGTCATATAATTGTAGCAACAATTGGTGGCCGAGATGGAAAACCGAAGCAGGTGATTGATTGCACTCTCTTATCTTTAGGGCCATGCATTTTCACTTTTGAGTGTATTATGATAAGCGTTTATCATGGACTAATTTGATTGCAGACAATTAGCTAAATGGTTGAGCGTGTCGTCGGCCAGGGGTCTTTTGGTGTTGTATTTTAGGTAAGATCTTTTATATGCAAAGTATTTCTGACGATCTGAGCAGTACTGATTAATAGCACTAACCCTCTTCATGAATTTAACCTAAGATTTGATTGTATTGTTTAATGATCAACTTTGTTTCTCAATTGTTTATTGTGTAGGTGAAATGCTTAGACTGGTGAAACTGTCGATGTGAATAAAGTTATGCAGGACAAGAGATACAAGAACAGGGAGCTGCAAACCATGCGTCTCCTTGATCATACAAATGTTGTTTCGTTGAAGCACTACTTCTTTTCTATAACTAATAAGAAATAGCTCTATCTGAATTTGGTACTTGAATATGTCCCTGAGACTGTTCATCAGGTGATCAAACACTATACCAAGCTGAATCAAAGGACGCCCCTAATATATGTAAAGTTTTATGCTTACCAGGCATATATATTACTCCGTATAAGCTTTATTTTTATTTTGGGTATTATTTTAAAAATGCAGAGAAATGTTTCTTATTCATGATAATGTTAACAGATTTTCTAAGCAATGCTTACATCCATGGATTTATTGGTGTATGCCATAGAGATATAAACTCGCAAAATTTATTGGTATGCATTGGTTTCTCATATCCTAATATGCTACCAAGCTCTCTCGGCGGTGCTTCGGGCTTCTCCTCTTCGAACCTTAACTCTCGCCTCTCTCTCTCTCTCTCTCTCTCTCTCTCTCTCTCTCTCTCTTTGCCGATTCTGATTTCTCTCTACAGCTACAGTGTCGAGTCTTCTTTGCCGAACCTAAAAAGAAGGCTTATGTAGGATGTTCACCATTCATCATAATGCTGCGTTGAGGCATGTCAGACGAAGAAGTTTTTTTCCTGTTGAATGCTAAGAGAAAGCTATAGATGGGCTAGACAGGAGCTGGGCCTTGTCAAATTGATGAGATGCAAGCCCATTAATATTTAAAGCTACAAAAACATATAATGTAAGATATATATAATCAAGCTTATGTAAACTAGAATTATAATATCTTAACAATTGCCCTCTTAAGTCTACTTTACAAAAGACAACAAGGAAAGAGGAAATCCTAAGAGCATAATGAAATGACGTCCGTCATCGTTTTACCTGGACTTTATCCACACACATGGTGAGCAATAACAAGCATTACCCAAAATAAAAGAGAGACAGAAATCCACAATTTCAATAGGTCTTTCTCATAGCAAAAGCTAGCATATAATTCACGAATTCAGGACATAAATAGATGCATAACGAATTTTAGCGAAGCTAGAACAACCTATGAAAGCGTGTCTCATACAGACTTCAAGACATAACAGCCTCCAAGGGAAAGAGTCCCTCTAGTCAATGAGAGGCAATTTCACATAATGCCCTCTTCACGCTAACAACACAAGCGTTTGAAAAACAGTAAGCATAAAAACCGTGAATTGCAATTGTAAGCATAATATTTAAAGCACGTGTTAACCCTTGGATAGATCAAATCATCTCAATCTCGTATAGCTTGACCAAGTACCACGCTTAGCATCTCCATCTCGTATAGCTAGTCATATGTCACTGCTCATTAAATCCTATGCATGTAACCACATAAGTGAACAAGTACCAAAGGCCATGCAAACTAAAGAGTCTGTGAATCAAGAGCACTAGAGATCAAGGGAGAAACAACCATGTCAACATCCAGAGTGTAAGCAGGTAAAACATATATTTCATGCATTTTAACTCGGACGAAATCATGTTGAATTATTAACACAAGACCGCAAGCAAACAACAAGCAAGAAAGGGAGAAAAACACAAGACACAATGATCTTATAAGAGCATGAATTTCTGGAAAACATGATCAAAAGATAAATATAAGCATGCTATGAAAAACTAGCTAGCACCAACAACAAAGCAAGCTCCACCAAATTTATAGTAAACATCAACCAAGATCATGCAAATTTTTGGGGGAAAATAAGCTCATCCATAAAACATGACATGCAATACAGAAACTGGAAAAACATGATAAATAGGGTACAAATACTAACTTTCTCCACCAAATTTGGTGAGTTCACAAGCTGGTTAGCTCCTTTTCCCCACCGGATTTTGTGATTGTGCAAGTTGTTACACATCCTCCTTTTTCTTCCAACTTTAGTGATGGAGGTCCTCCACCGTTCAACTAGCTTGAAGATGCTCTAAAGAGACAACCATGACCTTATAACTGTTGGGCATGGACTCTGGTCACTCCTTTTTTTCCTTTACAAAAAAAAGAGTTACCTGTCAACACACATAATAGCATACAATGCTCAGTGCATCAAGTAATTCTCTTAGGAAAAAAATTCCAAAGTATAGGAGGAACTCTCACTATGATTTTTATATTGGATTGAAAACTCACAAACGAGAAATTAATATATAAAAGATAATAGGAAAGTTGTATACTATCATAAATGCTACTAAAAAGAGCAAATGCAGCACATAAGGCAGACAATCAGGCTCATACACAATAGGCACGTGCACAAATATAAATCCTACAACCATGGATTCCACCACTAACAAATAGTTGATGCAACACATAAATATCTCAAAGATATCATGTAACCATGAAAGAAATTATAAACAAGAAGGAAAAATATACATCACAAAGTAAATCCTACTAACATGATTTCTAAGCCTAAACATAGTTCAAGTAAGAGCATATAATCACAATGATGTCATATATGCCTCTGTATATAGAAAACAATAGAGGACTCAACATAAGCCTGCAGATTTTGCACTCAAGAATAATACAAACAACAAGGTTTAAAAATTACAACAGTGCAATCATCAGAAAACAAGATACATGTAAGAAAAGAAACAAAAAAAACAAGCAGAGCTGATATTTATTAAGTAAATCAAGCATGGTTGTAATTCAGACACCTAAAAGGTGTCTTAAGAATTTACAAAAAGCTCAGAAATACTTATGAGAGCAACAATACCAGTTTAGCAAAGAAAAACATAATCTTATTACTAAGGCTTAATAAAGATCAGAGAACACAACACTCATGAAGGAGACATATGCAATAAAACAAACTGAAATATAGGAGATAAAAAGTGCAAGAAAGACTCCATTTGGTCCCTTTTAACAAATCTTCGATGAAGCAAGCATCTCCAAGGATGCCATCGTCATGGTTTCCTAGTCCTCTTGACATTTGATGCTACTTCCATATTGAAGGAATGCCACCTGATGATGATGGGCTATCCTATGACCCTAGCAAAAGACTTTAGGACTCACAGATAACGGCCATTCTCTTTTCAAAAACATAAAGAATAGGGATGCTTATTCATAAGTGCAAGTCCTAAGCATGATACTACATGGCATACTTTTATGAATATGCAACACCTACACACTATAAGACACATCATGTAGGAGGTACAGGTTGTTGAGTAAGTCCCGTAGGATACTTACCTAGAAATGTCGAACAACAAAAGATAACGCAAGCGGAGCCCAACAAGCAACTATCACCTAACAAATATACAAATATCACACATAACTTCACATATCTCATTTCCGATCATTCCGTCTTATCTCATCATATATCATATATCATTTCATATTCATCTCATCTCAACCTATAATATCTCATCCATCATCTCATCTTGCATCATCATATCTGATTTCATATCTTATTTAAAGTTCACACAATTCTTAAGAAGGGTTCAACAATAAATCCCCGAGTTAATCAAGTAAATCATTTTCCCAAAGTTTTCCAAACTCTTAATCTCAAATTAAGTCAACTTATATTCAAAACAATTTCTCAAATCATATTTTTCCAAATCAACAGGAAGTATCAAATTTTCTAAGTCAACCCAAAATCTCGTTTTATCAAAAAATTCCGGCATCTCGATAAAATAACAATCCGTTAAGAATCTTTCCATAAAACTCGAAAACCCTTTTTAAATAAATTACCAAACGATACTTAACTAAAATACAATACCAAAATTAAATCCTCTTTACAAATCATATTTATAAATCAAGCCAATAAATCATTTTAAAATTCCTAATATTCACATATTAAAATACCACAAAATACATATTCCAATTAATACTATTATTTTCTTTTAAAAACCATATATAATATATAATAATTTCAAGAAATATATACTTATAAAAAAAATCAGAATTAACATATAATAATGACAATAACTATAACTATCAATTCTTAACATATAATATAATCATATAATATAACACATGATATCTAATAGCAAATAACAAATAACAGCAAATAACACATATAATGAACAAATAAGACCATACTTTAACAACCCCAACTGAAAGCCCAACCCAAACCTCATAACCCGAAATGCCTAAACCCAACCCGGAAAGGATCTCTACCCGGACCCGCCCAAGGAAGCTGAAGGAAGGAAGAATCCGAAAGAGTGGATCCGGATCCGGGAGCTCAAGCCCGCCCAAAACCAGCCCAACAACCTTGTCTTCCCCAAATCAAAGAACGGAACATCTGCGCTCGACGAAGGAAAAGACAGGAGATGGAAGAAGACACCCAGACCGATCGACGGCTCTCTTTTTCGATCCCGACCGAAATGTTATTTCAACCACCCCGGACCCAAGAGAACAGAAACGAAAGTAAAGGGGAAGGAGGGAGAGAGAGCTCACCGAGAATCCAAATTTCCACCGGGAAGTCTTCGTCAGAGATCGATTCGGGCTCGTCGAGGGCAGAATCCCACGAATCCGGGGCTAGAAAGAAGGAGGAGTGATTAAAGATGCACTTTTAGGGGCTCTCGAGTTGAAAGAACAAAATAAATGAAACCGACTTATTGAACGAACAGAGGAAATAGGAAGAACGCGGTGGTGTCGCGGCTTCGACGGTCGGTGGCTCCGCCGTACTCCGTCGAGATCGGAATCGCTCTTTCTTGGCCTAGGGAGGGAGGAGAACGAGTAAAAGAGCATCTTTGCAAGGGTTTGAAGCAAAATAGGGAGAATGGACACGGTTTACCGATTTCAAACGAACAGCGGGGAGGAGGTTCCCCGGCGGCGCTGACGGTTCCGGTGGGCTTCTAGGCTCCTTATGGACACCTGGGAGGGGAGGCTGCAACGTTGGCTAGCCGGTGGCGGAGGATCGAAGGAGGACGAGTGAAGTGGAAGGGAAATCCAGGGCTGCGCAAAGCAATGAAGGGAAGGATAATTTTTCTGGATCTAGATAGTCTATTTGAGAAGAAAATGCAGAGAGAGGGAGAGGTTCTCCTCCTGATTTTTTTTTTTGCTGAAATGCAGGTGCGAGAGGGAGGGTGAGGCAGAGGGAATTTATGGTGAGATTTGGCACAAAACAACAAATTACAAGCTGTGAATTGCAAGGCAAGGGGTAGGATCGTGAGGATTCTTCAACTGCCATATGAGAACGAGAGAGGGAGGGAGGGAGGGAGAGAGGGGAAAGAAAAATAAATATAATTGGTCCCCATAATATAATTCAAAATAGCGGACCCAGATCTAAAAGCGCTCTCAATTGAGAGCTCTTGGCTTCTACCACCGCCTCCATCTGGTTGCCATCCATGGCTTCTCCAGGGTTAGCAGTCTCTGTTTCATCTAGCTTCCCATCCATCTATTCTCCAATAGCACTCAGTGCCCCTCCCTGACCGCCTTTCTTCGGCGCTGCCGCCGCCTCTTACAATACTTTCTCCCGCCTTTCGACCTTGGCTCAACACCGCCCCCTACCGGCCGCCCTCGATTTCTTTAACCGGAGCCTCCACAGTCATGACTCACCTCCGCTACCGGCTCTCCTACGTCTCACCATGACCCACCTACTGGACTTGTTGCTCGCTGCCTCTCGGTGCTCGGTTACGCGCTGTCGTCAACAACACCTCTGCTACCGACTCCCCACCGCCTCACAACGACTTGTTGCCACCGCCGCCCGCTTTGGTTGCTCCTATGGCCACCGGCCCATCTCACCGCTCTCGTGATTTTGTCGCCGCTATTCTTGCATTGTAACAACGCCTTTTTAGGGTTTTCTTTCCATTCCGTCCTTCTTTTCCTTTGCTTTTGGATTGTTGTTCAATTTCTTTGTCTTGTCCCGTCTCTGTCGCCTCTATTTTGACTACCTAGTAGTCGCTTACGATTTTGTTATCGTCCCTGAGGGTTTGAGTCGGGTGGGGAATTTTTATTGAGCAATGGTTTGGCTTGGGTTTGGATTTGCGGTCTTGTGTGCTGTGTTGTTCTTGTTGTGATGCAGGCCTCATGTGAACCGTGTTTGATTTGATGTATCCGAAGATGTCGTGGATTTGCGATTGATATATGAAGGCTTTTTGAGTCCATAATCTAAGATGTCCGCTTGTATCCCCAGAGTTCTCTGAGTGTGTCCTCCATTGGCTGATTGATTCGTTTGCCATGTTGGTTTTGTCTTACAGTGTAGGATAGCTAGCACGTTTATTTATTTTCTCATTTTTATTTCTGTCATTTGCTTCTGTTATTTGATTTGATTGTACATGATGGTTAGTCCATCTACCGGCTTGTCCGGTCTCTGGGTTTCTCTAGGCTTGTCTAGAGAACTGAATTCTTATCTTGCTTCAAAAAAAAATTCAAAATAGCGGAAATAGACCCAAAACCCGCTCACTCGACCCTATCCGACCTAACTCAAAAAGATTTTCAAATTCCAATTCCGAATTTAATCAGTGTTCTAAAAAGCGCTAGGCGGATCCTAGGCGGTGAGGGGCCGCCTAGCGCCTAGGCGGTGCCCAGGCGGTCAAGGTGGATGCCTAGGCGTGCTTAGGCGGCCGTTTAGCTCTAGGCGGAGGGGGGTTGCCTAGCGCCTAGGCGGTGCCCAGGCGGCGCCTAAGCGCGATTTTTAGAACAGTGAATTTAATAAAGAACTCCAAATATTATTTTAAATTTTCGCATATGGAAGTGAAATTAAGCATATTTTAAATTTGCAACTAAATAATGTCGTTACTCGTTTCGAAAGATTTAGAGTAAACCAATAGCTCAAGAGCGGAAATTTCAAACCTCCCTAAACTTAGAAATCGAGATGATTATAAATTATTATTTTAATTATTATAAAATTTCCTGGTCTTTGCAAAATCGCTCTCGCTGAATACGCCAGACCGGTGGGCGCCGGTGGAAAAGCGGTAGGCACCGCTGTTCAGGCTCCACGATTCTTCTCTTGCTTCGACATTATGCTCCTTATCTCCCTTGATTCTCCTTCCTTAGCCTCTCTTATGCTCCAAAATCAGCTCTTCTAGATCTCTCAAGCCTCCTTTCAAGCTTGGATTATAAAACTGCAGAATAAACACGAAATAGCGTAGATTCTGAACTCGAATATTCCAAATGCAAGTCAATGTAAATAAGACAAAACATATGCAATATGAATACTTAAATGCAATAAAACCTATCTACAATGCCTATCTAAAATATGCATTTTCGAATCCCCCCACACTTAAGCTCTTGCTTGTCCTCAAACAACATGAAGAATAAACATAAATTAATGCACCCCACAGGAGATTCCTTCATACCTTTTCCTCATCAAAAGCAACATCAAACCAAGTGCAAATATGAATAAGGAACACAAACGTCATAACATGTATATGGATGATCAAGTAGCATGCATGCTTAATAATCCAATCTCACAAGGGAAAATATGTGTTTCTCTTACTCTCATATGTTTAGGCTTTAAGCATGCACTCAAGTCAATCCCATATGCAAACATCAACTCAAATATTGACACTTATATCACAAAATCTCCACCAGATACATCAAAGCAAAATAAGAAACATCAGCAGGACTTTCCACTACTAGAATTGTGTTAATAGACATCGGGTCTTTTACATCGGTTAGAAAAACGCATGATGTTATAAATATTTATAACATCAGTTTAAAAATTGTTGAAGTTATTGAGATTAGATACATCGACTTCACTTATTGGACAATGTTAAAATTGCATTTAAAAAAAAATCAAAAGCACACAAAATACACTTAACTTAGTCAAAATAAAATAAAAACGGTAAAAATGCCGCCAGATCCCAATACCTAGCCAAAATTTTTGAAATTTGTATTTTCACCTAAAAGCAAAACCAAATCCCAACACTTAACAAAAAATCCCCAAATTCCTCATTTGCCATTTAGGTCATCTCTTCTATCTCACCAGGCCACCAGGGGAAAGTGAGCATGCGATTTCGCCGACAAGCTTCTCGCCTACCAGCTCAGCCCTCTCAGTGGCTGCCCTGGTTGCTTCGCTGCGATGGGTCACACTCACATGTAAGCTCAGCCCTCTCAACGGCTGCCCTGGTTGCTCCGCTGCAATGGGTCACAGGTATTCTTCTTCATCCATCTCCCCTTTCTCTCCAAATCTGTTGAAGAACCCTAAACATCCATCTCCTTTGTCTCTATCCCACTATCTTTTCTAGATCTGTTTCTTTCCTAATCTTTTTCGATTTCATCTTCTAGATCTGTTTCACATAGCATTTGTACATATGAAAGCTGTGGAAAACGTGTTTGTAGTTCTATATCAATGGCTTCTCGTCTCCTTTATCGACCCAAAGTCGCTTCTTATATACATATGAGATAGAAAGTACACGACACCAAGAGAGTAGAAGACCTTTGATTCTAGGGTTTTTCGACCAATTAAGAGACTGAGAAAGGTAGTAATGGAGAAGATTGAAGATGTTCATCCAACTTTTGTTCTCTTCCTTGCTATGTTTCAGCCAATGGTTTGGATATTCTTCTAATTAATCCCTTTTTTGTTGTGTACACTTTTTAGTTTATCTCTTTCAGGTTTGATTTTGTTGTTGATTAAAAAAAACCCTTTTCAATTCTTTTACACCATGCTTGCTTAGGTTTTAGTATCGTATTAGGAATATGAGTAATATGTTAAGAAGAACTTCACTGAGATGGATGCATGAATTCAACAAAAAGTAGAACCGAGATTCTAAGGGGCATATAGCTAAAGTTGAAACTTAACATTCTAGTTTGTGAGGAAAAAAATATTTCTCTAGTTTCTAGAAAGATTACACTAGAATTCACAATTGTGTTCTAATTGTACCATATCCACTTCTGTCGATTATATCTATATGATGCTATTCTCGTAGCTTTCATATGAGTGCACATTTATCCTTGTGTATGGACAGTGAATATACACCCAACTTGCTTCCTCTATATCGTGGTATTTTGTTGCTGTTCAAATAGCGCTGGAGGTTCATTATATATGTTTCAAATTTTAGAATCTCTTTGATTTTGAGGTTCTTGTGTCAACTAATCTCTTGTATGTGACACTGAATGCTTGATTTATTCTTTAGATTCTTTATATATGATTCAAATTTTAGAATCTCTTTGAATTTGATTTGCTGTCTATGTGAACTCATTCTTAAGATCCTATTTGTATGTATATATGTGTATATATATATATATCTTTAACTTGAATCACTTTTCTATTTTCGCTATGTGGTCTTATTGTTTGCTTGTTATGATTTTAATTTTTTCTTGTGTTTTTCAGGGTCCTCTTCCAGATTCTCGAATTATTTATATTGATGGTGCATTTGATCTTTTCTATCTTGGCCATGTGGAGGTATGATCTTTTCTTTATGTGAACTTGTACTTAGTGAGACCATTTCTTATTCACTTGAGTTTGATCTAGCCTTCCAAGGCAAAACTTTATTGTCAATTATATGAGATCTATTTCACATCATTGAGTTCAAATGAAAGCTGTTTATGAAGTGTTTTGATATGGGCACCTAGAATAGCTGAAGAAGCAAAATGGACTTTCTTCTCTTGTTTTACTATGAAAATGGACTTTGTTGGAAAGCAACAGCCTATAGGGCAAGGAAAAGAGAAGACATTTTCAGAAATGTTAAAAAAGCAAGGCTTTCTAAAGAGTTGATTTTCATAGTAAAAACAAGGTAACATTTTTTTGGACAAATGCAGTGTTGTTGACCTTTGAAAAGGACAATTGTGTCATTTATGGCTTCTTTAGAAGAAGGCAGCGTTATATAATATCTATTGGTGAACTTTTGAAAGTCAATTAGTACCCACTTTCTATTCATGTAGTATATATCGTCACCTTTACCCGGCCTGCTGATGTTATACCATAGTATAAAGTTGTGCGATCACTCAGGTGTTTATAATTGTGCTCTTTTTCTGCCTTTCATCTCTATTTTTCTTGTCTTGCTGTCCTGCCTGCTACTCGTTTGTTTTCACTATTGTGATTTTTTCGTTATTGTTCTATGTTATATCTGTATTATACTAATTACTCAGTGCTGTTTAAATATTAAGGCTTGCTCGGGCACTGGGGGATTTTCTACTCGTCGGGATTCATACAGATTAGAGTGTGAGGTTGTATTTTCTCGACTTGTTCATTATACCAAGTCTGCAAATAAATTTAGTCAATTTGTGTGATAGTCCCATTAATAATTTAATATGACAATATGCTTCATTCTTGGTTCTGTTTTATTGTGTTTGTTTGTGACCAATCTTTTTGGAGCCTTTTGAGCTAGGAATATCCCGAAACCAAAGAGTTTGTAGCTGTTTTATATTGTTATTCTGGGTATGTGCATGCCATTAGCTTGCCTAATTTAATGTTAACTAGTTGAGACTTAACACTTGTATGTTATCCTTTTAAAGATGCAAAATCTCTTCATAATATATATCAACTTTACTTAGTTGTCTCCTTTCTATCTTTTGCATTTCAGCTTAGTTCTGAGATGCTAATCCCTTTGACAAAGATTCTTGGTCTTGTAGAGAAAAGGGGAGATGGAAGATCTCGAGTTGACAGAGATGCTACTAATCATTAGCTTATACAATTAGAAGAAAAAGGTGTTGTATCATCTGTTGCTACTGTGCTATCTGATCTTTTGTATCATATTGTCCGAGTGTACTTATGCTTACAAGATGTGTCAATTTTAGCAAAAGAAACCCTTTTTTACAAGGAATATAGATGTCTTGTTTACAAGATAATTAACCCTATATATATATATATATATATATATATATATATATATATATATATATATATATATATATATATATATATATATATATATATATATCCTGATCTGGTTAAGTCTATACAGGCTATGATTGTTTCATGTCGTGGATGCTTTCATGGTCGGACATTGGGGTGATTTCTATTAACCGTGACAATGAGGCTACACCAGGCTTTGTTCCAATGTTGCCTGGTCATCTCAGAGTTGATCCGGAGATGAAGTGCTCTTGGGAAAATTGTAAAGGTCCCTAACTTGAACCTTAATGTATAGTTATTTTTCTGTACAAAAGACTTAACAATAAACAATGCAAAATCCATTTACAAATCCTACACTTTTATGGTAATTATTTCATAATAATTGAACTTGGTAATTTGGTTATTTAAATGATTGTCATTCTGAAAATTTCTTCGTCATGTTGTGCAGAAAAAAGGAGATCGTATAGCTGCTTTCTGATTTGAGCCCAACCAAGGGGAGGCAAGGGTATTAGCTTTCATAAAGTAAATGGAATTATGTAAAATCCATATAGTTATTCATTGTCTCCTAAGGGAAATCTCCATGACCATGTGTTTATATAGATGGTCAAAATTTAGATTGAATTTGTCAATTTTTAGGTTAGTATATATGATACTGATTTATGTGTTAGTGTTTTGGTAAAGATGCTTATAATGTAAATGGTAGAGACAAAGCTATGGCATGTGTTGGGGTCTTTTTTCAAAATTTTAACGACATTGTGAATATGGTGAATGTATGTTGGATCTGTGTTGTTAGTGTACCAGTTGTGGTGAATGCATGCTGGATGATTTATTGAATATGGTGAATGTATATATGTTGACATATGATATTTTAGTTGCAACAGGTGTATCAATATATATATGTAAATACAACAAATAACTGAAAAACATCGGATATCCGAGCCAAAAAAGCGATGTCTATTTTTGTATATATGTCGACCGCGAAGACACAAAATGATTTCCGAAGCCTTAAATATATCAAAACTATAATGTTACCCGATGTCAATAAGACACACTTACATCATTGAACAAGTATAAATCGATTTTTTACAGAATTGAAACATCGTTTTTCAATTGAAAAATGATTTGAATATATGCTAATGACATCGTCCTTGAAATATTCAATATGATACATTATATTTATATAAATTAATACAATATACTTACAAATGACTAAAGAGTGCACACAAAATCAGTAATGTATAACTGATGTGTATATCAATGTAAAACATCTCTTATTATAAATATAACGATGTTAATGTCAATTTTTGTATTGCCCTACACTTTTTCAAACGTCCAGAAATGCAAAATAACAGTGGTTGAACATTAGGTTCATCAACCAAAACGTAACTATATCAATGTATTTAAATCATTATTAAAAGTAAAAACGATGTTATGATAGTTATAGACATCGGTTAAAAACCGATGTGGTAAAGTTGGGATCTTTAACACCACCCACTAACACGTCGAATTTTTTTTTGTTTAACATCGGTTTTTAACCGATGTCTATGGACAAAATTCTAGTAGTGTTCGCTCATTAGAAACCTTCAAAGAAGATTCCATTCATGGGGGTTATAATGGTGCTTGTTAAAAATTAAACATAAGGGCAAGGAATTGCATTTGGTCATGTGGTGGTGCTATCAATTCCAAGAACCAAGAGTCCTAAAAACTTCCAAAACAACTCAAAACAACTCAAAAGTACATCAAGCTCACAATAGAACATAAACAACCTCTCAAAATAAACTCTAAAAAATATAACAATAAACTCAAAACAACATAAACAACCTCTCAAAATAAACATAAACTTTTATCCACTCTCATCTCAAAAGTAAATAAATACTTTTTTGGCTTTTTTTTTTCTTTCGACATTTTTTTCGAATACTTTTTTTTTCTTGCTTTTCTCTTGAGCCATATTCCCTAACGATTTTGCCTTATAAGGTCACTTTTGCCTTATAATGTGAAGGCTATCCCCGACGATTTTGAGCAACCGATGTTCGTGTTCAAGTATGGGGTCCTCGCAAAGTGGCATGAAGGTCCACAGGATGAGGTGGAAGTATCTCTTCCGGCTCCACCGTTTTGCTGTGGTGGAGATGTGCAAACAAGTCAACTTATGAAGCGGAAGAGAGACCATGATGAGGTATGTGAATTGTCTTTATATCTTCCTTTATGCAGGACAGTTGAAGCCCAGGAAGACGAATGGGTGAAGCGATTGAGCGTTCACTCGGGGAGATTTAAACTTCTCCACACGATGCACGCGGATGACATCCCATGCTTCCCACCACCGAAGGAACCACCAGACCCACCTATACATCCGGACAAAGATGAGCCAGGCTAAGGCTAAAAGGAAAGTAGGTCGAGCTAGCGACTTAAACCCTAGCGCTTACGGGAGGAAACCCGCTATTTTTATTTTCCTTTTTTATTTATTTTACTTTATATTTTTATATCTCTTTGACTTCGTGCAAGGTATCTTTTGTTGATATTTTTAGACAGGTAAAAAACACGGGGATCGAGTGGAATTGTCGGAGCAACCTGGTCGATATCGACCTAGACCCCTCAATTTCGACCAGTTGATCACACTTGAAATTTGATGAATTGCAGTCGATATCGACCTATACCTAGTCAATATCGACTTATGGAAATCTACTGCAGCCTATTTTCGACCCTACATCGCGTTATTCGGTGAGTTCATTCGTTTACCTTTGTTTTATATTGTTTTATACTGTGGGGACACTGTATATCCTAAGTATGGGGTGGGAGAAGAGCTCATTATCATATTTTATATTATTTTGCTATTACATGGTGAATTTTGAGTAAAATTTTAATTATTTTTGTGCATAATTGCTAAACTCAAAGTTTGTTTTATGAGACATCTCCTAATGCTTGTAAATTGTCTAAAGAAATAGTGTCATGGAAGTTATGTTAAACTCGATGATGCAAAATTGGATTCATTAGAGATATAGCATGAAATTGCCTAGTAAAGGGAAGTCACAATGAAGTGCATATTTTTATGAAAACCATGAAAGGAGGTAAATTTGATGTTGCTTTTGACATGTTGCATGATAAGAGGATGGAGGACTTTATATTTCCATATAATGCTCATATTGTTGTATTCCCAAGCCTTACCTATGCTTATGCATCAAAAAAGCCATATTATGCCTTATTTCATATATTGCTCCAAATGTTCTAAATATTGCCATTCTTTACCTTATCCGGGGATTATGTTGAGAATGATGTTACATTATGGAGATTATCATATGGTGTTTGTGTTGTTATTATCATATTGGAGTTTGAAATATATGGAAAATTTAATGAGTGAAAGAAAATCCGATCACCTCATGAGATAAAGGTAGATCGACCATGCTTGCTGAGATAATAGTTCAGCAGGATGGGACACAAAGGTGAGGAGTCCGAAGTACTAAGTATCCGGGGCCATTCATGACACTCATATTTGCGACTCGCGAGAAGGCAATGCTGAGGTTAGAGAGGTAAAAGCATAATATTGAAAAAAAAGCAATGAGCGGTGAGAGAAAGGTGAGAAATCAAAGGAAGAAGGAATGTGGAAATTCAGTTTGGAAATACTCCATTTCCCCGGATCATTAGCACCACATTGCCAAAAATTGCCCACGTTTAGCCTTTTACCAATCTACTCCTTATTGAGCATAAATTAAAGTCCTTATGATTATTGATGCTTTGTCAAATATGAATTGTTTTTGCATAACCATCCTTTTTTGAGTAGATGTTGCTTTTTATTGCACATGTATGGATTTGTGGCATTAGTACATTTTCGATGATGGTAATTGATTGCAGGGATGTATAAGAATGAATCTATGATGTTGAGAGTTTTGAATTCTTCCCCTAAATGACCATCCAAGTTATTGCTTGGGGACAAGCAAACTTAAGTATGGGGTAATTTGATGTCCATGTTTTATACCATGTTTTTATACTTATTTCTGCTTCTTATTCTATTATTTTGGGTTGAGAATGTAGTGAATTTGTGTAATTATGCTTAATGTTGCCATATATGGAGTCTACACAAGTTTGGTGTGATTCTCAGGAGTTTAGAACTAATTTGGAGAAGTTTGGACGCACTTTGGAGCTTAAAAGAAACTATTGAAGAAGCTACGGATGGTGCAACTTGAGAAAAAACCATTTTTCGGCATTCATCTTTCTGATTCAAGTTCTGATGTCTTCAAGAGAGTTGTAGCCCTCGAAAAGAGCTTTCCAACGCATGCTCATATGCGTCAATCCGATGAACGAAGACTCGAGAAACTGTGTTTGAAGAACAGAGAAGGATGTCGAGAAGACTGGTCGATATCGACCAAGCTTACTCGATATCGACCAAATTTCGGTCAAAAATCCTAGAATCGGCCAGAATTGACCAACAGACAAGGGTGCAACTCGATATTGACTTATAGTGGTCGATATCGACCAACAAAATCGACTCGATATTTACCCAGGAAGCCGAGATCGAGTGACTGAGCTGAAGCCGGAAGAAGTGACTCGAGATCGACTTACCTAGGTCGATATTGACCTATGTCCAGTGACGTTATCAAGTCGATTTCGGGCTTCACTTAAAGTTTTATCCCGAATCCAATGAAAATATTTTCGAGAGGAGATTCCTTGCGCATGAAAAGTTGAGAGATTTTTTTTTTATCTTTTTATTTATCCTAAGGGTTGAACAATTAATTACGCTAGGATTTATCTTGTTTTATCTAGTTTAGATTTATTTATTTTCAAGTAGAATTATATCTTCTATGTTAGATAAAGATATAGATATAATTTCCTTCCTTGATTAGCAAGGATTGGAAGCCTATAAATAAAGTCCATGAGGCTAGTTTTTCATTCATTCAATTCTAGAGAAGTAGTTCAATACATAGTTTAGGAGTTCAAAGGTTTTGGGGTTTTGGCATTCTACGAAAGTTTGAGTGCCGGGATTGTAAAGACTTTGAATATAGTTAATGCAAGTTTCTTTTACATCAATGATGTCTATTGCTATGATGAGGCGCGAGTAGTCCACCTACATCCGGGGTTGGGGTGAGCCCGACGATAGCCATGTGGGTGGATTAGCGAATTGCAAAAAAAAGGTAATTTATCTTATCTATTCTATTCCATGTGCTTCATCTTTGATTGAGAAATTGAAGAACTCATGTTGTGAAACTTGGGTAGTAATTAGGATTTTTATTCGGAAGATTATAAATTCTAATTATGAAAAGGAATAGATACAATTAGGGTTATTTATCGCGAGATTTAGATTCCTACTTGTCGGATTGGGTGAAAGCATTCTCCTTTATTGATAAATTTGCTATCTTTTGTGATTTATGATTATGCTTTCATGATTATTATCGTTGCAAACCCCGATCTTGGAAGTTTTCTTTTACATAGTTTATTTCGAATTCCGCAAAGATTTGTTCTTTATTTTATTTTACTGTTTCTGCTCGACTTCGACCACCCCTTGGTCAACGTCGACTACTCACTTTCGATCGAGCAAGATCGTTGTTGCTTCTGTCTCTGCAGGAACTCAATTTCGACTAGGTTTACTCGATTACGACCAGAACTTAATCGACGTCGAGTTGGCTTCCTCGAGATCGACCAAAAAAGCAGTGACTTTTGCTTGCTCGGATTCGACTTACCCGACCCCCTGCCGACTAACCTTAGTCGAGGTCAAGTACTTCTGTGGTCGACAACCACTTGTGAGATTCTTCTACTGCTTGAGATCCGCATACTAGCTTCCTCGATGATCGATCCTGACTTCTCGCTCCTACATCGGGAGAAAGTCTTGTAATCATTTGCGTGGGCATAATCCGATTTGATTTATATTATTATTTATTGAACTCGATTTCCTCTTACAACACATATGCATGAAATAAAAATATGAGGATAAATAAGCACATAAAATTTTGTCAAAATCATAAACAATAAACACTCACATTAGCTTTTCTCTCAAACTCAAAATAACATCCATAACCCACTCTAAACCTCAATTCCCGGAAGAGTAAGGGTTATCATAGACTAGGAAATATGAACTTTGTGGAGCTTCAAAGAAAAAATGGCTAAATGCTCAAATTGGCTTCAAACTAAGATATAACATATGGTAGATATGGATAAAATATGGCTAAAACATGCTTCTATCATATGAAACTCATCAAGCAATGATCATGTATATAATCGGCCTCAAAAATAGATAACCATGTCAATACTCAGAGATAAATGCATAGGAAGAGTAAATCACACAATAAAAGTGAATGGGAAATAGATGTGGTCCCTTATTAGGCCAAAAATTATCACTAGAAATTCTCATTAGGACAATTTTTTTTGTTGGATTGCAATTATACTTCAAACTTAGATCATACATGCTCAATTACATATGTCAAATCATATCTCACAAAAACAAATTTCAAGACAAGGGTAAATCATCTAGAATTCCATGGGATTTAAATGATGACGCTAAAACGAAATAGAGGACAAAATAAGCTCGATGGGTATTCGAATAACACATATATGCAATGCATAATATTTTTTATTTTTTCGACATTTTCAATTCTTTTTTTTCATTTTAATAACAACAATAAACCATATACATGATGCATGAGAACATTAAAAACATAAACATAAATAAACATGAAACTGAAATCATAAAGATGAACTAAACTAACATAAACCACTCCCCCCACACTTAAATGTTGCATTGTCCTCAATGGATAAACACAAATAATAATGAAATAAACTCATGGTGAAGGAAGGGACACTAACCTATCACTGTGGAGGCGGAGGCTGAAGTCAGTGATTCTAGAAGATATAGTCAGGAGCTCTTCTTTATGCTTCATCTCCAGCTCTAACACGTTCAAATCCATCCAGAGCAACATAAACAGGGTTAGCATCTACAACAACAAAATCTTCTTCTTCATACTCAACTTGCACATCTCCTATTGCCGAATCAGTTGATTCAGGATCGTCCCTCTCTGAAGGGGTCACAAGTGGCACAGAAAAGCTATTATGGCTAAGCTTGAAATCAGTAAGCTTGAAGCAGAATGGTAGCTCCACAGGAAGGCACGGATGGTGCTCTCCATGATCTCTAGACATCCATATGAAACGCTCCTCTGCATGAGGATACTAAATCTTTACAATAATGCCAGACAAAGTCAGAGTGGCAATATCAGAAACAGTGTCACCACACATAGGTTGCACTCATAGTTTCGCCTATGATTCGAAGACATGGTTGGATAAATTGTGAGAATTTGATTTTATATTATTATTTATAACTTATTTCATTATCTTTGTTCTTCATTAATTATATCTGTGTGCATGTTCTCCCTATGATTGATCATCTAGATAGAATTTGCTAGCGATTCCTTTCATAGGTTGGTTTTTTTTGTAGCAATTAGAGTCATTGATTAAGTGAGAGAATCAATTGTCTTTACAGGATTACAACAATTGGTATGTATTGATTCTATAAGATTAGGGTTAAAGGCTCTACGTCCTTGCATTCATTTGATTCTTAATAACACTGAGTTGATATTGCTAATTGGTAGGTGTGCAGAAAAACCCGACACGGTAGACACGACACAAAAACACGAAACCGAAAAAACACGAAACCGAAAAGACACGGCACGATAATGACACAAACCGCTAAAACACGACATTAAACGGTTCGGATACAGTTCGGGCAAATCCCCTTGTCGGATAACCGACACAAACCATTTTTTTTTTTTTTTAATTTATAGGTAAGGTTAATATAGTACTAGTATTATAAAATCCCTAGAACATCATAAAAATTTGCTAGCTCAGTTGGCTTTGGCCCAACCGTGACCTGTGTGCCTAACATACCCATCCTAGGTTCGAATCCAATTCTGGGTATTTTTTTTAACTCCTCTTTATTTTTTAAAGTATATAAAGAATTAATTAATTAAAGACCTTTAAACCTCCCAACAAAAAACCCTAGAACTTCTAAGAGCCGCACTATGTCCATTGTCCAGTTCTCCATTCTCTCGGTCTCATATCCTCTCCTCTCCAAGTCTCAAATTCTTTTCTTTTTTTTTGGTGAAATCTTATATTTATTCAAGCTTTTGGGTGAAATCTCAGTTTTTTTGGGGTGAAATCTTAGATTTATTCACGTTTTTTTGGTGAAATCTCAGATTCAGTCAAGCTTCAATCTCGACTGCTTCAATCACGATGATGACGACGCAGTGGCTGCTTCTTCCACCTACCTCTGCTGGCTCGACGAGGGGCGATGACGGGCTCACGGTGACAAGGAAATGGCGAGGCGAAGAGGCTGCTGAAGTGCTGAAGAACAAAAGAATCCAAAAACCCATATCTCAAGCTCTATCTCAAGCTTCAATCACGAAGAAGACCAAATTGAGTATGTCTTTGCAGATTCTAGGTCAATGTTCTCAGATGTATCATCCCCTTTGTCAAATTTGAACAATTATGGCTTCAATTTCAGATTAGGCTCGATATGTAGGTTTGATTATTTTTGTATACTGTATAACAAAATAAGGTTAGAAAGAGGGGAAAAACTGTCATTTGCCTTGCCATCTACTGATTTTCTACTAATTTCTTCTTCGAAAATGAATTTGGACTTTATATGATTAACATGTGCAGCCACACGCAGTGATACAAGTACAACCCAGAAAAGAAAAGAAAAAAGGCTAACCGTTCGTGTCGGCTAACACGGGTATCCGACACGGATCCGTTTAGCTTTACCGTGTCGGATACCCGGTGCCCGGTGCATAACAGTTCGTGCACGGTTCGGCCTTTTTATGCTAAACGATTTCGGATATCCGATACGATTATCAGGTTCGTGTCAGATACCCGGTAATGCCCACCCCTACTAATTGGCCAAAGTACTTGGTTATTTATGCCGTTCCTTGTGGTCTCACATTGAATGTAAGTGATTGTGAGTTATGGATCAATCTAGTTTAGTCAAGTCAGCATAACTTAAGAATAATAATAATGAAATCAACCCAAGGTTCATGAGCCCCAACCATTGTCGAGAATTACAGGTGAAGCGTTTTCATCATATTATTACTTTGCAATCATTGGTCATTTTGCCTATTTGCTTATTTCAATTGTTTGCTACAACCTTATTTTTATTTGTTTGAGAAATTATCATCAGAACTGCGAATCAGTCTTCTCTGTGGGATCGACTCCTTGCTTGTCTGCTATACTAACCTTTCATTTAGTTGTGAGTTAGGATATAATTTGCATTTGGTGGAACAGAACCCAACGATAATATTACAGCCCTTGTTTATGCCCTCCAGTTGATCTTCATCATCGACCATTTTGCTTGGCTCTTGTCTTCGTAACCTGGAACAACTTCATTCAATTTCTATATCACAAGGCACTAGAGAAAGATTAGAAGAACGGGTGTGAACCATACAAGATGGCTACACCAAAAGCTTACAAATTAAGTTTAATAAAAAACTCGGCACTCCCTGACAACGAGAGAGCGAGCGAGAGAGGGAGGCGGTGGCGAGCGAGAGACGGAGGGAGCTAGGCCGGAGCGAAGGATCTCGGGTCTGGAACTAAAATTCGAGATCTAGAATTCGAGATCTCAGTGGCGAGGCGGAGGCCGGAATGAGCGAGCGAGCGAGCGAGGCGGTGGTGAGCGAGCGACGGAGGGAGCGAGGCCGAAGTGAGGCCGGAGCGAAAGAGGTCGGGTCTGGAACTGGAATTCGAGATCTGGAATTTGAGATCTCAGCGGCGAGGCGGATGCCGGAACGAGCGAGTGAGCGAGCGAGGGAGGGAGGCGGTGGCGAGTGAGTGCCGGAGGGAGCAAGGCCGGAGCAAAATTAGGCCGGAGTGAGGCCGGAGCCAAGGAGGTCGGGTCTGGTGTCTCACGCATGCCAGATCGGGGGACGACGGGGAGGGAGGGTAAAGAAGAAATTTTGATTAATTACAAAAACTACCCCATAAATATGGGAATTACAAAAAAATCTATATTTTATTATGTGATTCACATCTACTATATTTTTATTTTTACATTTCCACAAAAGTCATATTTGCACAACTTACGGTTAAATTTGCACAACGTACTCTTATATTTGCACGACAAAATGTTAAAAAAAAACAAAAAAAAAATACTAGACTTGGGTCATATTTGCTCAATATACGGTTATATTTGCACATCATACTCTTATATTCGCACGAAAAAATGTTAAAAAAAAATTTATCAAAAAAACTAGACTTGGGTCATATTTGCTCAACATACGGTTGTATTTGCACATCTCTTATATTTGCACGACAAAATGAACAAAAAAAAAAACTAGACTTGGGTCATATTTGCACAACTTACAGTTATATTTGCTCAGCATACAGTTATTTTTGCACATGCACAACATACTCTTATTTTTGCACGACAAAATGTAAAAAAAAAAAAACCAGACTTGAGTCTTATTTGCTCAACATGCGGTTATTTTTGCACATGCTCAACATACTCTTAATTTTGCACGACAAGATGTTAAAATAAAAAAAAAGAAAAAAAAAAGAAAAAAAAAAGAAAAAAGAGTTAGACTATAGGCAATATGATAAAATTGCTTTGGTCAAGATGTGGACGTTTCACCAATTTGTCCCAAAATGTGGACGTTTCACCAATTAGTACAACTTTTTAGGACATTTCACTAATTCCCCCTAAAATATAAGTAAAACTACATAATTAAAAGGTTTAGCCGATCATGGCTTACTAATAAGGCATATTTTAGTTGGCATTGTAGGATAATTTTAGATGCATTTCATTGTCAAATAATCATGTTTTATAGTTAATTTCATATTATGCTCTTTTAGTGGTAATGTTCAGAAACTACGCTATTTTATTGGATTTATGCAGATTTGTAGTCTCGACATGGTAAAGAGCTTGGGAAGAGACAAAAAAGGAAGTCTGAAGATGGAAGGAACAAGCCAAGTAAGGGTTAGAAGTCGAATTGGGAAGCTAAGGAG
The DNA here is from genome assembly GCA_037127255.1 of Persicaria tinctoria. Lineage (NCBI taxonomy): Eukaryota > Viridiplantae > Streptophyta > Magnoliopsida > Caryophyllales > Polygonaceae > Persicaria > Persicaria tinctoria. The sequence continues at coordinate 44,413,817 of JBANSL010000007.1, forward strand.
CTAAAGAACAAGAGTGGAAATGAAGAAAATGAAGAAATCTCCTCTTTAAGCTTTTGAGACCTTTGAATCAGCTTATGAGGTTTTCATGAGAGTTGTAGTCCTTGAAAAGAGTTTTTCAAAGCATATTCATATGCATCAATCGGACGAATGACGACTCCAAGAAGTGCATTAAAAGTTCGGTTTGCCTAAGCTGTTATCAAGGGCGCCGCCCGCCGGTTTTATACCAGCGCCCACTGATTTTGCTGTTTCCGGATCTGCGCAATTCGGCCCAATTCTATCTTTGTGGAAACTCCACCTATCTTATTCTAGGGTTTGTTTCGACGTCTTTAGGCCTTATATTAGGTTGTTTTCCATTAGGTTTTCAGCTATTCATTCATCTAACAATCTAACATTGAGACTTTTCTCAGTCACTTTTCTCATTCAATTCATTAGGTTTTTAGGTTTTGTTTTCCATTCAAGAGAAGGAAATTAGGTAAGCCATGTTTGGCTAATTCTCTGTTGTTTTCATATACACTTTCGAGACTTGATTGGTTGTTTGTGAGTTTCTAATAAGTTATTATTTCTCTCTTTAATATCCTTTGAATTTCCTTGTGTATATTCCGATATTATTGTGCTTGATCACCATGATAGTATCTGGCTAGGTTTTTGTTCTATCATATTTGAATGAATTCCATAGTAGCATGCTTAGGATTGTGAGAACCTTGTTTGATCATGACTAAGTGGGGATTTCGACATCTGTCTTAAACATCGGTTACCATGCTTACTTGATGTTATTCATATGCCTAGATTCTTAGGAACTTTTGCTATCTTTATATTAAATCTATGCCATGCTTTGGTTACATAAAGGCGTAAGGGATTACTTGTGCTCGTTGTGCTTTAATCTATTCAACCTAAGATGGGAGAAATCCGTAGAGAACAACTTTAGTTGGATTCAACGACCAATAAAACCAAACAATATCGAGAATTTGTGGGTGAACCCCTCTCTTTTCTATCTATCACTTGCTTTTGTTTAGATTAGTTTCTTTTATTTACTTTTATCTCATATTTTGCTTCTCAATCAATAATTGCACAAGATATCGAAATACTTGTTTCTCTATGGGATCGACCCCTTACTTGCATATTATACAAGTTTGTTTGTTTGAGAATTATTTTGATAAGGGAAATCAATGACTTTCCCTCCGTCAAATTGGCGTCGTTGCCGGGGATTCATATTTATTTGTTCTTCTTTTTTTGTGTTTATTGATTTGTATATATATCTAACCGTGTCGTGGACCTATCTTACGGTTCACGACACCCCATTACGGGGTATCCAAGATGAGTTGCGAGAAATAGTATTGTGCGTTCTAAGTAGGATGACTCTTGAAATACTAGCATATGCCAAATCTTGGAGGGATGATGGCCTTGTAGAACGTTAGATAGACTACTTAGGGCGCAGATGATCGCTTCCCCGACAACAACGCCAAAATTTTATGTATGGGAGAATCAATTATGAAAATACGAAATATAAACAAACTCGCAACTCTTAGCCTATCAAATGAATTCAAGACTCCCCCACTGTAGTGGAAGAGAATCAGGTTCGATCCACGATGAAGCATGTCAACGGATCCTAAAATACCCCTGAAAACCATGTTCTGTATCGACATAAGTCACTCGACGTCGACTGGAAAGCAGTTGATGTCAACTTGTGGATGTTGATCTCGAGAGTGACACCTGCAAGGACAAAAAGGGTAACCGACGTCGACTAGAGTAGTCGATGTCGAGGTCAGGAATAACAAGTCGACCGACTCAAAAGACTACCGATTGATCTAGAATACTCGATGTCGACCGGAGGCAGTCGATGCCGAGAGCAAAAATTGTAACCAAGTGTCGGTAAATAAGGCCGAAGAATGAAAGTGTTGATAAGAAACAATAATCAAAAAATCGCAAGGTATGTCTAGTTTTTCGGTTAGCCAACGAACGGCAAAAGAACGGATGTAAAAAATAAAGGAAAAATCGTCGAAAGCTAGGGTTTATCACGACAATAACCATGCAAGTAAAACCAATAAATTGCAAAAGAAATATACTTTATCAATATAGGAAAAGACTTTTACCAAATCCAACAAATAGGTAAATAAATCTCACAAAATATAAACCTAATTTGCATCTATTGTTTTCATAACACTGCTAGAAAAATGAAATTAGACATCTGTTGTCAACAGATGTCTTTAAAAACAAATTTCGATCTCTATGTGCGTGTAGTAAGAGATCTAAACTTTTCACATCTGTTTTAAGCAGATGTCTTTTCCTTGCTAAAACATCTATTTTATTTTGAATATAGATATAAATCAACCCCTCAATTTTGTTTATTACATGTTCAATTGTTATTAAAACCTCGTTATTTTTCATTTATAATATTTTGAAGATGTTCGCACCAGGCCTAAATTTTACATTTACATCACTTTTTTTAAAATAACCAATGTATTAAAATAAAATAGACATATTTTTTATTATATTGATTACATGTATACTAATTTCATATATATAATTTGTGATTTTATATTGTTTCAGATAATATACCACATGAAATATGTGCATAACCGATGTATTAACATAATATAGACATCATTTTATATTTTTATAAAGATGTTGTTGTTAGCAATATATATCAATTTATATTACCATTGTGATGTAAAAATCTAGTTTACACATTGATTTAAATTATTTAGATGATGTCTATAATAATAATAGCATCCATTTTTATGTAATGGTGCGATTTCATAGCTTTTAAGGCACTACACTTTTCATCTAAAATTAGATGTTTTTTCGTTTGATACACAACTCCCTTTGCTCATAAAATAAGATTTTGCAAATGAACATATAGATAAACATGAAATCAACATTTACAAATGTTTTACGAAGGATAGATACTTGAAAGATACACTTTTACAAATGAAAGGGACTTTTAAATTATAATTGAAGCAAGAGTTGCAGATTAACACTAAGTTTCAAAGATGGAAATGAACCAAACTGTAATGCTTTCTCTATGGGCACAACATTGCCAAATGACCTTTTTGAAAGTGATCGGATCTCAGCTTTAGTGAAAGACCCAAACTGAATCATCTGCAAAATGACAAAAGATTGGACACATGATCATTAATCAAGTAAAGTTTGTCAAGCAGTAGATATATCATATTTGTGCCCACTACGTGATCAGCTAATACCTTATAGCCAAGGCCATACTAGTAGCTAGATTCTAAAGTGCTGAGGGATGACAATAACAAAAAAGGTATATTGCATAACAACATGAGTTATAAGTGATCGAAATTGGTGTTTTAAAGTAAATGGCCCATGGGACATGAGGAGCTTAACTCTAGAGATTCAGAACAAGAACATTGCACGAACTATCAATAACAGAAAAATACCATTTTTAAATAGAAAGGCTTTAAAACTGGAAGTGTATAAAGCAAACAGTTTGACCTTCCACGTTGGGCATAACTAATAGAAAATGAAGGCATTTCCCTAGACCAAAGACTGATCAAATTCTAAAATATTTAAAACTATATAAGAGTCCATCAAGTTAATAATCGATGAGAGGCCTATATAAAGTTTTAGAATTATCCTCTCGAAGTGTTTCTTTAAAATCATACAACAATCCATCAACTCATTTTCCATGTGTGGGTATTTCAAGTTCTAGTTTGAGACATGCTCAAATCTAACAACCTAGCCCTAAATTTTCAAGGTATGTTGATCAATTTTGTAGCCAAGTTTAGATTATCTTTTGAGTTATTGGGTTTGAAGGTGGATTACTTCAGGTCTAGGTCTATGTTGTTGGTGCTTGCTGTTTTGGTGGATTTATCGCCCTCATCTAATAGTATTTATAAACTATCATGTTTTGGTGCTTGGATCTATGATTAACTATGATGAAAAAATCAATGGGACTAGAGTGCAATTTTCCAAGAAGTATTAAACCACCTGAAATGGCCCTCCTCCCTCTCTTTAACACAACATTAACAAAGCACAAGAAGATGCACTCAAGTGGAAATTCCAGACATATCGGCAGAGTATACATTCGGATATGGATCAAATGAAATTGAATCCATAAGAGTAAAATTAACAATCAGGCCTTGAGCCAATATTGGAAGCAATAGGACCCTACAAAAAAAAATTAAATTAGGTTCGGCAAAAAGTCGTGGCAAAAGCCCACTCTGGGTGGCAACAGGTATCTAGCTTCGGCTTTGCGACGACAAATGAGGGCGTGGCGAATTCGACGGTGGCAAATTTTTTTGCCACGGCTATGTGCCATAGCTAAAGTGTGGGTGGAATATTAAAAAAAACTGCTTTTTAGCCTGGATTCTTTGGACCCGGGCTAAAAAGTCTGATATTTAACAAAAAAAAATATTACACAATTTACATATATAATAAAATTTCATTAATTATACAAAATTTACATACATAGTAAATATGCCAAAAATTACATAATTTGTATACAATAAATATACATAATTATAAAATTTACATATAAAAAAATGTCCAAAACTACCTAATTTACATCAAGTTGGACAATGCATAGCTAACATGTTAATTAGAATAGCTAACAAATACCGAATCAAACCCCACAGTGCTGAGTACAAATGTGAAGCTAACATATGCGAGTTTCTCTAGACATATAGCGATTCAACATCGCTATCAGTTGCCTGTTTTCAAGAGGAAATTCAGCATAAACTTTTTCAGTGAAACAAATCTTTTATAAATTATAATCAAACAACTAAACAAGGAAATGGAGACAACTAAATACGACGGATTAACATGAATAATAAGGCTCACCAAAACCTCATGTGTAGTAGCATCAGGATGCAAGTAATGCCTGAAGAAATTATATTGTTCTTCCTTGCTTGGGTGCCTACAGAAGGTCATGACAACAAGCTATAAGTTGTATGAGCCATGACAACAATTTCCCTGAAAATTTCCAAAAATAGGTGTATGGAGTTAAGTTAATCAGATGAAAGGAGGTGCTAATAAAAAAACAATAAAGACACTGATAAATAGAACATCAAGCATCATGTATCACAAAAGGTTCAGAAGAGTAAAAAGCTGATAAGGCAATGTACTTAGTGTGTAGAACCAGCAAGTATAGCAAATTTTCAGAATTCACTTCACAAATAAGAGATATGAGGATCAAAGCACATACTAATTCCTTATTAAGTTATATTTTTAAATGCACACTTCAAATAGAACATGGAAACTAGATATACATTGGATAAGATGAAGATCAATGCTCAAAGGTGCCCGTGAACACAATCACGATATTCACGCCTACAAATGAAATGAATAGATAAAAATCATAATTATATACCTAATTCTTTATAGTATGCAATAAGTTTGTAGAAGTCTGTACAAATTAAATGAATAGATAAAAATCCAAGTTTGATTAAAATAAGTCCACACTGCTACAATAGAATAACAATCAAACAAAAACAAAAGTATAAACCTTGATTATCCCAACAGCAAACGAGGTTTCATCTATGCAAAATCAGAAGCACTTACCACCAGTAAACGATGTTTCATCAATGCCAAATCAGATGCCAATAAAGAGCAAACAGTGCAAAATCAAAAGTTTCAATAATTAAAGTAGACCACAATTCCCATGAAGATGTTCAAAATACAAAAGTTTATTGATGATTCTCACTTTAGAAACCATAAAACATGTACAAATGATATATATAACAAAAATAAAATTCTAACCTCTCTCGTTGGTTGATCCACATAGTAAAGTACCTCACTTAGCGACTTACCAATCCACCAACATGGCTATCGTCGAGCTTACCCCGACCATAGAAGAAGGGTGACTACTCGCTCATGGTAACAAAAGACATGATGGATAAAATAGAAATAACTTGCATAAAACCAAACTTGGAGTCTTCACAATCACAACGCTCAAACTCTCACAAGAACGTCAAAACTCTAAAGCTCCAAACCCTAACTCTCTATGAGTATTGTTCTCTATGAAATTGAATGAATAAAATACAGCCCATAGGGATTTATTTATAGCACACTAATCCTTGCTGGCTAAGGAAAGCAATTCTAATCCTAAGATAAAAGGCATTAAAATAAATCTATCTAAATATAAATCTCCTTAGGGTAGTGTTAGGCAAAAATTGTTAAAGGAACAATCTCGCATAACACATTTTAATTTGAGTTTTGATTTATGAAGTTCAACCCTTATCTGTACTTCCTCACAATCTCAAATTATACAGATATTTGAAAAGGACAAGGATTTGGGTTTTTGGTGGTCTGGACTGCACCCATTGATGAGGGTTGCCTACATACCTTCATGGGAAGTAAAGTCCAACGTAGTTCGAAGATATAGGTTTTATCTATTTAGGGATGGTTTGGTTAGACTTTGTGTCTGACTTGGTATGTGGTAGGGTGTTTCGATTTGATTTGGTTTAGACTTGATGTCTGATTTGAGTTTGGGTATGTGTTTGGGTATATGTGTCTAGGTTTCAACTCGATAAAGTATCGGGTTTGATTTGTTTTCTTTGAGGTTTGTGATTGGACCAGGATATGAGTTTCCTACGTATCCGTGATGACGGAATCAAATCGTTCGTAGTTCAAAGGTATGAATTTGCTTTGGAACTTGCGGCTGGACTCAACATTTGTATGACTTGATGTTGAGTTTCCTACGTAGCTCGTTTGAGAGCATCAAGCTAGCCTTCGTAGTTCGGGCATCTTGGGAATTTGAAGCAACTTCATTTGATCTTTTCTTTTGGAATTTGGGGTTGAACTCGATTGTTGTATGACTTGCTATCGTAGTTCTTGATAAATTTGAATTTGGTGGAATTTGGTTTTGATTTTTGGTATGACCAAACTCGACGAGCGAAAGTTTTGTATCGAGTAAGAGTGGATACTTTGGATTTGATGAAAATTTAGTTTTTGGAACGATTGAACTCAACGAGCGAAAGCTTTGTATTGAGTTCGACGAGACATCTTGAATTTGAGGGAAATTTGTTTTTTTTTGGAACGATTGAACTCAACGAGAATTTGACTCGGGTCAAGTTTCCTACGTAGCTCGTCAAGAGCATCAAGTGATGACCTAGTTCTTGGGGCACATCATTTGATTTTGGGATATGTGATTGAATCCGAGATACACATCCTTTTACTGGATTTCCTACATAGCTCGTAAAGAGCATCAAATCTTAACGTAGTTCTACACGAACAACTTGAGTTTGGTTTTGGCGATTAAACTCGATAAACTTTGACTTTGTATCAAGTGTCCTACGTACCCTTTTGAAGGGATCACTCCACCCGTAGTTCCTCCCGGAACAAATTTACAAAGTCATCGCGCGAGTGCCGACCAAGCAATTCATCGGACAAAGCCCAGGACATTGTGGGAAGACTGCAGAAAAATGTGGTTGGCAGCCATCTTTTGGGCATTGCCACTGCTGTTACAGAGCCCCGTTTTTGTTGAATTTTGTTTCTTCATGTTCCTTGTGATGTCTTCTATCGATCACAAGTTTCTGTTGTCTTATAGACACTCTGAGCTGAACTCAATGGACCCTTAAAATGGGTTGTTGGGCAGTTTTTTCGCAGAAACCGCATGAACGTGTCAAATTCGCAGCTTTGCCACTGCTTCTACAGAGTTTTGTTTTTCTTACTCTTTGTTTAGGCGCCTTTTTTGCAGTGCCTTCTATTGATCCCAACTCTCGTTGTACTTAGATATTGAGGGAGTTGTTCACAATAGTGCCGCCAACATGACTGTTGTATATATTTTTTGTTATATAGCATATATATGCTCTTCGTGGCTCCTTTTCCGTGGTGTTCGAGACTGTCTCGATCAATCCTCGGGGGACATTTTTGGATTTAGGATGTATTTGGCATGGCGTAAAGTTGGAAATTTGAGTCGGGGCTTACAGAGATCATTGTCGGGTGCTCGAGGAGCGCACAAAATATGCTATGTTGTGCAGGACTCCTCCAAAGGTGGTCAACATGCCAATTTCTGGCCTTTGCTGCGGCCACTACGGAGCTCTGTTTTTGCTGTCGTTTCTTCTGGCACTCTCCTTGGATAGCCTGCTTTTGTCTCCAACTGGCCAAGATCTTGGATACACCTCGAGCTGTTCGTAACATGGCCGGTAACTTGACAATCTGAGCAGTTGTTCTCCCTCCGTAAAAGCATGATTTCAGGCCTATTTTGTACTCCCTTTTGTTGGGCGTTCGAGGCCGCTTAGACCACTCTTTAGAGGAACTTGTTGACCTTCGGTAGTTGGTAGCATGGCATAGGCTAGAGAACTTGGGTTGTGGGCAAGATGGATTCGCGGACGCATGATCGATAGGCACAAAAACATGCTTTGGTAGCTATGTATCATATCTCTCCTTGGGCGGCATTTGATGGTCATCTTGGCATCATATGGCTGGTCGTTAGGGCTGTTAGAGAGTGCATGACTCCTTGGGTAGCCGTTGGAGATCACCGGGGGAGCTCCGTTGAGAGTCGCCGGCAGTGGCGGAGCCAGGATTTTCGTTAAGGGGGGGGGCTGAAAAACACTTATAGCAAGTTGCGAATCGAGATCAATGTTAATATTAAGAATCAAATTCATTATAGCCATTTTTTTCCATACACGTAAATAACAAGCTAGATACCCACTTCAATTTAATTACAAGTAAGGTTATTTTTAGGTTAAGTCAAATTACGTTGTATGTATAATATTTTATAATTGAGTTTCACCAAATATCATACCTACATCACAATCGAAATTCTAAATTCTTGAATCCAACGTGAAGAAACGGAGGGTCAACTAAGGGATATTGATTGCTTCTAAAGCCTCTGTAAATTCATTTGTTAGGATTCGTTTGGTTCAATGTGGGAATTGAAATTCCCGGGAAGTTACTTCATGTGAATTGAATTCCCGGGAAGTCCAATTGACGGGAATTCTAAAAATATGTTTGGTTGATTTTTTATTCTAGAAGATTATAAATGCAGGAAATGGAAATTTCCAAGTTAAAAATGGAGGAAGTTGAACTTACCTAGGGGAGACTAGGTAAGTGAACTTCCTCCATTTTGGGGGAATTCAACTTCCTGGGAAGATGAATTCCTGTGTTTTTTTATTTCAAAAACAGCAACCAAACACAGGAATTTCTCCTACTTCCTGGGAAGTTCTACTTCCTGGGTTTTTAGGTTGCCAACCAAACGAGCTCTTAGTGTTCGGAGGATTAAACTTTTCATAAATTGCTCACAGTTTAAACTCAGAAGTTTGAGATTTGTAAAGAGGTTGTTCTGATTTGTTTGGTGAATTTACAATATGGATTTCAATTTTTTACTTGTGTGCAAAACTCAAAAATAATCACCCAAATCACAAACCCCAAATTCAATTTACAAATTTACAAAATTGTTTCTCAAACCTAATTTCACAACAACAACAAAATCCAAAATCAAAAGCTAAATTCTCAATTCTACCTATAAATTGAATCTCAAATTAAAATTTAAAACACAAATTGACAAAGTATAATCTATCTAAATTGAATCTCAAATTAAAATTTAAAACACAAATTTACAAAGTATAATCTATAAGATAAGAAAAAATAACCTTTTCAATTCTACCTTCAACAAATTTGATTTGGAAATTGGGAATTTGGGACTCACTGATAGTGGGAGGGAAAGAAGTGAAATGAAGGAGGGGGGATGCAGTACAATTGCGAGGAGAACGGAGAAGCCACCGGTGTCGTCGCCACACGGGAGGGGCAGCGGGGGTTGGGTGCGGTGGCTGGTGCCAAGCCCGGCCGGAGTGGAGCTGGCGGTGGCGGGCGGCTCGCATTCGCATGCGCTATCGCCCAGGGTTAGAAGTTATATGTGTGTAAAAAAAAAATGGAGGGCTTTTGAAAATAAAAATATGGAGTGGATAGGATTCGAACCTGGGTTCCGTCACTCAATTTAAAACTCCTTCCCCCAGTTCCGTGTCTATACCGCTGAGCCAAGTGAACTTTGTGATACTTAAAATACTTTTTTTATATATATTATAAAAATGACAGATGCATAAAACTACACATACACCCCTTTTTAGGATAGGGGGGGCTTCAGCCACCTCGAGCCCCCCGTAGATCCGCCACTGGTCGCCGGCTTCCGAGAGCAAGCTTTTGGCGATGTTTTGTGAACTCCATGCGGAGTTGCTTTTGGCATCCGATTGCTGTAATATATTGTTTTCCAAGGCGGTGTTGAACGGAGTTCCTTTGCTGTAGCAAGGGTACGCAGTAGGTAAGTAACTCGTAGCCCACTCTTTATTTTTTTATGCTCTCTTTTCTCTCCTTTTTTTTTTTTGGCTTACGAGAGATCTACCGTAGCCATACCTTATGGGTAGTAGAGCATTGAGACAAAGAATGAAGGATATGGAAGCTGTAGGAAGGCGGGCGTGGAGGCCTCCTTGTGCAGCCGTTGTGGATCACCGAGGGAGCCCCGTTGTTAGTCGCCGGCTTCCGAGATCAAGCTTTTGGCGATGTTGATAAGCTCCTTCTGTGGTGTCGTATGGCTTGGCGATGAAAATTCCTATTGCTCAGTTGCGTGGCATTTCTCAATTTGAATTGAAGATTGCCCGAATCATATGCATGTATCCACACATCCCATGGACTCCATTTGTGGACACACCCTGCCTTCACTGTAGTGGTCCCGGGCCTCGTCACCTCCTCCGTCTTCATGACATCGCCCTTCATCTCTCGACTGAGCTCGATCAAGCTCTTATTGGAGTCTTCAATTTGCGATTGTAATCGGATGGCAAGGACTCGGGAACTCCGGCACGGTTGTGGTGGCCTGCTTGGTTCTGCCGGCAAGCCCTTCCTTTTGCGAAAACCATGTGGTACGTGTGTGGGCGCGCGGACATGCCCCATCCCACCGAAACCTTTATTTGTCTGTTTTAAATGGATGAAGCCTCCCCCAAATTTGTATATGCCTTCTTCTTTTTTTTTTTTGTTTTGGGGAGAAGAACTATGGCCTCCCCACCCTTCTTCTGTTCTCCATCATGCATGCACATATATACATCAACATATGGCAAGTAACTATACGTTACAATGCCTTTGTAACCGGTGACCGTTAATTTGTAACTGGTGCCCCTCTTTCAATTAGCCTCTTTAAAAGTTTTAATGAATTAAAAGCCTCCGCCATTTTTTTAGGGCTCATTTCTTTATTTTTTTTTAGTCATCTATTATCTTTACCTAACAAATGGAATATTTATCCATAGAGTTATTTAGATAACAAATATTAGGGGTAACAATTATTTCAATAGATTGTCACCCACTAATCGATGACTAGGAGGTAGTGTGGTCAAAAAAATGTCCATCTTGAGACTAGACATATAACCAATTATATTAGCATTTTGAGGCTAATTAATGATTTGGGGACTCGTAAAATTTTACCCGTCAACACTTAGTAAATATAGAGTTACCCATAAGGATAGTGTATATCTAAGTATGATAAAAGAACTTCAACTTCGTGGCTAACCATTCCTCTCTCAAGTCGGACTCTTCAAATCTCATATGTGGCCTATTAGGGTTCCAGTCAACATCAACTAAGGCAGTCAACATCGACCACTCGATGTGTGCAATCGATCTCAGGTGTCTTGGTCGATCTCGGGCATCTCTTCTCAGCAACTGAGTGTGATCCAGGTCCAGTCGATCTCGAGTGCATCTCCTCGATGTCGAGAGCTCCTCCTGATGACAATAGGTTGCCTTCTCAACATTTAGCCAAATTTTAGCTCATCTCCATTAGACGTTGAGTAGATCCAATCGACGTCGATCACTTCTCTACAGTCGATTCCTCTCTTTGCTTTGCTCCGGAACGACTCCAAATTCTGGAAAATTAAACCAAAACATGTGTAGACCTCTATTTCTTGCAAATAAACACAAAATACACAAATTCACTATATTCCCAACCCTGAATATATAAAATAACTAGAATAAGGAGCAAAAATAAGCATAAAAATATGGTAAAAAATGTGGACATCAAATCACCCCATAAATAAGCTTTCTTGTCCCTAAGCAATAACTTGGATGGTCATAGAAAGGAAACCAACTCTCAACATTGTGGATCCATTCTGATATTACCAATAACACTCAATTGTCATTCTTGCGAATGTACTTGTGTCTTCAAAACCATGCCTATGAATAAAAAGCAATATCTCACACAAAAAGAGGTTATGCAAAACAATTTTCCTGTGACAAAGTAACAATAATCAAGAGGACTTTATGCAAGCTCATAGAGAACTAGATAGGTAAAAGGCTTAAGTGGGATATGTTTGGCCATGTCGTGCTAATAATCCGGGAAAATGGAGTTCTTTCCAAAATTTCATACCACATTCCTTCTCCTTTAGATTTCCTCACCTTTTTGTCATCACTCTTTGCTCTTTTCAGTATATATAATGTTTTTACCTCTCTAACTTTAGCACTGCCTACTAGCGAGTCGCAAACATGGGGGGTCATGAATGACCTCGTATACTTAGTGTTTCGGACTCCTTGCCATAGTGTCCCATCTTGCCTGAACTAACATCTCCGGCAAGCAGGGGCGATCATCCTTAACCCCTAGGTGACCTGATTTTCTTTCGCTTATCAAATTTTCCATCAAGTTCATCACCCTTCCATCAAACTCCAATAATGATAATAACAACACAAACAACCATATAACATCTCCAAAAATAACTTTCATTCTCAACAAAATCCCCGGATAGGAAATGAGGTAGAAAATGGGCAATATGTATAACATGTGGAGCCAAAATAATGTATGGTATATAAGGCCCATGATATGGCTTTTGTGATGCAAATAAGCATAGGTAGGGCTAGGATATAAAATAAGCTCATATGGAAAAATATAAAGTCCTCCATCCTCTTATTATGCAAATGTCAAAAGCAACTTCAATTTACCTCACTTTTGTGGTTTTCTGAAGAAAATTCTGCATTTCAATGTGACTTCCCTTTAGAAGGCAATCTCATGCAATATCTCTAATGAACCCACTTTTGCATCGTTGAGTCTTGTCAAAGTTTCCGGGACACTTTTCTTTGAACATCTAGCAAGTTAGGCGATGTCCTCACAACTCTCAGAGCAAAATATTTGGATAAATAAGATAAAAAGAGCAAACATAATCCAAATATATAATAACTAAACTCCAAACAAGAGTTGTGGCATGTCCTAAAACTGTAAAAACATAAATATAATCCAAATACAAACCAAGCAAAAACCAATTCATAAAACAAATAGGTACCAGGTTTTCTCCCACCCCATACTTAAAATAGACAGTGTCCTTACTATCACAAACCAAAATAAAGGAGAAGGGGAAACTTACTAAATAATGTCTGCATAAATCATATAATCAAGGGGTTGGAGGAAGCTGAGGAAAATATTAAGAAGAACCGCCAGGATAGTAAGGAGGAGGGCCCCCAAAATCAAAAGAGGGCCCACCCTGGGATGAACCACCAGGGTACTGAGTAGAAGCAAACCCAAAATTGTAGGACCCTCCCCCCTGTTGGCCCCATCGGGCGTCAAATCTACCCAGGACCTAGAAAAAGTGGTCGAGACCAGGTAGAACTGCTGCTCTACTCTCATGTCCCTTAGGTCTGGTGCACCCAAGAGACATCTCCCTGGACAACATCCATCCTGAGCTCCATCCATGCCATGCGCGCAGCAAGATCATCCGGCCCTCCAGCATGGGCAGGCTGCATCGGCAGATCCTCTGCATCATTATTGTCGCCACCATTCTCATCAGAATCCTCTTCTTGCTAATCAGAATTATCATTAGATGCATCCTCATACATCGCCTCCTCTTCGTGAGCATAGATAGGATCGCGTTGCCTCAATGTTGGGTTAGCCTCAGGTTCGATGGCATCAGGATAGGGCTAACCCATCCATCTCCGATACCAATATGAAAGGTAAAGGAGATCTATAAACTTCGCCTGAATGGGCCTCCTATAGGTAGGATGGACCCACCCATCCTCACCATGCACGATCACCTGACCCAATCTCAAAAAGTTGGAGCCGATAAGGGTAAAAGAATAAGGAGTGTACCTATCAGTGTTGACGCCTAGAGTGTCTGGTAGTGTAGCGACCATCCCCCCATATTCCAAGATATCCCCTTCACCCTTTATGCGCTCGATAAGATGCTCGATCCAGACGAACATGAATGGTAAAGGATCAACCTCAAAAAGCATCCTCCATACCGTCTCAGGCTCATGATGGTTGGGCCGCCGAAGCTCAGGGCAAGCCCGAAGTGTGCTCCCGAAAATGTGAAGGATCGTCCTGAAGAGCGGGTTATGGATCTTGTTGGACATGCAGTCTAGTGGTGTAGGCCTCTCATCTACTAAGGAACTGCCAAATTAGGTTGGGGTATGGGATGCGGAAAGAGTTGGTGGTGTGCTTAAATCTGAACATGTAGCTCATCTGGGCTTGGGTGAACTCAAATCGCATGTTTCCAACGTGAAAGATCACCCCTACTCAGAGGTAGCCTGCGAAGGAATGCATAGTAGGGTAGCTATAAACTCCCCTGTTAGAGCAGGGTAATGTGCCTCCAGGGGCTTCAGCAAGCGGTCTAAAGAAACTAGCCCAAAAGCCTCAGAAATTCCATCATGCATGCTAAGCTATCTCATGTCGAGCTCTAAATGCCATCTAGCCTGGACAACTCTCTTTGCCAACTCCTCGCCTAGCCTCTCCTTAGTGCTATCAGGGATGTCAACCGCGTCCATGGCAAGGTTCTTTGAGCGAACCAGTGTCTGTAAGAAAAACCAATCAAAGGTAATTTCCAACCAAACAATGTCAAATTAGAACAAAAAGATCCCCATACATAGTTTCAGAGACTAGCAATCAAACCTAGGCTAGTTCATATTGGTAAATCATACACAAACTCAAGTTAAAATGTTCAAAAGAAAGAAAGAAATCAGTCCATAATCAACCAAAACCCATAACTCTTAATTTCTTAAGTATTTAGCAATAGATCGAAACTAAGTATGCATAACAATCTTAAATCAATAATAATCTCAGCCCCCAAAAATTAATCAACCCAAATATAACGATTATAACCGCCCAAAATCACCAATTTCAATTTTGCGCGCAATTTCAAACCCTAAACTATCAAATCTCAACTCAATATCAAATCTCAAACCTAAATCATCAATATCGCTACCAAATCTGTAAATCAAGAGTATAGGGGAGAGATTCATACCAAAAGAGTTGAAAAAGTGGATTGAAATTGAAAAAGAGGGTGTTTTTTTGGATTGGGTTTGAACAGCGTCGAACATGGGCTGTGTGGGGCCGCTGGGGATGTTGTCGGTGGTGCGTGTGATGTGTGCCTATTTTCCCATGCTTTGCATCTACTTTTATTCCGTTTTTTGTGCATGTTTATTACTTTTGAGTATGGAAAATATAGAATTTGTTTAGTATATGTTTATTTGCTGGATTTAGAGATCAACACAAGTTTTGGTTTGATTTGTAGGGATCAGAGACATTTTTGGAGCAATTCGGAGAAGAAGGAACCGAGTTGGAATTTCACTCGATCTCTAGTGTGTTAACTTGACATATACTGGAGTGAAGCAGAAATTTGGCTAATTGTTGGACAAGGCAAGCTACTGATGATCCACTCGACTTCGAGTGAAGATATGCCACACTTAGAGCCAAGAAGAAGGAAGCACTCGAGATCCACAAGGTGACTTGATATCGAGTGACACCACTCGATGTTGAGTGAAACCCTAATCAGTCGAGACGTGTTTTGGAGAGTCCGACTTGAAGGAGAATTCCTTACACGTGAAAAAAGATCTTTTATCTCCTTGTTAAACATCTATCCTTATGGGTTAATTCTTATTTACCCTAGGGAACTTTATTTATTTTATATTATTTTAATTAGGAAAGTTTATCTTAGGAAATTAGATAGAGATTTCTTTCCTTGGCTAGAAAGGATTGATCTATTATAAATAAAGACCTTGGGGCTAGGTCATAATTATTTAAGCACTTGAGCAATCAAGTTTATAGCATACTTAGATAGATAGATAGATAGATAGATAGATAGATAGATAGATAGATAGATAGATAGATAGATAGATAGATAGATAGATAGATAGAGAGAGAGAGAGAGAGAGAGAGAGAGAGAGAGAGAGAGAGAGGTGAGGCCGAGAGTGAGAAGATGAGAGAATGAACGATTTGGCTTTCGGTTGTAAGTTCTATATTAGTTTAAAATCAAAGTTTATGTTTTTGTCAATGATGGTGGTTGGCTGGTTGCTATGATGAAGCGTGAGTAGTCGTCCCACTTCTAGGGTCGGGGTGAGCCCGACGACAGCCATGTAAGTTTGCTTGGTTTATGATGTTTATGTGATTTTCATCTTCTATCTATGTGCTTAAATCCATTGCACAAGTAGTGGACGATTCCATGTCTATGATATTCAAGCGACAGTGAATCTATTATGAACTTGAATAGTAATTAGGTTTTGCTTACGAAAGTTGGTTAACCCTAATTATGAAAAGGATAGAAACAATTAGGATTCTATGCAAAGGACTTTATATTCCTATTTGTTGATGAAGAGAGTTGTCTTTCGATGAAAAGCATGTATCTTTCATCATTTCAAATATGTCGCTTGCATGGTTATTGTCGTGGTAATTCCTTTGCCTTGGAAATCTTTTAGTTTATTGATACAAAAAATCCTTTTGCTGTTTTTGTTCACCATTCAAATCTATCTTTACATTCTTCGGTCGTTCTTTGCCAACATTTTAAGTTTCCTGTATTTTGACTCGATATCGACTCACTTCAATTGATATCGAGTGGACTGGCCCGATATCGAGTATCCTTGCTCGACGTCGAGTGGTACTTTTTGTTCTGCAGGATTGCACTGGAGATCGACTGCCACTTTCGACATCTACTGGATCTTAGTCGACGTCGAGTGACTTCTGGTCGACACCGAGGGCTGTTTTTTAGACTAATTAGGTGAGCACTGACACGCTTCCTTGTGTATCGATCTTGACTCCCACTACAACCAGAGGAAGTTTTGTAATTTATTTGCATGGACAGGGGATTTGGTTTGCTTTGATATTCATATTTGTTTAATCAATTCTTCCTTCTAACAACGTGCTCATAGTGGTGGTTGAAGAATCTTCTAGTGTCGCTGGGGTGATCTGCTAGTGGTAGTAGTGCCATAAATGGGAGGTGGAGGCGAAGGCCAGAGGGATAGAGAAGGGTAGGGTTGTCGATGTCAGGGTGAGATTTGAGTGAGAAGAGAGGGTAGGGTCGTGTGGGTTTTTATATTAAAATTTCCAAACTACCATAAAAAAAACACGTACATGTTACTGCAGTGGACATCGAGCAGTATTTACTTACCTTTTTTATGTAGTCGATGTCGAGTGTAGAAGTCAACATCGAGTAGACCCCTTCAGTAGTCAACATCGACTGCAGTAGTTGATGTCGAGCGAATCCTTCCTCGCGTCCTTAGTCCCTATGAAACCCTCTAGGAGGTCGAAATCAACTGTGAGTAGCCGATGTTGACCAGGGTCCATCAACCCCCTATTAGCTAGCACCTCCCCTTACATGTGTGTAAATCCAGTCGACGTCGACCGGATTAATCGACGGCGAGCACTCGTCCTGTCTCCGAGTTGTCATGTGCAAAAAAAAAGAAAAGATACCCATGCCACTAAGTATAAAAAGAAATAAAAATAGAAATCCTAAAAGAACAGGTTGCCTCCCGTAAGCGCTAGGGCTTAAGTCACTAGCTCGACCTACTTTCCTTTCAAACCATAGTTCAACTCCCGGATGGCGCGAATCTCTTCTTCAAGGTCTTATTTGTCATAGTACTTCTTAACTTTATGCCCATTTACCTTAAAGGTTGTGCCATCGTCACCAAGTAACTCCACCGCTCCGTGAGGAAAAATATGGTGGACCGTGAAAGGTCCACTCCATCTTGTCCTTAGTTTCCTTGGAAACAAGTGAAGTCTAGAATTATATAAAAGGACTTTGTCACATACCTCATAAGTCTTGGGCACCAACTTCTTATCGTGCCACTTCTTCGTGCACTCCTTGTAGATCTTGGCATTTTCATATGCCTTTACCCCCAACTCTTCAAGTGCATGCAAGTCAATAAACGTTATACCAGCCTCGTCGAGATCCATGTTGAGCTCTCCTTAAGAGCCCACATCGCCCCGCGCTCCAATTCGACATGCAAATGGCATGACTTGCTATATGTAAAGACCGAAAATTTTAATTATGATTAATTAAGATTTAATTAATTTCCGAGGGATAATTCGATCAATTATCCTTCTTTTGACGATTTTGAAAACCCAGAAATTTTAAAAAAAAAATTGATGACATATTTTATATGGAAAGAGGATTACAATTCCAATCTATTAGAATTCGTATAATCATTTTCCGAGAAATATTAGTGAGGCAAAAGCCTTGTCATCCGTTTATTTCGGTAATTTTCGTAACTTGTCGCGACATTTTGGGACCTTGTTTTAACATTAAATTGCCGCCCAAAACACCCCATTTCAGCCCTTTATATGATCAAATATGAGCCATATGTTTTTTCATTAAACAAATAGAAGTCATGTTGGATGAACGACTTGTTCCTATTTGGCCACTATTCTAACTAAGTCTTACCAACTCCTTGACCAACTTTGGCTTCACCTTTTGGCTCTCTTAAAGACACATTTCTGGCCTTATTCAGCCACTCCGCACGCCAAAAATCAGAGACGAAAGAAGAAGGAAAGAATGAAAAAGAAAGAGAGAGCAAGTTTGCCCTAGGAACCTTGCCACCTTCAAACACACATAACTCACTCCTCCCTCAACCAAATTGGCTGATTCTCAAAGCCAAATCACCACAGAACAAAGGCCTTTTTAGCCATAGTGAGTTCACAAAAATCCAGTCCCAAAAAGCTGCCCGTTGAGGCCCATTTCCGAGTAAGCTGTGCCAAGCCTTTTGTGTTCTTGAGGTTTTCAAGTGTGTTTGGGTGGGTCTTGGTTTCCTCCCCTACAAATATGATTTTATACTTATTGTACAACTAATTTTGAAGGTTTTTGTTTTGGTTTGGATTTGTCAAAAATCCTAGGTGTTTGGCGCAAGATCCCGGGAAGCTTGGAGGGGTAATTTAGTCTTTTTTGAGAGAGGCTTTGAGGGTAATCTCTCATCCACCTTTCCCTCTGTAGATTAGGAACCTTATGTGTAAATTAGGGCTTAGGAAGGGGAGCCTCTATGTGTTTTTGGTTGTGTTTTGTAGCAAACGTCAAAAAAACAAAATGGGTATTTATGCCTCTGTAATTTAGACTTTATTTCCAATCCAACGGTCTGATTCAGCTGAAATCTTAATATGATGTTCATTGAAATGTTATCTAACATCCGTTTAATAATTACAGAAATCCAACGGTTGGATCAAGATTTATTATAATTTTAGTAACCAGTGTTTATAATGACTCGATTAAAATACATGGTTAAGGGAATGCCAAGAATATGGTTAAATATATGATGGCATAACCGAAACTTAGAGCATATAAAATACAGAAATGAAGTATACCCATAACTTGGCTTATGATCCGATAAGAAGAAAATCGATTATGTGATAATACGATATAGACTATTAGTGGTTAAGTCCGGATCACTTAACGAAAGTGCGTAATCTATAGAATCGTGAACCTCATGTGGATGTATGTTGATTATTAGGTTGGGTACCATGCATTAGAATACCACCTAATGAAAGCTTAATGAAATTACTAGGGCTCTTGTTGATTGGATCCTTGGTTGCGCATTGTACTGCTTGCTTGTTCTCCGGACTCCAGGTAAGTCCCCTGGACTTACTCATGATGGATTTATGTGATATTTTTTGTCTTATAGAGAGTCTCCATGCATCACGTGACCTAGTAACATGTTTAGGAATATAAACCGGTAATATGACGTGGATGAACTTAGTAAATTCAACAATTCATATGTATGCTACATGTCTATGGTAGGACGGCCGTCTGAATAAATGACTTATACTAGATGGAACACGAATGAAATGATGAAAGACTTATGATGAGGAAGAATGAGTATGTTTGAGAAGGATGAGTACGTTTGAGAAGCTATTATGATATGATGATGATGATGATTATGATGATGATACGGTCCCTTGTGTGTTTATTTCGCATTTATATATATCTATACACTTGCTTATGTGTTACATTTTAGCATTCATGTAGTTTAAGTATGCCTCTTTATATGGCATTAAGTGTGCATATTTCCGATAACTGACCCCGATTTTTTTCTTGTTTTTGGATTCAGGTACCCCTTACCCGATATGACTTGCTTATGTGGATGGTTGTCGGGACTGACCTTTTGGACGATTAGAGTGAGGGAGGCGCTTGACATTCATACTCTTTTTCTCATACGTTTTATCGTTTTGACCCGGCACGGACGTGGCGTTTTGTTGTATTTATGATTTCCGCTTTTATTTCTGTTCGAAACGTTTTCGCGATAGTCTAGGACAGGTAAAGCCTCCAACGGATCTACGATATTTTCGGGGTTCGCAATCCCCATCTTTTGACAATTAAATCTTCCGCTTAAATGAACCTGATGACATCTAATTTAGTCATATTTTAGGATTGCATTTGTATATTAATTTAGATCATTTTCATGCATATTTATCGTCTTTTATATTTTATTTAGTTTATTTTGCATTTTCGGAGTCTACACCGAGCTTTTATTTATTTCAGGCATTTTGAGGCTAATATTATGAAAATTCAAGAGTCAATACGGAGCAGCGAGAATCATTGGATCCGACCCTGGAAGCTAAAGTGCAAAAATTGCTAAAGTTGGATGATGGTTTGCAATTAGAATTGGGTGCTGGGTTGGATTTTAATTCTTTAAATGGTGTGGGCTGAAATTGTAATTTTATCAATGTTTTATATATATATACTCGTATGATCAGCAAAGGGGGGGTCCTTCTTCTTTGGCATTTGAAAGCCGCCGGCCTAGGCTTCGGCCGATTGGTTTAGTTTAGTTTCAGGTTTTAGTTTAGTTTCGTTTCCTTTGTTTTCGGTATTGCACTTTGGATTGAAGACCTTTCTGGTTTGCATTTTATTTTAAGCATGTCTTTAATTTATTCAATTGCTTTCTATATTATGTTTAGCTAAATTTTCCGTTCTAGGGTTAGGGTGAACCCGACAATGTTGCGAATTGTTTGATTTCGATGGTTGCTTGAACTTTATCTGAATTCTATGAATTGATTTAATCCTAGTTGCTTTACCTAATTGATGTCAATTGATTAGAATCCTCTTTAGATTCGAGATGCTACCGCTGAGAATTGAAATTGGATATTTTGATGGACTTCATGAACTCGAAAGAGGAATTGGGTCCATTGGAACCCTAGGATTGAACTTGAGGAATCGACAATTGTTATTGTGACATTTAAACGATTGTTGAGGACTCTTGAGGATTAATAAATTATCGTAGATTCTTAGGTTTGAATCGGTTAGGCGGAACGCGACGGCGAAAGTTTAATTGATTTTCTCCTAAGGTCTATAAAGAACTTAAAGGGTCTAGATTTTGTTAATTTAGACACAATCACTACAACATGCGACAGCTGAGTAGTGATGACTTTAGATAATTTACCTTCAATTTGACTTATTAAGAAGATGAAGTTCGAGTGAACATCGGGTTGAATTATTTGTGGCATTGTCTTCGGAATCCTTAACCCTGGAATCATTTCTCATACACATTTTATTCATAATCTTTGCTTGTGTTTTCTAGGTTTAGTTGAAAACCAAATCTCTCTTTATGGGCTTAGCTTATTAGTTCTAGATAACAATTGATACATATATAATCCCCGTGATCGATATCCGTATACTGCAATTGATCTCGTATTCTTGCGAGGTTGGTTCAGGCTACACTATTCTTGTGTTGGTTTAGACCACATCAGAACCTAATAATAACTCGTACTTGGTCGTAAGATCCAAAGCTCACGGGAGAAGATCAAACTTCTCCTATAATGTTCCCCGATAATATAGTATTCCGAACCTTATTTACCTTCTAAGTAGGTTTATGAAGCTTAATTCGGGTACTTAAATTTCAGGTTGTTACACCATACACCAAGTTGTAAGCAGTTGTGCGCAGTGGTGTTTTGTAGGCCGTTTGATAGGCCTAGAGCGGTTCATTAAGTTTAGACGACCAATTCTTCCTCGAGCGAGAAACTGTCTTCTCCAAGATGGCTTTGATTTGACGATTAGAAACCTCCACTTGGCCACTAGTTTGGGTATGATAAGGTGTTGTCACCCTGTGCGTCACCCCATACTTGGCCAAAAGAGCCTCAAATCCTCTGTCAATGATGTGTGAGCCACTATCTGAAATAAGAACTCTAGGAACACTAAAACGAGGAAAAAGGTTAGTTTTCATAAACATTGAAACTACCTCTGCATCGTTAGTCCTAGTAGCCACAGACTCCACCCATTTGGAGACATAATCCACCACCACAAGTATGTATTTGTAGGGGCCTGACGCAGTGAAAGGTCCCATGAAGTCAATGCCCCATACATCAAATGGCTCTACTTCTATAATCCATGTGAGCGGTGTCTCATTCCTCCGCGTGATATTGCCCGCTCGCTGGCACTCATCGCATGAGTTCAAATATGCCTGCACATCCCTAAAAAGGTTAGACCAATAAAACCCACATTGAAATACCTTCACTATAGTCTTAAAGCATTTAGCATGTCTGCTTGTAGGGAGAGTGTGGCAATCACGAATGACACTCTCTACATCCTCTTCCGGGATACAACGCCTACAAATATGGTCCTTCCCCTGCTTGAACAAGTAGGGTTCATCCCAATAGTATTGCTTGACCTCGTGCAAGAAATTCCTCTTTCCCTACGAGGTTAGCCCTAATGGAATCTCGCCTCCTACAAGATAGTTAGAAAAATCCGCTTACCAAGGAACCTTCGCTACCTTTACAGCAAATACATCATGAATAGGACTGGAGGGAGGGGTAAAGAAAAGGTCCTCACCGGAATCATCGTCCAAACACTTACCATTATAACTACTAGTAAGTGGTCGACGTCGACTAGGGTCATTCAACATCAACTCATGGACGTTAGCTATATCAAATATGGTCGATCTCGGGGAGGTGGTCAAATGTGTGTGGTCGAGATTGACTGGATTAATCGATGTCACTGCTCTTCTATGCTTTGTAGGTATATCAAAAGCAAAATAGTCGACATTGAGGAGAGGTTAGTCGGCGTCGAGTGGTACTTAACTGCACTCACATGTGGCATCCTTAGACTCCTCAAGGAGTTCCTTAGGTAGCCTATAGAGATGATTGGGTACCGAGTTCTCTACGCCGTTCTTGTCCTTGAGTTCGACGTCGAACTCTTGCAGTAGGAGCACCCACAGTAGGAGCCTAGGCTTGGCATCCTTCTTCACCATCAAGTACCTAAGAGTTGCATGGTCAGTATGAACAATAACTTTAGATCCTTCTCCACCATCTTTCTCCATTGTGGTATACTTAGCCTGCACCACATCAAGAGTCTTCCTTGCATAATAGATGGTATGAAACTTCTTGTCCTTCCACTATCCTAGGACAACTCCTACGACATAATCATAGGCGTCGCACATGATCTCAAATGGTAGCGGCCAATTCGGGGATTGAATGATAGTGACAAAGATAAGTGATTCCTTTAACTTGTTGAAAGATTCAACACATTCCCTAGAAAACTCCAACTCAACACCTTTCATAAGTAGCTTAGTTAATGGTTTAGCAATCTTAGAAAAGTCCTGAATAAACCTTTTATAGATACCTGCATGACCTTGGAAGCTTCTTACAACCTTAATAGATGAAGGTGACGGAAACTTCTCCACTAACTCAATCTTTTCCCTGTCCAATTCAATCCCCCTCTTAGACACCTTGTGCCCTAGCACGATCCCTTCTTTTACCATGAATTGCCACTTTTCCCAGTTGAGAACCAAATTTGTCTCTTCACATCGCTCAAGTACCATGCGAAGGTTAGCAAGACAAATATCAAATATAGACACCTTCGAAAGGTGGCAGGGGCGTTGCAAAGCCCAAACAACATCCTTCTATATGCAAAACTCACATAGAGACATGTAAAGGTAGTCTTCTCTTGATCCTTAGGATGAATGGGGACCTGCCAAAAACCAAAATATCCATCCAGGTAATAAAAGAAGTCATGTTTAGCTAACCTTTCCATTATTCGGTCAATGAATAGAAGGGAAAGTGATCATTCCTAGTGGTGGTGTTAAGTTTTCTCTAGTTAACGCACATCCGCCAACTAGTAGTGATTCTCTTAGGCACAAGCTCTCCCTTCTCATTCTCCTCACCGGTCATTCCACCCTTCTTGGGAACCACATGGACTGGGCTCACCCACTTGCTGTCAAAGATAGGGCAGATGATTCCTGTATCCAGCATGCACAGGATCTCCTTCTTCACCACTTCTTTTTTATTGGGGTTGAGCTTCCACTGATGCTCGATGGTTGCCTTGTGATCATCCTCTAAGAGTATCCTATGCATACAAGTAGTGGATGAAATACCTTTTATGTCCTCCAAAGAGTACCCAATGGCCTTCCTATGGGTGCGAAGGACTTCCATAAGCTTGTCTACTTCCTGTGTGGTTAGTGTAGCATTGATAATTATAGGGTAAGTAGAGTTAGGACCAACAAACTCATACCTAAGGGTGTCGGGTAAAGGCTTCAACACCGGAGAAGAGCCCTGTGGAATCAAGATAGGCTCAACTTCCTCCGTCTTCATGATCTCACCTAGATAATCCGTCTCGATCCTCATGATAGATGCATTCAAATTAGCTAGAGAAGTTGGCGTTGACGAAGCATACATCGACAACAACACTAAATCGAACAAGCTACTGTACTGCTATAAAATACTGGCCGAAATTGAGTGAGTCCGGTCGATATTGACTAAAAAATCAGTGCATACCCAAACTTCTAAGGAGGACGATGTTGAGGAGGTGTAGTCAACATCGACCGGAGTTGTAGTGTTGGTCAACATCAACTGGGGTAGTTGGCGTCGATCTCTTCTTTACCTGCACTGGCCTGAGCAGTCGATGTTGAGGAATCATGGTCGACATCGACCGAAAAGAAAGGAATACTTACCTGTTTTGTAGAAGTGGTCGACATCGCACAAGTATGGTCGATGTCGAATGCTTGGGAAGTGGTCGATGTCGCCTGGATGTGCTGGACATCAACTATATCCTCCAACTCAGCCGATAAGGCATCGTCGAAGAACTCTACCTCGCTAGAATATGTAGCTAATATCTCCTCAATTTCCTCCTACTCAAGCTCAGCCTAAGCCTTAGTTAAGCCCTCCTCATGTGTCAAAGCCCCTTCTGTCTGTTCGTTGCATGTGATGACATCTACTCGAGCATAGACCGACTTAACCTCCAATTCGCGAACCTCCACCAGCGTGGGATTGAAGGATAACTCTATGATCTCATTCCTTATAGTGAAGATAAGAAGTCATTTTTTTATGTTCATGTTGACGTCTACCGTGGCAAGGAAATTCCTACCAAGAATTATAGGACAAATAGGATCCTTTAGCATATCCAACACACTAAAATCTGCTGGAATAAAGAACTTATCCACCTTGACAAGGACATCATCTACTACACATGTGGGTCTCACACAAGAATTATCCACCATGTATAATTTCATATCCACAGGCTCTAGTGATACCATATTCACCCTTGACCAAATAGATAAGGTCATAAGACTCACGCTCGCCCCCAAGTCACATAGTTCCTTGAAGCGATGTTGTCCAAGTCCCACTATGATAGCGAACTTCCCTAGATCACCTCTCTTCTCTAGGAAGTCCATCTTCCTGCACTTCTCGGCGATCTCAGCCATAGATACCTTGTTGCTCATAATCTCTTTGAGAAATTTGACATATGCAAGCATTTCATGAAGAACTTTGGTGAAAGAGATAGTAATTGAGACCCTGAAGTATCTTCACAAAGCGCCTGAACTTTCCTTCAGTAGGGTATTTTAGTGCCTTAGAGGGAAAATGGAGCGTCTTCTTAGGTTTCGGGGCCAAAACATCATTCAAAGGTGGTGTAGCAGAGTGGTCGACGTCGACAGCTGGGCAGTTGACATCGATTGGATTAGTCGACTTTTAGGGACGTTGTAGGGTGTGGTCAACATCAATTAGGTGGTCGACGTCCTCTTTAGTGTGGTTTACATCGAACGTGGGGTGGTCAATGTCGATTGGCTCTCCAACGTCTTTGCTCTTGTTCTCTTCTCCGATCTTTGTCCCTTGCAATTGGTGAGCATTATAAAGGTCGAAGTCCACCCACTGCTCAAAACATTATAAAGGTCGAAGTCCGACCTTTATAATGTTTTGAGCATCTACTACCTTTTATGTGTTTATTACCTATTTAATAGATATCCATGCTAACAACTTGGATTATAAACATAAAATCGGTAGATACAATTAGGATTTCTTGAAAGAGTTGTCTAATTGTTGGAAAAGGCAAAAGCTTGATCCTTCGATGCGATTTGCATGATAATCATAATTTATCTTGCCTTATGCATATTTGGTTATTGTCTTTGCAAACCCTGATCTTGGAAGTTTTCTTTTACATATTTAATTCCGAATTCCACAAAAGCTTTGTTCTTTATTTTATTCTACTGTTTCTGCTCGACTTCGACCACCCCTTGGTCGACATCGACTACTCACCTTCGATCGAGCAAGATCGTTGTTGCTTGTGTTTCTGCAGTACTCGACAGACTCCTCGACTACGACCAACCTACTCGATGTCGAGTAAGCCTTGACGAAGTCGACCACCACCAGTGACTTCTGTTGCTCGGATTCGACTGTGCTTGGCCCCTGTCGACTAACCCTAGTCGAGGTCGAGTACCCCTGAAGTCGACGACCACTCGTGAGATTCTTCCGCTGCCTAGGATCCGCTGATTCGCTTCCTCGAGGATCGATCCTGACTTCCCGCTCCTACATCATGAGGAGGTCTTGTAATCATTTGTGTGGGCACGAATCTGTTTTGATTTATATTTTTTATATTTTGAACTCGATTCCCTCCTACAATAAATTGGTGTCGTTGCCGGGGAAGCAATCATTCGCGCCTTAGGTAGTTAGATCTCATGTTTTCCTTTAAGTTTTGATTTTTCAGTGTATGCGCTGTTCTGGTCAACCACCTGAGTTTGACGCCTTAGATGACCCAGAACGTCTTATACATATCCATTCTAGGCTGAAAAGGATCATGGCAACTGCCAAAACACAAGTTGAGATGATAGAGAGGCTTCAAGCTGAGATAGAAGCCAAAAATACTGCTCTCGCCGCTGAGAGAGCACGCACTAAGCAAGAAGTTGAGCGAAGGAGGCAGGCGGAAGCTGAGCTTGCCCAATTCCCTATCACTACAGAGGATTACATGCACCCGACTCTTGTCGTGCCTGAATCGGCCATTCTAATCCCTGAAAATAATTTTGAAATTCGCATTGCTTTCTTGATTGAGATTAAAAATAATTCCTTTTATGGAAGGTTTAATGAATGTCCTCTTGAACATATTACCAATTTTTCTGATATGTGTCATACTCTTGCTGAAGGTACTACTCTAGAATATGTCAAAATGAAAGCTTTTCGATGGTCTCTTGCCGGTCCATCATTGAAGTGGCTTGAAGGACTGACTCCACGATCCCTCACAACATGGGCTGAAGTAAGGCAGGCATTTCTGAATAAATTCTTGGGAAAATGGCAGAAAACTACCCCTTAAATATGGGTCTTTGCAAAAAACCACCCCTTAAAATTGAAATTGCAGAATACCACCCCTTAAACCCATTTTGTAGGTAAATCGCCACCCACAACTTTTTTTTTCCATTAGGTTTCCATTTAAAATGGTGAAAAGTCATTTTTACCCCTCCCTTTTAATGTTATTTTAATGAGAGAGAAATGTATGAATTGAAATAAATTAATAAAATATATTTCTCCATCCCGTTTAATGAGAGAAAAAGATATGTTATTCTATTAAAATAACATTAAGAATGATGGATAAATATATTTTATTAATTTATTTCAATTCATACATTTTTTCTCGTTAAAATAACATTAAAAGGAAGGGGTAAAAATGGCTTTTCACCATTTTCAACGGAAACCTAACGGAAAAAAAAGGTTGTGGGTGGCGATTTACCTACAAAATGGGTTTAAGGGGTGGTTTTCTGCAATTTCAATTTTAAGGGGTGGTTTTCTGCAAAGACCCCTATTAAAAGGATTGTTTTCTGCCATTTTCCCTATATTCTTTCCTCCTGCTAAGACAGCGATCCTCCTCCAGAAGATTACAGCTTTCAAGCAGAAGCCTGGGGAGTCGCTAGCAAAAGCATGGGAATGATACATGGATCTACTGCGATCTTGCCCTACACATGGACAACCACCCTATGTCGTTCACGAGATCTTCTACAATTCTATTGATCTGGCCGCTAAGGATAGGATCAACCATTATACTCATTATGAGTATCTGAAAATGCCTCCAGCGGACGCATGAGCTACCCTCGACAAGCTCACCAACTTCGACAATAAGTATGGTGCTCCGACAAACTATGATGAGAATGCATATGCAAGGCCAGCCTCATCCATGCCCCTCTATGAGCCTTCTAAGGAGATTGATCTAGGTGTCAAAGAGCAATTCTACAGAGATCAGAATCGCAGGCTCCTCAAGCAAGTCAAGTTTTACTATAAATTCATGTTCCGCACTTTGAATTAATCAGATTGAAAATTAGAATTGAAGAAACCCTTAACGGAATTAGGGTTCTTCGATTATTCAATCCAAAGCTCTTGTGTTCTTACTATTTTCGGCAACCACAAATATCACCCTCACCTTGGTTCTATTCGGCAACCCTAAAACAACATCACCATCACTTTGCTTGTCGACATCGAGCAACCAACCCACAAGCCCTCGTCGACACGGGCGCATACCCGAGAAGCCAGGACCTTGGCGACACCCGTAAGGAGATTCGCTCCCAGCGAGCGCGGAACAGCCCAGGCGTCTCGCTCCCGCGCGCTCGCCCTTGCGCGTTGGCGT
The DNA here is from genome assembly GCA_037127255.1 of Persicaria tinctoria. NCBI lineage: Eukaryota > Viridiplantae > Streptophyta > Magnoliopsida > Caryophyllales > Polygonaceae > Persicaria > Persicaria tinctoria. Next base: position 44,442,802 of record JBANSL010000007.1, read on the forward strand.
CGACGTCTCCAGCGCCAGCGCTGCCTTCGCTCCCGCGTTCTCTCTCGCGACCTCCCTCGCTGCCAGCGAGCGCTCTCTCACCCGCGCCCTTCCGCACACCCTGAGGACCTCAGTCCTGTGTGCCAGCGACGCCGCGCAACCTAGTCCCTCGCTTCTCTTCTTCTGTCGCTATAACTTTGTTCAAAGTTGCTGAATTTGTCTAAGTATTATTCTGTCGCTAAATCAGAATTTTAATCACTTGTTTGAATTGTTCCAAATCAGGAGATATCAAAGAGCATTGCAAGATCGGAGCAAATATACGGCGTGGTTCTTGATCTGAAGCCCACAGGCGAAGGATCGGGTATCCCAAACGTATCTAGTGGTATCAGATTTCAGGTTAATGCAAGTTCTTTACTCTCTTGATTTCTTTTGAGTGATTTATTTTTCGTGCCTTGTTTTTCACCATAGCCGCTGCATAAAAATTGAATCTTTATTATTCACCCATTAAAATTGGCACTTTATTTTTGTTATTCTTTGTTGGATCTATAATTTGGAAGATATTGAGTTCTTGATTGCAAGTTGTGATCTTTTATTCCTAGTTGCTACATATCATGCCTATGACTGTGATTCTTGGATTAAAGCATTATATAAACTTGCACCACTAAAGAACCCTACTTTTTCCAGTTTCTAGCCAATTTTTCTATTTTCTTTGTTTTTGCTTACTTTTAGATCATCGTAGCTTTTATTTTTATTTTGTGCTCTTTATTTTCGGTTGCTATTCCATATTACAGCAACTTTTCCATTATTTAAAAAAAAAACAAAACAAAACAGAAAAAGCCGAATTCAAAAAAAAAAATATATATATATATATATTATTATATAGAGCATTCTTTCATTACATCATTGAGTTAGTAACTCTGAGTTCTTTGATTGCTACATGTTAGATGATCTAAATGGTTTAAAGCATTACAAAAGAACCCTACTTGTGTGATTTTGTGCTGTGCCGACACTGGAGCCTTGGTCACACCCCTCTTTCTCTGAACCGTGTTGCAACCGTCAGATAATAGTTGACGGAGTGTGTGCACTTGATTGCCCTTGTGATTGCTATTTTCACCTATTATACATTCATATTATTCAAGCATCACATTGTAGTTCTGTTTCTTTACACATTCAGCCGCTTGTTTATACTTGCTATCCTTGATATCCGACTTGTGGTTGATTTCATTTGCAATTTGGATTATTACTTGCTCTCTTCAATATTGCAAAATTCTGTGTCCAGGGGAATTGCTTGAATATTGTGCCTTGTTTTCTCGCTCTTTGATTTCTAAAACCGTGAATCACTCTTAGGAATCACTAGAGCTTGCATTACTTGGTTTCTGGTCTTTGCTTCGTTTACTTGTTGCTCTTCTGATATTGTAGGAACATGTCGAACGATAGCAACCCCAACCCTCCCCCTACCCCACCTGCTGGCATTACTGCTGAGGCTATGCAGTTTATCATTGACGTTGTTGTCCAAAAGTCTACTCTGGTGACACGACAGGAGCTAGCAGAGGCCGAAAATCGTCAAGCTATCTGACGTCGTCAAACAGGCAGTTGCTCGGCAATGGGAGGAGTCCAAACAGGCGGAGGCTTCTGGAACTACACCTCCTTCTGGAGGAAAGCCGCCTCCACCCCCAGATACTACACCACCTTCGGGTATTGTGCCCCCTACAGGTAATCAACAACCTGCAGGTAGCACCTTTTATTCGGGTCACCCCCCTCCTTCTGGTCAATTACATTATCAGCTAAGATCTGCTACTACTAATCCGTTCCCTGGAGAGCATGACGACGGCAGCAGCAGGGCCGACCCCATCAGCGTCCACAACAGCCGTTCTATACTCGTGCTAACTGGGATGATAGCCGTAGCAATGCTGATCTGAATGAGACACCACATTTGGAGGATGCTTACCATGAGGTAAATCCTAACTTTGATGATTTACCCCCTCCTAATTTTGGTCGTCCTAGATTTGATAATGCTCAAGCTATTCAGAGACGAGATGTTAATCTTAAATTAGAAACTTTTGATGGTAATACTGATCCTGAAGCTTATCTTGTCTGGGAAAATCATACTGACTATCTGCTTGAACATTTGCGCTATGAGGAAACGGAGAAATTGAAAGTTGTTATATTGCATTTAGTAGGTAAAGCTCGCAACTGGTGGTTCCGCACTCGTGAGATGCGCCGCCGTCAGGACAAGCAACCTGTTGAAACTTGGCCACAACTTCGCTATCTCCTAAAGAAGAGACATGTGCCTGAGGAATACACGGAGTCCATGAGGATGCAGCTCGCTTCCTGCCGACAAGGAACTCGCTCGCCAAATGACTTTAGGGATGAACTCGAACGACTCTCCCATCAGGCTAATGTTTATCTTACTGAACGTGCTTTGTGTACTCAATTTCTTGCTGGTCTTAATATTTCTATTAAAAATCCTTTAGCTATCCATTCCATTAGAGATATTAACACTTTGACTCATAAAGCACAGCTTCTGTATGAGCAACAACAGCAGCAACTTCGGCTACAACGAAGCAGATTCGATCAGACCTCCCAAGGTCGCAGGTTTGTGCCCGTTAACCCTTCTGGTCCATCTAAGCCTTCTACTTCTAACCCTTCTATGCAGCAAAAGGGAGTTTCCAACTCACCTCAACAGGGTTATCAGGTTGAAACTAGAAGAGTTGCTGCCCTTTCTACAGATCGCAACAAAGATATCCGCTGCTTCACTTGCGGAGGTTCTGGGCATGTGTCTCGCAATTGCCCCCAGAAAAGGAAGGTTCTTCTCAACGATTTGGGAGACCATTACTATGATGAGGAGACTGCTGAGGACCTAGTAGTTTCGAGTGAAGTGGAGGAGGACCAGTCGACTGAGCCTATTGAGGAGATCGATACTTCCCAGTACGACAACGTACTTTGCATCATCAATCGACGGGTCCTGCACATTCAGGAATCTCCCATGGCTGATCAAAGGGAGAAGATATTCCACACCAGATGCTTGGTTCGTGAGGCTACCTTAACCCTTATCATCGACGGTGGGAGTTGCTGCAATCTCATCAGTGAAAAGGTAGTAAATTTCCTCCATTTACCTACAACCCCTCGAGCTACTCACTATGGATTAAATGGAATTACTGATGATGGTTCTGATATATTGGTCACCAAACAATGTTTAGTTTCCCTTTCTATTGGAACATATCATGATAAAGTTTTATGTGATGTTGCTCGCATGGATTGTAGTCATATATTGTTAGGGCGTCCTTGGTTATATGATCGTAATGTCCTTCATGATGGGCGTGCAAATACATATGCTTTCACCTATGACGGGAGGAGAGTTACTCTCCTACCCTTATCACCACAAATTATTCTAAAGGACCAGGTGCGCAAGCAGCAACAAAGGAACGCCGAAAGAGAAGCTGAACGAATGGAGAAACTCCAAGGGAGCACGGCTGCACCAGCCGCACCCGCGGCCCCAGACGCCGCGCCCGTGGCCCCAACAGCAGCGCCCGCCGCATCCCCTGCAGCCCCCTTGACGCATCCTCCGTCCCATCCGACGTCTTCTAAGCCCTCTTCTGCATCACTTAAGGGCTCTGTGGAACGTCGATCGTTGGTCTCTCACCCTCAGCAAGGGACCATCACCTGGAATGCTCATCGACCTCATATTCTTCGGGTAATGAAACAAGTTTTACTTAATGTTGAATTGAGTCATATTCCTGCACCTATTGCTGCTCTTCTGCAGGATTATTTGGATGTGCTTCCAGCTGAACTACCCCAAGGCTTGCCTCCTATTAGAGGTATTGAGCACCAGATTGACTTTGTGCCTGGAGCAGCCTTGCCTAATCGCGCCGCTTATAGAGCTAGTTCTGAGGAGACAAAGGAGTTGCAACGTCAAGTCACGGAGTTGATGGATAAAGGATTTGTTCGTGAGAGCATGTCCCCCTGTGCCGTGCCAGTCATATTGGTTCCAAAGAAGGATGGCTCCTGGCGCATGTGTGTTGATTGTCGCGCAATCAACCAAATAACGGTTAAGTATCGCCACCCTATTCCTCGTTTAGATGATATGCTTGATGAACTTCATGGTGCTTCTATTTTTTCTAAAATGGACCTTAGAAGTGGATATCATCAAATTAGGATGAAACAGGGTGATGAATGGAAAACGGCTTTTAAAACTAAGTATGGCTTATATGAATGGTTAGTAATGCCTTTTGGTTTGACAAATGCACCTTCTACATTTATGAGGCTTATGAACCATGTGCTTAGAAGACACTTAGGAAAATTTGTCGTTGTCTATTTTGACGATATTTTAATCTACAGTAAGAATATGCATGATCATTTAAGTCACTTAAAATTGGTTTTTGATTGTCTAAGAAAAGAGAAATTATATGCCAATTTAAAGAAGTGTTCTTTTGCATCCGAGTCTACCATTTTTCTTGGTTTTGTAGTGACCGCATCTGGATTGAAGGTGGATGAGGAGAAGATTCGTGCTATTCAGGAGTGGGCTAGGCCGACTACACCCACCCATGCCCGCTCATTCTTGGGCCTTGCTGGCTTCTATCGATGTTTTGTCAAGGATTTCAGCCTAATTGCCGCCCCCCTGCATGAGCTGACAAAGAAGGATGTGACATTTCGATGGTCTGACTCACATCAAAAGGCTTTCGACGCTCTCAAGGATCGCCTGACACACGCCCCAGTGCTGCAGTTACCTGACTTTGCTCAACCGTTTGAGCTAGAGTGTGACGCTTCTGGCACTGGCATTGGAGGGGTCCTGCTGCAGAACAAGCGTCCGATCGCCTACTTCAGCGAAAAGTTGGGCACCGCTGAGCTCAACTACTCTACCTACGACAAGGAGCTATTTGCATTGGTTCGTTGCTTACAGACTTGGCAACACTATCTCTGGCCTAAGGAGTGTGTGATTCATTCGGATCATGAAACTCTTAAGTACCTCAAAGGACAAGCAGTGCTCAGCAGGCGACTTGCTCGATGGGTGGAGTTCATAGAGACCTTTTCCTATGTGGTTCACCACAAAAAGGGAAAGGGTAATGTGGTAGCTGACGCGCTATCACGAAGGTATGTCCTCTTAAACCATATGGATGCACATGTTTTGGGTTTTGCATTAATAAAGGAACTGTATGCTACTGATAGTTTCTTTAAAACTATATATGCTCAATGTATGTCCAAAGGTGAAGTAGATTCCTTTTTTGTTGATAATGGGTATTTGTTCAAGATGGGCAAGCTTTGTATCCCATCTTCTTCTATTCGTCGATTGTTAACCCACGAAATACATGAATCTAGGGGACATGGGGGTTTCGAAAAAACACTAGCTGGACTAAAGGAACATTACTTTTGGCCTAAAATGTCTAATTATGTGCTGAGATTTGTCAAAAGTTGTGTTACTTGTGCTAAAGCCAAATCGAAATCCAATGCTAATGGTCTATACCAACCTTTGCCAATTGCTAATGCACCCTAGGAGGATGTTTCTATGGATTTTATTGTCGGATTACTTAGAACTTCTAAGGGTCATGATTCCATATTTGTTGTTGTAGACAGATTTTCCAAAATGGCTCACTTTATCCCTTGTCATAAAACTGATGATGCTCTATTCATGTTGCTCATTTATTCTTTAAGGATGTTGTTCGCTTACATGGATTGCCATTGTCTATAGTTTCTGACCGTGATCCTAAATTCTTAAGCTCTTTTTGGAAAACTTTATGGTCTAAATTGGATACAAAATTGTTATTTTCTACTTCTTGTCACCGACAAACTGATGGCCAAACTGAGGTCACAAATAGAACTCTTGGGACTCTCCTTAGAGTCATGCTGCGAACTAACCTCCGGAGATGGGAAGACTGTCTACCATTTGTAGAGTTTGCATATAACAGGTCTAGGCACTCTGCAAGAAAGATGACCCCCTTCGAGGTAGTATATGGCCGAAATCCATTGACTCCAGTGGATATGATGCCTCGGCCATATAAGGACAAGGAGAGCGTGGATGCAGCTAAGCAAGTGGACTTCATCAAAAGCTTGCATGACCGTACCAAAGCGCAGCTAGAGAGGAAGACTGCGCAATACAAGGCCGCGAAGGACAAGCATCGCAAGGATGTGTAGTTCAACGTTGGTGATCTGGTCTGGCTGCATCTCAGGAAGGAAAGGTTTCCGCAACAACGGAAATCTAAGCTGGACCCCAGGGGAGATGGACCATTCAAAGTGATTCAGAAGATGGGTTCTAATGCCTACAAGCTGGATCTCCCTGCCGATAAGTACAGCGTCCATTCTACATTCAACGTCGCCGATCTATCCTTGTTCGTGCATGACGATGACTCTGACGACGATTTGAGGACAAATCGAAGTCAAGTGGAGGAGAATGATGTCGCTCAATTATCGATGACTCCTGGTGACATTGAGGACAACATGAAGGTTCCATTTGATGGCCCTGTCACTCGTTCAAGGGCCAAGAAGATTCAAAATGCAACTAAGGTCTTTCTTGTCCGTCACCATGGAACGTTAGAGCAAGGGTTCAGGCCACCCTGGATCACTTGGCTCAAGGTTACACCGTCAGCACAAGAAGTGAGCTTGCGTCCACACTCGGAGCTCATGAAGACTCGGCTACACCCACTTTGATCAAGGCTTGGCCGAATGGGCTTAATGCATGGGCCGAGTGAACATTGTGCATGGGCCGAAAATTAAGTTATTTAATTAGTTGTTATTTTATGCAATTAGATAAATAAGGTGGAAATTAATTATATCTCTTCTAGATATATTACTTTCCCACCAAGTTATTATATTTCTATCTCTTAGGATTTATTTATCTTTAAGCTATTTCACTTATCATTAGATAGAATTAATCTATCCAAACCCCTTTCCTTTGCAAGGAAGGATTGGTTAGATAGATCATAGTTTTACTATAAATTCATGTTCCGCACTTTGAATTAATCAGATTGAAAATTAGAATTGAAGAAACCCTTAACGGAATTAGGGTTCTTCGATTATTCAATCCAAAGCTCTTGTGTTCTTACTATTTTCGGCAACCACAAATATCACCCTCACCTTGGTTCTATTCGGCAACCCTAAAACAACATCACCATCACTTTGCTTGTCAACATCGAGCAACCAACCCACAAGCCCTCGTCTACACGGGCGCATACCCGAGAAGCCAGGACCTTGGCGACACCCGCAAGGAGATTCGCTCCCAGCGAGCGCGGAACAGCCCAGGCGTCTCGCTCCCGCGCGCTCGCCCTTGCGCGTTGGCGTCGACGTCTCCAGCGCCAGCGCTCCCTTCGCTCCCGCATTCTCTCTCGCGACTTCCCTCGCTGCAAGCGAGCGCTCTCTCACTCGCGCCCTTCCGCACACCCTGAGGACCTCAGTCCTGTGTGCCAGCGACGCCGTGCAACCCAGTCCCTCGCTTCTCTTCTTCTGTCGCTATAACTTTGTTCAAAGTTGCTGAATTTGTCCAAGTATTATTCTGTCGCTAAATCAGAATTTTAATCACTTGTTTGAATTGTTCCAAATCAGGAGATATCAAAGAGCATTGCAAGATCGGAGCAAATATACGGCGTGGTTCTTGATCTGAAGCCCACAGGCGAAGGATCGGGTATCCCAAACGTATCACATACAGAGCTCCTAGGCATCCAGAAAGAGATCGGCGGAAAGATGATCTACAGATGATCCTCGATGAGATGCACCGGAATCAGGCACAACAGCAGTAGTCTACAAGCGCCATCAACAATTAGCTCCAGAATATCAATACAAGATTTGGAGAGCTGGACATCTAGAAGAGGAACATCGAGACCCAGATGGGTCAATTCGCGGCACAAATCCCACGACCGACCGGGCAGCTCCCTGGGCAGACAAAACCAAATCCCAAGGGGAAGATCAGACACGTAGCTGCTGTGAAGCTAAGGAGTGGGCATCAACTACGCGAGCCAGAGAACGGAGAAGAAAAAGGCAAAACTGCACTCGACAACGACCAACAACAACTCGACGTCGACCAAACTTTGGTCGATGTCGACCAAACTTTGGTCGATGTCGACCAAACTTTGGTCGATGTCGACCAAACTTTGGTCGATGTCGACCAAAATTACCTCGATGTCGAGCACCAACTAGGCCAAGATTTGTATGCACAGTACTCCGACTAAAAGTCGACTCCTTTATTCGATGTCGAGGAGGATCTAGTCAACGTCGAGGAGAATCTACTCAAAGTCGAGGATGTTGCAACACCTCCGACATCTGTTCTGGCTCCGAAACAGAAGAAGACGCTTCCTTTCCCTTCCAAGGCGCTGAAAGATCCCACCACAAGTAGGTTTAAACGCATTGTTAAGATGCTTCAAGAACTGAATGTTTCAATTCCTTTTACAGAAGCTCTTCAGGAGATGCATGCATATGTCAAGTTTCTCAAGGAAATCCTTAGCAACAAGCGATCTATCTCAGAAATCGTCGGCGAATCCATAGAGCCTGTGGATGCCAAGCTATACATGGCAAACAATACTGTGGTCATCCCTACAGGTATGGTTGAGAATGTCCCTGTCCATGTTGGTAAGTTCTATATCCCTGCTCATTTCCTTATCATAGATTGTGCTGAATATCCTACTAGCCCTATTATTCTTGGTAGACCATTCCTAGCTATTGCAGATGCTAAAATCAGTGTAAAGCCGCGATTGCTCACCTTCACGATAGGCGACGAGATCTTAGATTTCTCTTTTGGCCCTGCAAAAGAGGAAGTTTTAGGGATGGAGGTGAAGAGCATCAGCAACCACGGGGGCAAGCAAACAACAATGGAGGAAGGCGCCAAGAAGTTGCTCGACATCGACCAACACTGCTCGACGTCGACCACCGTACTCGACTTCGACCAGGCTCCCTTGAGGTCGACTTCCTCTGTTGAGCACGAGACTTACCCAGAGCCTAAGTATGGGGCCCCTGTGCTCGACGTCAACCAGATCTACTCGACGTCGACCAACCCTAAGCCCGAAGATTTCTGTTTTAGGCACGAAAAAGTAAGTACATGTATGATTTCAACTCCTCCTCTATCCATTAATAAATTTAATAAATATTTAAGGGGAGGTAAGGTCCCGTTGCGAGCTAATTTGCGAAGGATGAGAGCTGGAAAGAAGAAAAAGGAAGGAAAGGGATATTATGCAAGCGACCACCTATCAGCTGAGCTTGCATACTACAATCAGGACCTAGATGATCCAGGAGAAGGGCCAAGCACAAAGGGGGCCCACATTGACGATCCTTGAGCACAAATAGAGAAGTCGGCCTAGCGACTCTAAAATCTAGAGCATGTACATAAAACTTTTGAATTTTGGAAATTGAAACTTTTGGTTTTGTTTTGTTTTGTTTTGTTTTTTTGTTTTTGGTTTTGAATGCTTCATGTGGAAGGTCTTGTCTCTGTATGAAAACTAACATCCTCCCGATGGATGTGGTCAACAAGAACACCTATTTACCAGAACACGAAATAGAAGACAAACTATACTAGAAACCAAGTAAAAATGGTTGGTTTTCAGTACTACAAGTGCCCTAGGACACATCACAAGGCAAAACACAGAAGAAACTATAGACACGACATGGATATGGACCCTATATACATTCCCGAAAGTTAAAAACTTCATCTGGAAACTTGCACTAGATGGAATCCCGACGAAAACCAGACTAGCAAACAAAGGCATTCATGTTCCACTCACTTGCGCTTTGTGTGATCGAACAAATGAAAGCACAATCCATCTCTTTACCGAATGCAACCACACCCTACAACTGATTCACAAAATTGACCCTAACATTGAAAAAGTGATTCGAGACATCGACACTAGAAACACATTGATCAAAAACATGTTATGCAAAATTTTCACGAAACTCAACCCTGACCAAAAAGGAAGACTTGCGACGACATGGTGGAGCTTATGGACAAGCAGGAATCAGAAGGTATTCGAAAACCTCAATACAACATATATCCATACTATGGAGAACTATACCAAACAACAATTACAGAACTGGGCTACCTCTAAATTGACCTTTGACGAGGAGCCCACATACCACCACCAGAAAACTCGAACAAATGAGCCACGGAGAAGAAGAAATTTGAGGTGAAGCAAACCAGATAAGAGATCTTTCAAAATTAATTTTGATGGATCTAAACTCCCTTTGGGTGAAGCTTCTGCATGTTTCATTATTAGGGACCATTACGGGGCAGTCATTGAGTGTGGTGGCTTCAAATGTGGCTAGATTTCGACTTTGGCGGCGGAGGCTTTGGTGATCAAAGAAGGCATCGCCAAGGCAAAGGAGCATGAGCTATTCAGCATCATGATTGAAGGCGACAATCTGACCGTCATCAATTGTTTGTGAGGTATGTGGTGTTGTCCATGGGAGATCGAGATGCTGATTTCCGACATTCTGTTCCTACTCCAACATTTTACAAGCGTTCAATTCGGCCACTTTTTCCGAGAGGTCAACTCGACCGCAGACAGGATCGCGCGACTCATCCACACAACATCCACGTGGGACCTCCTCGCTAATTCTTCTCTGCACGTCCTCATCCACAAGGATGTCCTTGGTTGGTGGCCCAGCAGGATCTAACCCCATCCAAATTTGTACCCTATCACAAAAAAAAAAAAGTGGGTGTAATTGTTTTAAAAAGTGAGTATTTTTTTTGTACAGTTAAGAACGACTCTGTGCAGAGATAACGGCTCTGTTGCAGTTAAGAAAATAACCTCTCTTCAACTGATTGGAAAGTCAGTTCTCTAATCATTGGAACCGTTCTGGTAGGTGTCACCCTTCCATGGGTTCCACCCAGCCTCCTCTGACGGGGGATCCCACACCGCACTAGGATGATGTGACTGTGGTTACTGATATTAGTATGCGCGATACTGCGTTTTCGACACCATTGTCCGCACCCGACTCACAGCCGGAAGGAATGCAGGTTGAGGCCCAATCCCAAGGGGGGAGTCATGGTCAGGAATCCTCGGCTGCTGCACCTAGTAATTTGTCGCTGACGCCAGCTGAGGCAATGTCTATAAGTGCAAAGAAACTGTCATACAGTAGTATGGTTCGTTCGGGTGGAAAAGGGGAGGTGAGCACAACGCCTCCACAATATGGCTCGACTTCCTCACCGAACTACGATACAGATGATGATGCCTCGGTGGAAGTACAGGACCCTGAATGCCCGATTATTACACTCACGGCGGCAGAAAAGAAAGCGCTCTGGCAGACTTGGCTGGACACACTAATCCCGGGGTAATACTCGTCCCGTGGTAGCGAAGTCACACCCTTTGGTTACTGAGAAGGGGAAGGCGAAGGTGGGTACCCCAAGTGTTGACAGCGCCAATGATCAGCAACAGCAGGCAGGGTCAACAAGTGGCTCGAGATTTCAGATTTTATCGGCGATGGAAGAGGACTCCACTCTGAGGCAGCCAGGGAAAGTTACACCGGAGAGACCGGAGACTATGGAATTGTTCAAACCTGTTGCGACTCCAGTGCCTAACAGTTCGGAGGTGGGAAGAAAGCCCGCTCCACGGGACTACAACACTGATTTTGCTGGAGATAGTATAAAAAACAGGACTTCCCCTAAGAGCGAGCCATCTAAACCTAGCTCAAAGTTTTTGTTTAACACGTCTCTAGGTGTCACAAAGGTTGTCTCTTACAAGCCCCCTACTACGCCAAGTCATTACAGCCACCATATTACCTATTCAAGGATCCCAAAACGCCCTCGGCTGACCGGATCACATACCCAATCTAGGCCTTCTTCCGACAATACTCAGTCACCGTCTTTCGCTTGTTCACATGACAACGTCCAACCCGACCTCGAGGGGATGTCGTAGCCCGACAGTGGAGGAGTTCCAGGTGTACAACGAGCGGAGTATAGTTTTATCCGACCTCCGGAGGGGACCGTTCTTGGGGATAGTACCCAGACTGATCAACAAACTCATGATCGACCTCATCCTAGTCCCGGAACAGATGTCAACACATGCCCTGATCTGCACTTGGAGAGTCCCGGAGAGGCTTGCTGAAGCCTTCTCCCCCTTTACTGGTGCTATCCAAGCCATTAATGCTCACAATGACGTTGTTAATATAACTCAAGGTAGTCATCTTATTTTTGGGTTTCCTATGGTTAGTTTAAATTTCTTAATTTGGAATGCTAGGGGCGCGGGTAGCCCTGAGTTCCTGTTATCTCTTCGTGAGCTCATTCGTCTTCATGATCCAAGAGTTATCGGTTTGGTTGAGACTCGGATCAGTGGTTTACGAGCTGATGAGGTATGTAGGCAGATTGGGTTTGATGGCGTTATTCGATCCGAAGCAGTCGGTTTTTCGGGTGGCATTTGGTTAATGTGGCGCAAAGACCAAGTTCGGGTCACTCCAATCTCTTTGCAGCCCCAGCATATCACAGTGGAGATTTCATGCCTTGGAGAAGACCCTTGGGTGCTCTCTGCAATTTATGGTAGCCCGTCTCATGTCCGTCGGCTAGATTTGTGGCAGAGTTTGGAGGAATTTGCTCGAGCTAATAACCTCCCATGGTTATTGATAGGCGATTACAATGCCACGAGATCAGATTATGAGAGATCTAGATATTCCTGCAGGACTCGTCGAACAGCCAGGCTATTTGGTGAATGGATAGACAAACTTCAACTGATTGATTTGGGTTTTGTTGGATCCCTGTTCATGTGGTCCACTAGTGGCAATTCTGTCGATTACAAGGCTGCTAGGTTGGACAGGGGGCTCTGCAATGAGCCATGGCGCATTTGCTTCTCTGAGGCCAAGGTGCGCCATTTGATTGCTGCTCATTCCGACCATTGCCCTTTGTTGGTGGAGTTTAACGGGGCCAAGCGGAAAGTTAGGGGAGAGAAACTCCCAAGAAGCCTTGTGCTTCTCGCTTCTCCCCTTGGCTGGAGGCTCCTTCCCATCGGACACCATGGATTCCGGCGACCTCTAGTCTCCCGGCGTCCCTCTATTGACCTCCTATCGTCCCTTTCTACCACTAATTGGCTAAATATTGTCAAAAATCAACCAGTTCCAGTCGGTTTTCCTCATTGCTGCTTCGGAAAATACCTTTTAGCGAGTGACTTTCATTGCAGATCCCGGGCTCGCCGGTGCTCCGTCGGCGACACCACCTCCTCTATCGGCCTTCCCTTCTCAGATACTACCAGATCTAGACGTTTCCTACCAGATTCACTCGGTCTTGGACCACTTCTCTCAAATCTCACCCTCCGTCGGTTTTCGTCTCTTTCTTCTGTCCGTCTTTCTACCCACGAAATCTTTACTTGGATCTTGTAGCATGGAGTTCGTTTGAACTTTGTTCTCCCACCTCTCTTGATTTCATAGGTTTTCGGCCCAGATCTGCCGATCTTCAAGCCCGGATCTGGTGTTTGAATTCGTCTGCCGCCCTTGGCGGTGACGGAGGTTGCCCCTCCCACTTTGAGCCTCCTCTGTCCGGTTGCTTTCAGATCCGGCAGATACCGCACCAGATTCGGTGGGTTTTGGGTCAGATCCAAAATCTCGTTACTCTTTTTCGTCCTCCTCACTTCGCTGCTACAGTCTACCTGTCTGTGTGAGCTCCTCTCTTCTTCAATCTCCTGATCCGGAATCCCTCTCCCTAGATCTGGTCGTGTAGCACTCGCCTCTACTATTCTGATCCAAGCTTTTCCCTCTTTGGCGTGTCCTCCTCCTCTTGCCAGTTTGAGAGTCGGCCTCCAGCCCCGCCGGTTCCCCTGACTGGTTCCGAATCCCCGTCTTTCTTCCTCTTGGTTCCAGAGGTTTTTTTTCCATTGAGAGTCCACCGGTGGTGCTCCTCCGCCTGATCGGCGGTCTGTTTTCCGTCCAGGTCAACGACTGCCTTCTTTGACTGTGGGCCCCCCTCTTTGCTGTCACGTGCCTTGAGATTCTGGTTTGCAAGTTGGGTCCTGCAATTTGCTTTCTTCCACACGTTTCCTGAGACTTGTCCACCGTGGTCCCCACACCTTGACCTCTTGGTTCAATTTTGAGTCTTTTGACGCCAATTTTCTTTCCTCCTAGCAGTCTCCTTCTTAGTCGACTAAGGTCCTTGTGTTTTAGGCCTTGTACCCCTGTTAGACCATTCTGCTGACCGGTCTTATGGTGCTCTCTCCTGACGGGGGGCCCGTGACTCACTAATGGCTCCCCGTCAGGCCATGCATAGCTTCTTTGACGTCTCTTGGGCGTACCTCTTCCCGGCCTGCTTGATGGTTTGTTGGGCTTCGATCCGCCTAGTCGAAGCTGGTCTGAGTACTTGGGACCATCCCGCATTCCCCCTCTTGGAGCTTGCCTGAGCAATAGAGCCGTTGCCTGCCCGGCTAGAGCCGAATCCTTCCACCATGCCTCCGAGAGTGGGCTCCCATGGATGCGTTCTACTCCCTAGCACTGCAGCTCTTTATCGTCCTAGCTGATCTTGCTCCACAAAGCGTCCGGAAGTGCTGATGCGGAGCTATGCCGGGGCCTCAAATGTCCTGGTTTGGTCCCGCCTTTAGTGATTTAATTTTGTGTTTTTGGTAGATGATTGACTTTGACTTTGTTCAGATGCCACGATGCTTGCATGCATATCTCTATTCTCTAGGGTGGTTTTATGGACTTTTATGGGATGTTTACTTACTTTGAAATGGATGATTGTATGCATCCTCATACCTATCGATTTTTGTCCGTATTTGAGGGTTGCATCCCTCGGGTAGGACATATCGCAATGGTTTCCTAGTAGAGTCTTTCGGCTTTACTAGGGGCGACCCTCCTCTCTCCCTCTATTTCCCATCCCTTGTACTTAAGCTTTGTTTTCAATACAATTAACCCTTAAAATCAAAAAATAACGGGGCCATTGGAAGGGACATGGCTGATCGCCCGTTTCGATTTCACACAGCCTGGATGGTTCATGCTGATTACGCCCGATTTATAGGTGATAAGTGGAACAAATCAGTGGCGCTCCCGGACGCTCTCTCTTCCATGGCAGCTGACCTTCAACGCTGGAATAGAGAAGTTTATGGTAATATCTTTTATCGGAAGCGGCGGCTATATAAGATATTGGAAGGTGTACGTCTCCATCTTGTCTCGACAGCTCACGCTGGTTTAATCCGATTAGAGAGGAAACTCCGTAGGGAGCTGGAGTTAACTCCTGAGCAGGAGCAGTTGCTATGGTTTCAGAAATCTCGGACTGAATTCCTAGTTGACGGGGATCGAAACACGAGATTCTTTCACCTGTCAACAGTGATTCGGCGCCGGGCAAATCGAGTTGATTTGTTAACTTCAGAAGAGGGAGAACAAGTCACTGATCCCAAGTCCTTAAAGGCATTAACAGTGAATTATTTTGTTGGTTTGTTCACGGTAGAAGCAAGTACTATGCCTAGCTATGAGATTCCGTTTGCATTTCCGAGTCTCTCGGCAAGGGATATTGAATCTTTAAAGACAGATTTTCATAGAAAGGATGTTTGGTCTGCGCTTTCTGCGATGTCCCCGTATAAAGCATCGAGTCCTGATGGCTTTTCGGTGCTATTCTTCCAGAAACATTGGGGCCTGGTCAGGGATTAAGTGACAGAGATAATCCTTTCTCTGCTGAATTCGGGAGTAAGCCATAACAAGTTTGCAGATGCACTTTTAGTACCTATTGGCTATTTCTAAGGTTCCTAATCCAGAAAGGTGCTCTCAGTTCCGCCCTATTTCTTTGCTTAATGTGGTCTTCAAAATCGCCACGAAAATGCTGGTCGCTCGATTGAAACCTGTCTTGTCGAAGCTTGTATCGCCCACTCAATCGAGTTTTATTCCGGGACGTCAGATTTTGGATAATTATGTGGTGTTACAGGAAGTAGTTCATTCTATGGCTACTCGTCGGGCTACATCGAAATGGATGGTTATCAAGGTGGATCTAGAGAAAGCCTACGATCGTGTCAAATGGTCATTTCTCCGCACCATCCTTGGCGCAGCTGGTATACCAGATCGATTGGTGGAAACTATCTTGAATTGCCAAACCATGGGCACTACAAAAGTCTTGTGGAATGGAAGGGCGGCTGGTTCATTCCGTCCGGAGCGAGGAGTACGCCAAGGCGATCCCTTGTCTCCCTATTTATTCATCCTCTGTATGGAACGACTATCCCAACTGATCCAGACAGCCGTTGATGTGGGACTGTGGAAGCCGATTCGAATTGGAGGTGTTGACCTATCCCATTTATTTTTTGCCGATGACCTATTGTTATTTGGAGAGGCCAATGTGCACCAAGCTCAAGTCATAAAGGGGTGTTTGAATCAATTTTGTGCTGAGTCAAGGGAGAAAGTTAGCTTTGGCAAGAGTACAGTCATATTTTCAAAGTGGTTAGATGAGTCTGTGGCGCAGGGAATCAGCGAATCACTGGGGATCCCAGCAACGGTTCAATTTGATAAGCATCTTGGCATGCCGGTTGTCAATGGCCATATGACTCGGGGCCATTACCAGTACTTGATCGATAAGGTGTTGGCTCGTCTGCGGGGATGGCGAGCTAAGATACTCTCCCTAGCGGGGCGTATAACATTATCTAAATCGGTGCTTACTAGCCTCCCGATTTATGTTATGCAGTCCACTTTGCTACCACGGGGTGTGTGTGATGACATTGACAGGTTGGTTTGCGGGTTCATTTGGGGGTCCTCTGCTGGAAATCGGAAGGTCCATTTGTTGGCATGGGATGTTCTGTGTAAGCCAATCAAAGAGGGTGGTCTTGGCCTTCGAGATATGCGTTCAACGAACACGGCTACCTTAGCCAAGCTTGGATGGTGTATGCTATCGGAACCGGAAACATTATGGTCAAGGGTGCTCCGAGGCAAGTATTGCGATGGTCGGTGTGACGTTGATATGTTTACAAATTTGCGGAATCGTTCTCATATCTAGAGGGGTCTCTTACATGGATCATCGCTCCTTCAGTCGGGTATCCGTATGACCATCGGTAACGACCAGAGCACCTTGTTATGGGATCACTGTTGGGCTGATGCTCGACCATTGATTGATTCTACCCTACAGCAGCCCCCGGAGGAGCTTCTTGGGTGCACAGTGGCAGATCTATGGACTCGGAATGGATGGGATTGGACTCGGTTGGAGGGTTTCATAGGAGTACAGCAGAGACTGCTTTTGGCATCGTGAATGGTGTCGTCGGACCCGTTGGATTCGGACAAGCTCTTTTGGGGGTTTACCCCTTCCGGTGTGTTTTCTGTCAAGTCGGCCCTTGATTTTCTACGTGTGGGGTCGACTAGTGGTGTGAGTTCTAGTGGTGTGTGGTCCTTGATTTGGAGAGCGCCGATTTCGCAAAGAGTCCGTTGTTTTGTAAAGGCCCAGAATTATAATTTCCGAGTTACGTTTCAAGGGATAAAACCCCTTGTTCGGATCTTGCAATCCAGGTACGGGTCGAGGTTTCAAATTCAATTTTTAGGTCAATAATAAAGGGGGATTTCAAACCCTAAAAACATCGAAGGGCCGTTGGGTACCCTTGACCTGTCCTAAGACTATGTCACGGAATCCATTTCAAACGGAAGTAAGGCGAAAACAGAGTAAAGATACAAGTGTCACGGAAGAACCGGTCAAAACCAAAGCATGAGTGTTTAATTACCATTTTACTAAATTAGGGTATTAGCCAGATTCTTCGATTCGACAACAGGGAACCCCGTCATATAGACATCGAGCACTCAAATCTGCAGAGAATACCTTTAAAAGAAGAACGGGGAAAGGAGTCAGATCGAGCCACTCATGCGGGACCGGCAGTCCTCGCTGAGGCCACATAGTATGTGCTATACCTATTAAAGATGCTCTAATGACGTACGAAATTCAAACACACTAGCATGCTCCTAGTTCATAATAATGTGCAGAAATACTATAAAGGGGCACAAGACAATGCCAAGTGGCAGCTCGTGAATGCATTCATTCATAATCGGGGGGCACGCATGCCTAACCCGCTCCAAAATAAAGCCCGCATGCATAATATAAGGAAGTCATGACTCGATTGACTCAGGGTACCCGATGAGGCTGGGCTACCCTATGACCCTAGCAAAGACTCTAGGACTATCACAAATAACGGCCGTTCTGTTTCAAACGCATAAAGTAAACAGATGCTCAATCAATTAGTGCAACCTAAACATGATACTACATGGCATTCTTTTATGCATATGTAACACCTAACATAAAATGCAACAACATGCATGAATGTCCAACCTGAGTAAGCCCCCTAGGGAACTTACCTGAAATGCCGAACAGCAAAACATAACGCAAGCGGGGTCCAACAAGCAACAATCACCTAACAAATATACGGATGTGCATAAGTCTATCTAAATCACACAAGACGCCCCTAACTATCACACATAACTTCACATATCTCATTTCCGGTCATTCCGTCTTATTTCATCATATATCATTTCATGCTCATCTCATCTTATCCATCATCTCATTCATAAAGTAAACCAATTTGCACAATGTCATAACCAAGTTCTCAAACAGAAGGGCTACACTTCCTAGGCCCTTTTTCCACACAAATAACCATAAACAAGGCCACACTTCCTAGACCTTTTCCTCACACAACCAAGCTCATACGATCAAGAACAAGTTAGGATACATACTCAAATGGTGGAAGGTGGAGAAGGGATGAATCCTAAGTCTCACTCTCAAGCAGTTTCCCGAACACACCTTGAACACATGAAACCGAAAATAGTGTAAGTGTTTGCATCCAACTCCAAACCTTACCAAAAATTGTAAAACTGAACTTAAGACACTTATAAACATAAAAATGAGCAAACAAGAGTGTAAAGCCTTAGCTTTATACCTCAAGTGTTCAAAATAAACAAGAATCAAGCTGGAAAAGCCATGTTTAAGATTCCCGACTTTGAGATCTTGTATCTCCTTAACCACTATGATTTTGAGGATGAAGTAAACACCAAAGTTGCTCAAAACAGTGCATAGAACAGATCCAAAACAAGAGCAAAGGCCGAAATGCAGAAATGAAGGAGATAAACACCCTCAAGTTTGGGATAAAAGACAAAAACCCTTACAATGTCTCAACTTGGTGGATCCATATCTTCCTCTCTAGGACGAGTTTGAAGATGATTCCAAAGCCAAAGTTGCTCACTTTGGTGCAAGGTTTTGATCTAAAGCAAGCCTGAAGAGTGAAAATGAGCTGTGAAAGAAACAATCATGCTCAAAGGAGAGGGCATAAGTGAAAACGCAACTTTTAAGATATGAGTCTTTCATGGTTGATTCCAAAAGCAAACATGTAGCTTATCTACCCAACAACTCAGGGAAAGAGGTATCCCTCATAGATAAGCCATTGTTATGGCCATTTTTCATGAAAGAAGAAGCTTGAAATTCAAAAATGGTAAGTTCTTTGTTTTTCAACCAAAATCAACGATTCCACTTGCACAAGCTTATTTTCCATGCTCTAAAGCTCAGGGGAGAACTTGCTTCCGAGTCCTCCAAGTGTAGGGTGGGTTTCGAAGCTTGAGAAGGGCCATTAATGGTGAAAAGTCGAAAATGAAATAAAGCTTAAACTTGATGGGATCTAAGGCTTGGGTTAGCTTATTTGAGCTCATATGAACTTATTTCAAGCATAACATAGCCTCGTCACATCCCGGAATCAAAAGAACGAAGGTTGGGAAAATCCGGAAAAATGGAGTGGAAGTTTGTGAAATGAATCACGAAATTGCACCTTAAAATCTGTTGAAAAACACTATTAGAACCTCAAGGAAACTAAAGGAATCGAAAAGGAGGAGGAAAGCATAGATTTTTAGGGGAAACCGATTTTCACCTCACCCTGCGAGACCCCTGCTGTAACTGCGGATTTCGGCTCCAAGATGAGCTCGATCTCGCTGTTTTATGGCTCAGGTGTGTAGACGGAAGTGAGGAAAAGAAGAGGGAAGAAGAACGAAGCAAAACGGCTGAGAATTGAGAGAGAAATCAGGGTTTGAAGTAGGGCAGTTGCATTGCTTTTTATAGGTCGAAATCTGGAATTTTCGTAGGGAAAGAGGAAGAAGAATGTGAATAGTGTCCAAAATTGGTATTTATGTTAGAAAAATTGAATTTAAAATATTTCCACCACATAAATAAACAACATGATATATAAACTTTATAAAAAGTATTTTAAAATTTTTGAAATAAAATTTTCCGCAAAAATTAAATTAAAGGCATATAAAGGTTAAAATATAAGGTAATGTCTCGTATTACCCTTCAAATAATACTAAAATATTATTTAAAATTCGAGCCTTTACATCATCCACCTCTAAAAACAAGTCTCGTCCCCGAGACTAAAATTCTTTCAAAGTGGAGGAAATTTGAAAATGCGAGTCCAAGGACCATGCCCAAGGATCTTGCAATCATCTCGGCTGCGTCTTCCGAGATTCTCACAATATCCTAGTCACGGTCGTGACATCTCCCATTGGTCTTGACAAGTATGCAATAAGCGCCCCTATCACATCCCCGTTTTGACTTTTCGGAAGTAACACAACTCTAAAAGTTCTACAATCTCATCACTAGGTCTTAGCAAGCACCCTACAAGCGCCCCTATAAAATGCTTGTATCCACTTCGTGAAGTACCATAGAGTTGCCTCGGAAATGTAAGTTTTTAACACGTTTAATTTTTATCAAGGTAAGTTGGAGCTAGTCGCTTTTAAAACCGTTTTTAAAAATCCTTTTTCTTTTAATGATCAAGGTGCTCGACAATCCCAACGATATCCCACCTAGTCACTATAGTCCCAAGTGCTCAAGCTCTCACTCCTACCTATTTCCCAAACGAGAGGTGAACTTCATCCACCTCTAAGGGCTATTCCCATATTCTCTTCCTAGGTTCATTTCTCAGAATTAATTAGTCTATCATTCTCAACTCAATAGGAATCATAAGTCATAAGAAATGCATAACCGCACAAACCAACCAATCTTCAACCAACACATGATACGACAAGTCTCAACCATGTACCCACACAGTGCCACAAGGTCACATCAAGCATCTCCAAATCACACTGAAGGTTATAATGTGCATCTCAACAACATATTAAAATCATAACAATGTCTCGACATCACACCATAAATCATAAAAGGTATCTCACTATCGCATATCAACACCGCAATCATAGTAGGGTCAGGCACAATAAGGGATCTCATTTAACGCATAAATTCACATAGTCATCCTATCCAATTTCTATCCAGCATTATCATAACAGATTTATCACATCAAACATTTGTATTTGCAAGGTTAGCCACAACGGAATTTGATCATAAGTCAATGAAACAAAACTAATTATAACCACATCAATACAAACAAGGTCATGCTATTAAGATTCAACAAAAGGGAAGATCAAGCAGTATATCAACATCAAAATGTCAACATGCTCTCCAGATATCATCTCAACTCGTCACAACACCATATAACGATCATTTAGTCATTCGGCAGATATGCACTATTACCTCATATACATACAAGTCGTATTCATGTTCAAAGTCATATTCATCATTTAATATATCAATAATCATGCTTTCCAACCATATAATAACACGGTATTATCTCATGTATCATATCACAACACATCCTATCATGCTTCTAAAACAACATAGCAGAGCAGCATTATATCATGATAACATTTGTCACTACCAACTAGATTTCAATATTGCATAACAACATGTAATATCATTCTGGATCAGATTCATCATAGTTGCTATCTAACATCATGCCAGCAAATATAATTAAATCACATAATCAAGAAAATTCTCACGTCATACCAGTCAAAATAAAATACAACCCCCACTCACCCATCTCTCCTGTCAAGCCAAGACTAATCTTCTTCTAGACTCGCCAACGTCAACTCGGACAAAATTTCCCCCAAAGAAATCTTAATTTATTTCGATGCTCAAATCTCACCGCTTCTTCTGCCAAGCACTACCACTCCATCCACCTCTAAGAATTCAACTCCTATCTCTAACTTCACACCCAAGTACCCTCTAATATCATGTCCTCAATATTCACGAGCCCTTCCTTGCACTCCTAGTACTACCTAAGGCATCACCTAGAAGTTCATCAGAACCACCAACGTTGCCTCCCATAAATCGCAAAGCTCACTCAGTCTTACTTAAGCCAGCATCCCTCTCTCGCAACTCACCTTCTAGTACCATCGATCATCCCAACTGCCCAAAATTCTTTCACCACGCTACCAAATGACCTCACCCACAGGTTTAAGGAAGAAGCAATTATGAAAATCATCAAACATAAGGTCTACATTATATCAACCGACATTTATAAATATAACATCATGGGTTCAACAAGTCTCAATTTACCATCATGCTCAATAATCATTGCAACCATCATATATGAACGTAATCAAGTCAAGCTAGCATGTTGTATCATAACCTTAGAAGATAAACAATTCAGGTTTTTAGCATTGCAGTTCATACTTTCATAGGTACAGGAATTTAGATAAAGCTTAGCAACTCAAGCATCAATGCATCAAGACATCATGTACATTAGAACTGTAAGGCACCGAATCATATCATCATAAACAACAGACAATCAGACAACAATTATTACCAAGTCAGCACATCAACACATAAACGTCACCATCAAAGCATTGCAACATGGTTATCAACATATTTAGAAAAGTTAGCAATTCAAACGGATGACACTCCCGCCTGCAAGTCATATCATACTCGATAGCCGCAATCCTCAGGACATACTTGTCCCACCAACACCGTCGATCATGAGGCTTGTGGGTTATGGGCCCACGCTTCCGCCACACAGCTCTATCGTTATGCAACTTCCTTTCTCTTTCATGTGCGGTCGCTCGTTCAATGTATCGCGTAGGAGTTCAAGTTAGCGGAGATAGGGGAGTGACAAAATTAGACAACCCAAATTCCTTTCGGGGACAAACACGTACCACAACTAAAGACGACAATACTAGAGGCAAGACTCTGACCCGAGAATAGCAACAATGCCCTTATGGAGGTCAATTAGGTTGCAATTGTGACAAACATACACAAATTCATAATGGGGCATATCAATCATATTAATCCACACTAACATGTACCTATCTCAAGAAGCACGACATACGTATTCATTCCTAAAAGACATATTCGAGTGCTACACGGGTGCACGCGAGACAAGATAGTAGTCTATTATCCCATGAAGGCAAATATGCCTAGCAACTTAAGCAAGATATGCAGGATTAAATAGGCATCACAATTATCACATATATGAACAATGCACGAGCGTAGTGTATGCATCATAAAAGGACATGTAAGAGCAATATAGTAACTATCTTATCTGACACAATGATCGTATAATAGGTCAAGCATGGCATGTAATCATAGAACAATAGGGTAACACTACCGAGCGATAACATGTAAGCATGCTAGGATTACCCAATTACGGAGAGCAAGTCAATCATCGAACTCAACATTAATCTAATCAGGGTGAGTAAAACAATCTAAGATGATAGGAAAAGAGAAGGATCACACTATCAGGGACCTAGCTCAGAGAAAATCAAAAGTAATGTAGGCAAGATGTAAATTCGCACAAGTTACAATCAAGGGTCCTACATGACACTAATGGCTCAACACAACATTTGATACATACATGCGCTTGATTGACTAACACAACGATACTAACGAGACCACATTAACATAGTCCAGCGATACAAGGCGTGGGAGGAATGTAGCAGTGCATAATATAAGCCTACGTAACATGGCAATATAAGTAGAATTCAGGGGCATGTGTTCCAGTTTAATAATACTAAATGAGACACGCATATATCAAGATATTACTTCGATAACATTGTCACAGATGGAACTACTAATTTAATCAAGCAAGGCCAAGGGCAACACTAACTAAAATGCCGAGGAGACCATGTTACGGGGCATTCGTACAAAGAAGAGCTTACCACACTATCATGGACCTAATTCAGGAAAAGCTACATCCATATAGACTCATATCATGCCATTCATGTTTCTAACCAATCAGTAGTATGATCATTACAATAGGTCAATTGGACACGCGAGACCAAACATAATCATGATAGAAAGTGAGATGCAACACGAGACCTCTAAACAATGTGACTAGCATGGATACGGAATGTTATACAATCACGAATTTACATTAAGGATCATCACAATAACATGTATGGGAAATTACATATCATATAAGGCAAGTTGACATCAAGTTGTAGCACGTATCAAATAAGGAACTTGCTTCTTCAGGGTGTCAAAATTTAACGATCACACTAGCATGAACCTAATCCAGGAGAAAATAACGATCATGTAGGATCATACCATATGGTTCATGTTTCCAATCCATCATACGATTAATAGGCCAAGTAAACATGCTATAACAACATATAATCATGATAGAAGGCAAGACACAACACGAGACTTGAGAAATGTAACTAACCACATTATGAGCTTAACAATAAAATCATAATAGAAAGCAAGGCATAACAGGAGCAGCTTTTACTAATGATCATTTGCAAGCTACATGCGGAAGATTACAAGATTATGTCATGCAATTCAGAGAGAGTCACCATAACAACCGGACAGAAATTCCTAAGGGCATCCACTGACTTTTCCCAACCGACTTATCACCCTTCCTTCCCGTGGGACTCTGGTACGACTCTTCGTGGTAAGAAAACACTGGTTGATTATCATAAGAATCGAGAAAGACAGCCCCATGACACCTTACTTTTGACTCAAAATGCCATCAAGAACCACCTTCCAATACTCACGCAGACAACCTTCATACCCACAAATGACTCCGACACAATTTGTTTACCAACCCGATTCCCCGTGGAAGACACTGACGTACGGGAAAAAGACTCGATAGAACCGTCAAAGGGTTAACAAAAATAGTGAAAGAGGCTATTTCACACAAGCTGGGTTTGACCACATAAAACAAGGGTACTCTCACTATCCCGTTTACATAGATCAGTCAATACACATTTAATTGTTAGGCATACCAATCAGACTTTAGCATATTAAGCACTCAGCATAGAATCAGTCAATAACACTCATAATGATCTCCTTAGAGTCTCCCAACCCATCTGTAAAGAACAAGCTGGTATTTTGCCTACCGTTCCCACTACACCCAATAGGGGTGGTCTAGCGCTTTCACTACCCACTCGCGTCCC
This sequence comes from Persicaria tinctoria, assembly GCA_037127255.1. Lineage (NCBI taxonomy): Eukaryota > Viridiplantae > Streptophyta > Magnoliopsida > Caryophyllales > Polygonaceae > Persicaria > Persicaria tinctoria. The sequence goes on from JBANSL010000007.1 coordinate 44,467,885, forward strand.
CATTTGGTCGGTCTTCCTCTTTTATTACAAGTCAAGTCCATTACCTAGTCCAATTTCAATTAGTCATCTTAAGTTCATTTTGCCCTTCTTAAAATCCCTTGAAATCATTTGAAATTCATGGGCGGTTTTCCAAAACATACACTCGACCCTTGCGTACCCGAATTGCACAACCTCATCTCTGATACCATCTTTGTAACGGCCCAGAATTATAATTTCCGGGTTACGTTTCAAGGGATAAAACCCCTTGTTCGGATCTTGCAATCCAGGTACGGGTCGAGGTTTCAAATTCAATTTTTAGGTCAATAATAAAGGGGGATATCAAACCCTAAAAACATCGAAGGGCCGTTGGGTACCCTTGACCTGTCCTAAGACTATGTCGCGGAATCCATTTCAAACGGAAGTAAGGCGAAAACAGAGTAAAGATACAAGTGTCACGGAAGAACCGGTCAAAACCAAAGCATGAGTGTTTAATTACCATTTTACTAAATTAGGGTATTAGCCAGATTCTTCGATTCGAGAACAGGGAACTCCGTCATATAGACATCGAGCACTCAAATCTGCAGAGAATACCTTTAAAAGAAGAACGGGGAAAGGAGTCAGATCGAGCCACTCATGCGGGACCGGCAGTCCTCGCTGAGGCCACATAGTATGTGCTATACCTATTAAAGATGCTCTAATGCAGTACGAAATTCAAACACACTAGCATGCTCCTAGTTCATAATAATGTGCAGAAATACTATAAAGGGGCCCAAGACAATGCCAAGTGGCATAACCCTCTCCTACCTCCAACCCTTCCGATAGGTGGAGACTGGCCAGCTCGTGAATGCATTCATTCATAATCGGGGGGCACGCATGCCTAACCCGCTCCACAATAAAGCCCGCAGGCATAATATAAGGAAGTCATGACTCGATTGACTCAGGGTACCCGATGAGGCTGGGCTACCCTATGACCCTAGCAAAGACTCTAGGACTATCACAAATAACGGCCGTTCTGTTTCCAACGCATAAAGTAAACAGATGCTCAATCAATTAGTGCAACCTAAACATGATACTGCATGGCATGCTTTTATGCATATGTAACACCTAACATAAAATGCAACAACATGCATGAATGTCCAACCTGAGTAAGCCCCCTAGGGAACTTACCTGAAATGCCGAACAGCAAAACATAACGCAAGCGGAGTCCAACAAGCAACAATCACCTAACAAATATACGGATGTGCATAAGTCTATCTAAATCACACAAGACGCCCCTAACTATCACACATAACTTCACATATCTCATTTCCGGACATTCCGTCTTATTTCATCATATATCATTTCATGTTCATCTCATCTCATCCATCATCTCATTCATAATGTAAACCAATTTGCACAATGTCATAACCAAGTTCTCAAACAGAAGGGCTACACTTCCTAAGCCCTTTTTCCACACAAACAACCATAAACAAGGCCACACTTCCTAGACCTTTTCCTCACACAACCAAGCTCATACGATCAAGAACAAGTTAGGATACATACTCAAATGGTGGAAGGTGGAGAAGGGATGAATCCTAAGTCTCACTCTCAAGCAGTTTCCCGAACACACCTTGAACACATGAAACCGAAAATAGTGTAAGTGTTTGCATCCAACTCCAAACCTTACCAAAAATTGTAAAACTGAACTTAAGACACTTATAAACATAAAAATGAGCAAACAAGAGTGTAAAGCCTTAGCTTTATACCTCAAGTGTTCAAAATAAACAAGAATCAAGCTGGAAAAGCCATGTTTAAGATTCCCGACTTTGAGATCTTGTATCTCCTTAACCACTATGATTTTGAGGATGAAGTAAACACCAAAGTTGCTCAAAACAGTGCATCGAACAGATCCAAAACAAGAGCAAAGGCCGAAATGCAGAAATGAAGGAGATAAACACCCTCAAGTTTGGGATAAAAGACAAAAACCCTTACAATGTCTCAACTTGGTGGATCCATATCTTCCTCTCTAGGACGAGTTTGAAGATGATTCCAAAGCCAAAGTTGCTCACTTTGGTGCAAGGTTTTGATCTAAAGCAAGCATGAAGAGTGAAAATGAGTTGTGAAAGAAACAATCATGCTCAAAGGAGAGGGCATAAGTGAAAACGCAACTTTTAAGATATGAGTCTTTCATGGTTGATTCCAAAAGCAAACATGTAGCTTATCTACCCAACAACTCAGGGAAAGAGGTATCCCTCATAGATAAGCCATTGTTATGGCCATTTTTCATGAAAGAAGAAGCTTGAAATTCAAAAATGGTAAGTTCTTTGTTTTTCAACCAAAATCAACGATTCCACTTGCACAAGCTTATTTTCCATGCTCTAAAGCTCAGGGGAGAACTTGCTTCCGAGTCCTCCAAGTGTAGGGTGGGTTTCGAAGCTTGAGAAGGGCCATTAATGGTGAAAAGTCGAAAATGAAATAAAGCTTAAACTTGATGGGATCTAAGGCTTGGGTTAGCTTATTTGAGCTCATATGAACTTATTTCAAGCATAACATAGCCTCGTCACATCCCGGAATCAAAAGAACGAAGGTTGGGAAAATCCGGAAAAATGGAATGGAAGTTTGTGAAATGAATCACGAAATTGCACCTTAAAATCTGTGGAAAAACACTATTAGAACCTCAAGGAAACTAAAGGAATCGAAAAGGAGGAGGAAAGCATAGATTTTTAGGGGAAACCGATTTTCACCTCACCCTGCGAGACCCCTGCTGTAACTGCGGATTTCGGCTCCAAGATGAGCTCGATCTCGCTGTTTTATGGCTCAGGTGTGTAGACGGAAGTGAGGAGAAGAAGAGGGAAGAAGAACGAAGCAAAACGGCTGAGAATTGAGAGAGAAATCAGGGTTTGAAGTAGGGCAGTTGCATTGCTTTTTATAGGTCGAAATCTGGAATTTTTGTAGGGAAAGAGGAAGAAGAATGTGAATAGTGTCCAAAATTGGTATTTATGTTAGAAAAATTGAATTTAAAATATTTCCACCACATAAATAAACAACATGATATATAAACTTTATAAAAAGTATTTTAAAATTTTTGAAATAAAATTTTCCGCAAAAATTAAATTAAAGGCATATAAAGGTTAAAATATAAGGTAATGTCTCGTATTACCCTTCAAATAATACTAAAATATTATTTAAAATTCGAGCCTTTACATCATCCACCTCTAAAAACAAGTCTCGTCCCCGAGACTAAAATTCTTTCAAAGTGGAGGAAATTTGAAAATGCGAGTCCAATGACCATGCCCAAGGATCTTGCAATCATCTCGGCTGCGTCTTCCGAGATTCTCACAATATCCTAGTCACGGTCGTGACATCTCCCATTGGTCTTGACAAGTATGCAATAAGCGCCCCTATCACATCCCCGTTTTGACTTTTCGGAAGTAACACAACTCTAAAAGCTCTACAATCTCATCACTAGGTCTTAGCAAGCACCCTACAAGCGCCCCTATAAAATGCTTGTATCCACTTCGTGAAGTACCATAGAGTTGCCTCGGAAATGTAAGTTTTTAACACGTTTAACTTTTATCAAGGTAAGTTGGAGCTGGTCGCTTTTAAAACCGTTTTTAAAAATCCTTTTTCTTTTAATGATCAAGGTGCTCGACAATCCCAACGATATCCCACCTAGTCACTATAGTCCCAAGTGCTCAAGCTCTCACTCCTACCTATTTCCCAAACGAGAGGTGAACTTCATCCACCTCTAAGGGCTATTCCCATATTCTCTTCCTAGGTTCATTTCTCAGAATTAATTAGTCTATCATTCTCAACTCAATAGGAATCATAAGTCATAAGAAATGCATAACCGCACAAACCAACCAATCTTCAACCAACACATGATACGACAAGTCTCAACCATGTACCCACACAGTGCCACAAGGTCACATCAAGCATCTCCAAATCACACTGAAGGTTATAATGTGCATCTCAACAACATATCAAAATCATAACAATGTCTCGACATCACACCATAAATCATAAAAGGTATCTCACTATCGCATATCAACACCGCAATCATAGTAGGGTCAGGCACAATAAGGGATCTCATTTAACGCATAAATTCACATAGTCATCCTATCCAATTTCTATCCAGCATTATCATAACAGATTTATCACATCAAACATTTGTATTTGCAAGGTTAGCCACAACGGAATTTGATCATAAGTCAATGAAACAAAACTAATTATAACCACATCAATACAAACAAGGTCATGCTATTAAGATTCAACAAAAGGGAAGATCAAGCAGTATATCAACATCAAAATGTCAACATGCTCTCCAGATATCATCTCAACTCGTCACAACACCATATAACGATCATTTAGTCATTAGGCAGATATGCACTATTACCTCATATACATACAAGTCGTATTCATGTTCTAAGTCATATTCATCATTTAATATATCAATAATCATGCTTTCCAACCATATAATAACACGGTATTATCTCATGTATCATATCACAACACATCCTATCATTCTTCTAAAACAACATAGCAGAGCAGCATTATATCATGATAACATTTGTCACTACCAACTAGATTTCAATATTGCATAACAACATGTAATATCATTCTGGATCAGATTCATCATAGTTGCTATCTAACATCATGCCAGCAAATATAATTAAATCACATAATCAAGAAAATTCTCACGTCATACTAGTCAAAATAAAATACAACCCCCACTCACCCATCTCTACTATCAAGCCAAGACTAATCCTCTTCTAGACTCGCCAACGTCAACTCGGACAAAATTTCCCCCAAAGAAATCTTAATTTATTTCGATGCTGAAATCTCACCGCTTCTTCTGCCAAGCACTACCACACCATCCACCTCTAAGAATTCAACTCCTATCTCTAACTTCACACCCAAGTACCCTCTAATATCATGTCCTCAATATTCACGAGCCCTTCCTTGCACTCCTAGTACTACCTTAGGCATCACCTAGAAGTTCATCAGAACCACCAACGTTGCCTCCCATAAATCGCAAAGCTCACTCAGTCTTACTTAAGCCAGCATCCCTCTCTCGCAACTCACCTTCTAGTACCATCGATCATCCCAACTGCCCAAAATTCTTTCACCACGCTACCAAATGACCTCACCCACAGGTTTAAGGAAGAAGCAATTATGAAAATCATCAAACATAAGGTCTACATTATATCAACCGACATTTATAAATATAACATCATGGGTTCAACAGGTCTCAATTTACCATCATGCTCAATAATCATTGCAACCATCATATATGAACGTAATCAAGTCAAGCTAGCATGTTGTATCATAACCTTAGAAGATAAACAATTCAGGTTTTTAGCATTGCAGTTCATACTTTCATAGGTACAGAAATTTAGATAATGCTTAGCAACTCAAGCACCAATGCATCAAGACATCATGTACATTAGAACTGTAAGGCACCGAATCATATCATCATAAACAACAGACAATCAGACAACAATTATTACCAAGTCAGCACATCAACACATAAACGTCACCATCAAAGCATTGCAACATGGTTATCAACATATTTAGAAAAGTTAGCAATTCAAACGGAGGACACTCCCGCCTGCAAGTCATATCATACTCGATAGCCGCAATCCTCAGGACATACTTGTCCCACCAACACCGTCGATCATGAGGCTTGTGGGTTATGGGCCCACGCTTCCGCCACACAGCTCTATCGTTATGCAACTTCCTTTCTCTTTCATGTGCGGTCGCTCGTTGAATGTATCGCGTAGGAGTTCAAGTTAGCGGAGATAGGGGAGTGACAAGATAAGACAACCCAAATTCCTTTCGGGGACAAACACGTACCACAACTAAAGACGACAATACTAGAGGCAAGACTCTGACCCGAGAATAGCAACATACACAAATTATAATGGGGCATATCAATCATATTAATCCACACTAACATGTACCTATCTCAAGAAGCACGACATACGTATTCATTCCTAAAAGACATATTCGAGTGTTACACGGGTGCACGCGAGACAAGATAGTAGTCTATTATCCCATGAAGGCAAATATGCCTAGCAACTTAAGCAAGATATGCAGGATTAAATAGGCATCACAATTATCACATATATGAACAATGCACGAGCGTAGTGTATGCATCATAAAAGGACATGTAAGAGCAATATAGTAACTATCTTATCTGACACAATGATCGTATAATAGGTCAAGCATGGCATGTAATCATAGAACAATAGGGTAACACTACCGAGCGATAACATGTAAGCATGCTAGGATTACCCAATTACGGAGAGCAAGTCAATCATCGAACTCAACATTAATCTAATCAGGGTGAGTAAAACAATCTAAGATGATAGGAAAAGAGAAGGATCACACTATCAGGGACCTAGCTCAGAGAAAATCAAAAGTAATGTAGGCAAGATGTAAATTCGCACAAGTTACAATCAAGGGTCCTACATGACACTAATGGCTCAACACAACATTTGATACATACATGCGCTTGATTGACTAACACAACGATACTAACGAGACCACATTAACATAGTCCAGCGATACAAGGCGTGGGAGGAATGTAGCAGTGCATAATATAAGCCTACGTAACATGGCAATATAAGTAGAATTCAGGGGCATGTGTTCCAGTTTAATAATACTAAATGAGACACGCATATATCAAGATATTACTTCGATAACATTGTCACAGATGGAACTACTAATTTAATCAAGCAAGGCCAAGGGCAACACTAACTAAAATGCCGAGGAGACCATGTTACGGGGCATTCGTACAAAGAAGAGCTTACCACACTATCATGGACCTAATTCAGGAAAAGCTACATCCATATAGACTCATATCATGCCATTCATGTTTCTAACCAATCAGTAATATGATCATTACAATAGGTCAATTGGACACGCGAGACCAAACATAATCATGATAGAAAGTGAGATGCAACACGAGACCTCTAAACAATGTGACTAGCATGGATACGGAATGTTATACAATCACGAATTTACATTAAGGATCATCACAATAACATGTATGGGAAATTACATATCATATAAGGCAAGTTGACATCAAGTTGTAGCACGTATCAAATAAGGAACTTGCTTCTTCAGGGTGTCAAAATTTAACGATCACACTAGCATGAACCTAATCCAGGAGAAAATAACGATCATGTAGGATCATACCATATGGTTCATGTTTCCAATCCATCATACGATTAATAGGCCAAGTAAACATGCTATAACAACATATAATCATGATAGAAGGCAAGACACAACACGAGACTTGAGAAATGTAACTAACCACATTATGAGCTTAACAATAAAATCATAATAGAAAGCAAGGCATAACAGGAGCAGCTTTTACTAATGATCATTTGCAAGCTACATGCGGAAGATTACAAGATTATGTCATGCAATTCAGAGAGAGTCACCATAACAACCGGACAGAAATTCCTAAGGGCATCCACTGACTTTTCCCAACCGACTTATCACCCTTCCTTCCCGTGGGACTCTGGTACGACTCTTCGTGGTAAGAAAACACTGGTTGATTATCATAAGAATCGAGAAAGACAGCCCCATGACACCTTACTTTTGACTCAAAATGCCATCAAGAACCACCTTCCAATACTCACGCAGACAACCTTCATACCCACAAATGACTCCGACACAATTTGTTTACCAACCCGATTCCCCGTGGACGACACTGACGTACGGGAAAAAGACTCGATAGAACCGTCAAAGGGTTAAAAAAAATAGTGAAAGAGGCTATTTCACACAAGCTGGGTTTGACCACACAAAACAAGGGTACTCCCACTATCCCGTTTACATAGATCAGTCAATACACATTTAATTGTTAGGCATACCAATCAGACTTTAGCATATTAAGCACTCAGCATAGAATCAGTCAATAACACTCATAATGATCTCCTTAGAGTCTCCCAACCCATCTGTAAAGAACAAGCTGGTATTTTGCCTACCTTTCCCACTACACCCAATAGGGGTGGTCTAGCGCTTTCACTACCCACTCGCGTCCCCATTTGGTCGGTCTTCCTCTTTTATTACAAGTCAAGTCCATTACTTAGTCCAATTTCAATTAGTCATCTTAAGTTCATTTTGCCCTTCTTAAAATCCCTTGAAATCATTTGAAATTCATGGGCGGTTTTCCAAAACATACACTCGACCCTTGCGTACCCGAATTGCACAACCTCATCTCTGATACCATCTTTGTAACGGCCCAGAATTATAATTTCCGGGTTACGTTTCAAGGGATAAAACCCCTTGTTCGGATCTTGCAATCCAGGTACGGGTCGAGGTTTCAAATTCAATTTTTAGGTCAATAATAAAGGGGGATTTCAAACCCTAAAAACATCGAAGGGCCGTTGGGTACCCTTGACCTGTCCTAAGACTATGTCGCGGAATCCATTTCAAACGGAAGTAAGGCAAAAACAGAGTAAAGATACAAGTGTCACGGAAGAACCGGTCAAAACCAAAGCATGAGTGTTTAATTACCATTTTACTAAATTAGGGTATTAGCCAGATTCTTCGATTCGACAACAGGGAACCCCGTCATATAGACATCGAGCACTCAAATCTGCAGAGAATACCTTTAAAAGAAGAACGGGGAAAGGAGTCAGATCGAGCCACTCATGCGGGACCGGCAGTCCTCGCTGAGGCCACATAGTATGTGCTATACCTATTAAAGATGCTCTAATGCAGTACGAAATTCAAACACACTAGCATGCTCCTAGTTCATAATAATGTGCAGAAATACTGTAAAGGGGCACAAGACAATGCCAAGTGGCATATCCCTCTCCTACCTCCAACCCTTCTGATAGGTGGAGACTGGCCAGCTCGTGAATGCATTCATTCATAATCGGGGGGCACGCATGCCTAACCCGCTCCACAATAAAGCCCGCATGCATAATATAAGGAAGTCATGACTCGATTGACTCAGGGTACCCGATGAGGCTGGGCTACCCTATGACCCTAGCAAAGACTCTAGGACTATCACAAATAACGGCCGTTCTGTTTCAAACGCATAAAGTAAACAGATGCTCAATCAATTAGTGCAACCTAAACATGATACTACATGGCATGCGTTTATGCATATGTAACACCTAACATAAAATGCAACAACATGCATGAATGTCCAACCTGAGTAAGCCCCCTAGGGAACTTACCTGAAATGCCGAACAGCAAAACATAACGCAAGCGGAGTCCAACAAGCAACAATCACCTAACAAATATACGGATGTGCATAAGTCTATCTAAATCACACAAGACGCCCCTAACTATCACACATAACTTCACATATCTCATTTCCGGTCATTCCGTCTTATTTCATCATATATCATTTCATGTTCATCTCATCTCATCCATCATCTCATTCATAATGTAAACCAATTTGCACAATGTCATAACCAAGTTCTCAAACAGAAGGGCTACACTTCCTAAGCCCTTTTTCCACACAAACAACCATAAACAAGGCCACACTTCCTAGACCTTTTCCTCACACAACCAAGCTCATACGATCAAGAACAAGTTAGGATACATACTCAAATGGTGGAAGGTGGAGAAGGGATGAATCCTAAGTCTCACTCTCAAGCAGTTTCCCGAACACACCTTGAACACATGAAACCGAAAATAGTGTAAGTGTTTGCATCCAACTCCAAACCTTACCAAAAATTGTAAAACTGAACTTAAGACACTTATAAACATAAAAATGAGCAAACAAGAGTGTAAAGCCTTAGCTTTATACCTCAAGTGTTCAAAATAAACAAGAATCAAGCTGGAAAAGCCATGTTTAAGATTCCCGACTTTGAGATCTTGTATCTCCTTAACCACTATGATTTTGAGGATGAAGTAAACACCAAAGTTGCTCAAAACAGTGCATAGAACAGATCCAAAACAAGAGCAAAGGCCGAAATGCAGAAATGAAGGAGATAAACACCCTCAAGTTTGGGATAAAAGACAAAAACCCTTACAATGTCTCAACTTGGTGGATCCATATCTTCCTCTCTAGGACGAGTTTGAAGATGATTCCAAAGCCAAAGTTGCTCACTTTGGTGCAAGGTTTTGATCTAAAGCAAGCATGAAGAGTGAAAATGAGCTGTGAAAGAAACAATCATGCTCAAAGGAGAGGGCATAAGTGAAAACGCAACTTTTAAGATATGAGTCTTTCATGGTTGATTCCAAAAGCAAACATGTAGCTTATCTACCCAACAACTCAGGGAAAGAGGTATCCCTCATAGATAAGCCATTGTTATGGCCATTTTTCATGAAAGAAGAAGCTTGAAATTCAAAAATGGTAAGTTCTTTGTTTTTCAACCATAATCAACGATTCCACTTGCACAAGCTTATTTTCCATGCTCTAAAGCTCAGGGGAGAACTTGCTTCCGAGTCCTCCAAGTGTAGGGTGGGTTTCGAAGCTTGAGAAGGGCCATTAATGGTGAAAAGTCGAAAATGAAATAAAGCTTAAAATTGATGGGATCTAAGGCTTGGGTTAGCTTATTTGAGCTCATATGAACTTATTTCAAGCATAACATAGCCTCGTCACATCCCGGAATCAAAAGAACGAAGGTTGGGAAAATCCGGAAAAATGGAGTGGAAGTTTGTGAAATGAATCACGATATTGCACCTTAAAATCTGTTGAAAAACACTATTAGAACCTCAAGGAAACTAAAGGAATCGAAAAGGAGGAGGAAAGCATAGATTTTTAGGGGAAACCGATTTTCACCTCACCCTGCGAGACCCCTGCTGTAACTGCGGATTTCGGCTCCAAGATGAGCTCGATCTCGCTGTTTTATGGCTCAGGTGTGTAGACGGAAGTGAGGAGAAGAAGAGGGAAGAAGAACGAAGCAAAACGGCTGAGAATTGAGAGAGAAATCAGGGTTTGAAGTAGGGCAGTTGCATTGCTTTTTATAGGTCGAAATCTGGAATTTTTGTAGGGAAAGAGGAAGAAGAATGTGAATAGTGTCCAAAATTGGTATTTATGTTAGAAAAATTGAATTTAAAATATTTCCACCACATAAATAAACAACATGATATATAAACTTTATAAAAAGTATTTTAAAATTTTTGAAATAAAATTTTCCGCAAAAATTAAATTAAAGGCATATAAAGGTTAAAATATAAGGTAATGTCTCGTATTACCCTTCAAATAATACTAAAATATTATTTAAAATTCGAGCCTTTACATCATCCACCTCTAAAAACAAGTCTCGTCCCCGAGACTAAAATTCTTTCAAAGTGGAGGAAATTCGAAAATGCGAGTCCAAGGACCATGCCCAAGGATCTTGCAATCATCTCGGTTGCGTCTTCCGAGATTCTCACAATATCCTAGTCACGGTCGTGACATCTCCCATTGGTCTTGACAAGTATGCAATAAGCGCCCCTATCACATCCCCGTTTTGACTTTTCGGAAGTAACACAACTCTAAAAGCTCTACAATCTCATCACTAGGTCTTAGCAAGCACCCTACAAGCGCCCCTATAAAATGCTTGTATCCACTTCGTGAAGTACCATAGAGTTGCCTCGGAAATGTAAGTTTTTAACACGTTTAACTTTTATCAAGGTAAGTTGGAGCTGGTCGCTTTTAAAACCGTTTTTAAAAATCCTTTTTCTTTTAATGATCAAGGTGCTCGACAATCCCAACGATATCCCACCTAGTCACTATAGTCCCAAGTGCTCAAGCTCTCACTCCTACCTATTTCCCAAACGAGAGGTGAACTTCATCCACCTCTAAGGGCTATTCCCATATTCTCTTCCTAGGTTCATTTCTCAGAATTAATTAGTCTATCATTCTCAACTCAATAGGAATCATAAGTCATAAGAAATGCATAACCGCACAAACCAACCAATCTTCAACCAACACATGATACGACAAGTCTCAACCATGTACCCACACCGTGCCACAAGGTCACATCAAGCATCTCCAAATCACACTGAAGGTTATAATGTGCATCTCAACAACATATCAAAATCATCACAATGTCTCGACATCAGACCATAAATCATAAAAGGTATCTCACTATCGCATATCAACACCGCAATCATAGTAGGGTCAGGCACAATAAGGGATCTCATTTAACGCATAAATTCACATAGTCATCCTATCCAATTTCTATCCAGCATTATCATAACAGATTTATCACATCAAACATTTGTATTTGCAAGGTTAGGCATCACCTTGCACTCCTAGTACTACCTTAGGCATCACCTAGAAGTTCATCAGAACCACCAACGTTGCCTCCCATAAATCGCAAAGCTCACTCAGTCTTACTTAAGCCAGCATCCCTCTCTCGCAACTCGCCTTCTAGTACCATCGATCATCCCAACTGCCCAAAATTCTTTCACCACGCTACCAAATGACCTCACCCACAGGTTTAAGGAAGAAGCAATTATGAAAATCATCAAACATAAGGTCTACATTATATCAACCGACATTTATAAATATAACATCATAGGTTCAACAGGTCTCAATTTACCATCATGCTCAATAATCATTGCAACCATCATATATGAACGTAATCAAGTCAAGCTAGCATGTTGTATCATAACCTTAGAAGATAAACAATTCAGGTTTTTAGCATTGCAGTTCATACTTTCATAGGTACAGGAATTTAGATAATGCTTAGCAACTCAAGCATCAATGCATCAAGACATCATGTACATTAGAACTGTAAGGCACCGAATCATATCATCATAAACAACAGACAATCAGACAACAATTATTACCAAGTCAGCACATCAACACATAAACGTCACCATCAAAGCATTGCAACATGGTTATCAACATATTTAGAAAAGTTAGCAATTCAAACGGAGGACACTCCCGCCTGCAAGTCATATCATACTCGATAGCCGCAATCCTCAGGACATACTTGTCCCACCAACACCGTCGATCATGAGGCTTGTGGGTTATGGGCCCACGCTTCCGCCACACAGCTCTATCGTTATGCAACTTCCTTTCTCTTTCATGTGCGGTCGCTCGTTGAATGTATCGCGTAGGAGTTCAAGTTAGCGGAGATAGGGGAGTGACAAGATAAGACAACCCAAATTCCTTTCGGGGACAAACACGTACCACAACTAAAGACGACAATACTAGAGGCAAGACTCTGACCCGAGAATAGCAACAATGCCCTTATGGAGGTCCATTAGGTTGCAATTGTGACAAACATACACAAATTCATAATGGGGCATATCAATCATATTAATCCACACTAACATGTACCTATCTCAAGAAGCACGACATACGTATTCATTCCTAATAGACATATTCGAGTGCTACACGGGTGCACGCGAGACAAGATAGTAGTCTATTATCCCATGAAGGCAAATATGCCTAGCAACTTAAGCAAGATATGCAGGATTAAATAGGCATCACAATTATCACATATATGAACAATGCACGAGCGTAGTGTATGCATCATAAAAGGACATGTTATTCCTTGCTGGGCATGCTTGTTTCCTCTGCAATTCTGACCGAATGCGACGATCGCTGGCTGATTCAGCGGCATGTAGTAGATGTGGACTGGATGAAACTTGTCTTCATGTTCTTCGGGATTGCTCTTTTGCTCAGGATGTGTGGAAAGATCTTGGTCGAGGACCTTTCCGAAGACAGTTCTATGAATGTGAATTAGAGACTTGGTTGGGCAGTAACCTCAAAGAAGGAATGCATTGGTCCACTACTTTCGGTTACACTCTTTGGTATCTATGGAAGGCCAGAAACCGGTGGGTCTTCTCAGCAGAGGCTATTCCAACTACTGTAGTTACCAAGTGGGTGAGTGACGCTACCAAGGCATTTTCTGCTACTATGAGCATGGTCCGTAGGGGGCTTTCACCTCATAGTTCTACAGCGCCCCCATGTGCGAGAACTTGGGTTCGTCCAGAGAGGGGCTGGGTGAAGCTGAATGTAGACGGCTGTTCGAGGGGTAATCCGGAACTAGCTAGCGGAGGTGGTGACTTCAGAGATGCTAGTGGGGAATTTCTGCAAGCTTTCTTCCTTACGTGTGGTGTGTGTACAGCCTTGCGAGCCGAGTTGATGGCTATTTGGTAGGGTCTGATTCAAGCTGATATTATGGGACTCCGAAGGATGCATATTGAATCTGACTCTTCCGTCGCGGTTGAGCTCTTAACCTCAGCTGCTCCATGCACTCATCCCGACCTATATACCTCATTCGTGCGTGCGGGAGGTTCTTGATTAGGCTGCATTGGGAGGTTAGGATTACATACGTCCCCCGTCAAGCCAACCGTGTAGCGGACAAGTTGGCTAATATGGAATTATGTCAAGCTAGTTCTTTTGTTTCATTTGTTACGGTTCCGTCATTTTTAGAGGACTTGCTCGTAGCTGACGCTGCGATTGCTTATGTAACTTAACTAATATTTCTATAATAACGGACACTAGTCCTCTCTATTGACTAGGGGTGGGCACAAATCCCGCAAATCCCGATCCCGTCCCGGTCCCGTCCCGATCCCGGTGGGATTTAGGACAAAATAGTGAATCCCGTCTCGATCCCGTCCCGCAAAAATTATGCGGGACGAAACGCGGGACGATCCCGATGGTATCCCGCGAATCCCGTCCCGTCCCGCATATAATAATAATAATAATAATAATAATAATAATAATAATAATAATAATAATAATAATAATAATAATAATAATAATATATTATTATAATTATTATTATTATTATTATTATTATTATTACTATTATTATTATTATTATAATATTATAGAATAATAATAATATATTATTAGCATTATTATTTTGAGCAAATATTGTAATTATAATTATAATCATAATCTTCCATTTATAATAATAATAATAATAATAATAATAATAATAATAATAATAATAATAATAATAATAATAATAACAATAATAACAATAATAATAATAATAATAATAATAATAATAATAATAATAATAATAATAATAATAATAATATTTGTTTATAATAATAATATTACTATTATTTGAGAAAATATTATTTATAATTATAATAATAATTTTCAATTTATAATAATATTATTATATAATATTATAATATAATTTAATAATAATATTACTTTATAATAAAATAATAATAATTATTATTATTATTATATTATAATATCATATTATATTTTTTTCTTGTAAATTATAATTATTTTATAATACTAACAATAAAAATAAGTGATATTATTATTATTATTTTTAATTATAATGTGGCATTATTATTATTATTATTATTATTATTATTATTATTATTATTATTATTATTATTATTATACCCATTTAGAGCTACAAGAGACAAATAGCTAAATACGGTATTCTTCCCAACTATCAATCGATAATAAGACAGTATCTGGTGAATCTCGTCTCAATCCCTTTCCGTCCCGATGTAGTAAGATAATGTAGCCAAATATGTTGAATATTATAATTAATTATACAATCATTGTATGAATTAATAATAGTATAATAATAATAATAATAATAATAGTATTATAATAATGTCCGCTAACTTCTTGTAAACATTTGATTGTTTGATTTCTATACTATTTGAAGTTTATAATAATTAAAATAATAATAATAATAATAATAATAATAATAATATTGAATAATATAGTTAAGAAGAATATCGTATTCAACATATTATACAAATTAATGAATTATGAAAACATTTTGCACTTTACAAATTTATATAATATTTTATTATTTTTATTTGCGGGACAAGGCCCGTCCCGTCCCGATCCCGTCCCATCTAGACACCATCCCGTCCCGATCCCGTCCCGAAAAAAAAGTGTCAATCCCGTCCCGTAAAAATTTCGCGGGACGAGTCCCGTCCCGTCCCATCCCGTCCCGTGCCCACCCCTACTATTGACCAAAACAAAAAGTGAGTATTTTTACAACTCAAATATAAAGCGGTAATTCGCCATTAATCTATATCTATATCTAATATAATACTAAAATAAAATACTAAAACAGAGACCGCTGGAGCGGCCTCGCTGCCGCGGAATTTTCTGGATTAAACGGGATTATTTTTGCTGACGTGTCATTTTCTGAATTAAAGTGATGTTATATTTTTGGGGCACATTATTAATAAACCAATATAGTTAGGTAAAATTAATTTAGATAAATCTATCTAATGTTATTCATGCTGGGAAATATTTATCTAATTCAAACACTACATTCTTACGCCAATTATGAAATGTATATCAAAATAACAAAGTTAAGCCAATATTTAATTTTATGAAATCTTTTTTGATCAAATATTTATAAAAAAAAGATAATTTATCAATATTTATAACAAAAAATAATTTCGAAACATCGAAACATCTATATTTACATGCCATCTATATTTACATGACCTTAATTAAATAAAGTATCGTTTATAGGTATCATTTAACAAACAAAATATTATATAGGTAGACCTTAATTATAAATTTTTTGATTGATCATATGCTATATATAAAAATTACACGACCTTAATTTTTGGTTGGTTGATCCTACACAGGACCTTTATTAAATAATAATAATCTATGTAAAATACTAAAGCAGAGGTCTGATAAGGTCTCTGGTGCGATCTCGCATCCATGAAATTTTTTAGATTAAAACAGGATTATTTTTGCTTAAGTGACATTTTCTGAATTAAAGTGGTATTATATTTTTAGACTACATCAATTAATAAGTCAATATAGTTGAGTAAAAAACTTATCTTTTTAGATACATAATCTATGCATTATAAACTTATATTTATAATATTTTAAGTTAGTTAGAAAGAAAACTTATCCAATATAACCTTATATCTTAATTATGTTTTTTTTATTATAAATATTCAACGTTCATTTGCCGAATTTTGATTTTGCATTGCAACCGTGGGGCACAATCCCCTTTGGAATTCATCTGAATTCGGTGCCTGCGGCTCTAATTTTGCTTCCGTTGATTGACATTCAACAATGTCTTTGATATTCATAAGATTTGTAACTCCATTTTCTAAAGAGTGCAGCTTGGTAGGATTGTCAGATGAACGTAATTTCATTGTAGGTTTAGAAGTTAGGTTATTTTTATATTAATTTTTTCCTAGATTTTGTAGTTTAGATTGATTTTTATATATCTTTAGTATAAAAGTAGTTATGACTGATTTGTTTCTTTTATAGAAATCTTATTTATGTTTTCTCTACATTTTTTGTGAAAGATGTCTAAATAAAGACTAATTAAATATTTAAACTCCAAAGATGATATTATTCACATACCGACAATTATACTCTAATTTTGAGCAATTTGACCTACGGCGTATAATGATATAATCTATCTATCTACTACCATCTATGTAACTAAATTTAATTAATTTATGCTGAAACAATAGTGAATTGAAATTACGTAGTTTGGTATACTATTATCTAGATATAGCCACATAGGTTTAGAGATATATCATGATTAGCTTTTTATGTTAATTTTATACAGTAAGCTTTAAAAATATTACCTATAATCTTTTCTAGATATCTATATATAATCTATATATATATATATCTATTCTAAAATACTAAAAAAAAAGGTCTGAAATGGTCACTGGTGCGATTCACATACGTGATATTTTCTAGATTAAAATGGTGTTATTTTTTCGTACGTGTCATATTTTGAATTAAAATGGTGTTATCTTATTTTTTTTATTTGATCCATCTTATATCTATCCAATATTTGGTTCATTATTCATAAACCAATATAATTTTGTCATCTCAATTAATGAGTTAGAAAACTTATCTTTTTAGATCAAATAATCTATTCAATATTTGGTCAATTATCCTACGTTTTAGATCGAATTTTAGTTTATTGTAACCAAAGACCTGAAAATGGCATCTGGTGTGATTTCACATATATGGAATTTTCTGGATTAAAACGGGATTATTTTTGCTGAAATAGCAGTTCTTAATCAATAAATATGCTATAAAATTCACGTTAAAAATTAGACTATAAAATTTTCAATTCAGGAAATATCACTTGAACTCATAACTCATATTAGAATGATTTTATTTTTATAAATTATAAAGTAAGCATTTAGTTAATTAATTAATTAATCATATATGATCAATCACCAATCTAATTTCTAATAAAAATATATATTATCCATTGAAAACAATAAGATTAAATTTGAATAATATTTTATCCAAAAATATGTGAACTTTTATAGTAACAATCTAAATTTAATATTAATATCATTTAAAAATAATTATCAAATTTATCAATAGATTTTGTTTTAAAAAATAACATACGAGAATATAATAGTAAAAAAATTTAACATGCCGTGCAAGAGCACGGGTAACATATACTAGTATAATACTAAAACACATGTTAAAGATACCACGTGTCACCCAATCCTTAAAAATAGGCTTACATGGAAGATTTTCATCAATCATGGCCCCACCTTTCTATTTAATTGATTTTTATTGATTAAATTATTTAATTAATCAATGAAAATATTTGAATTTAAGTGGGCCCATTTTTTATTTTTTTATGAACCATTTTTTAATTTGATTAGGCCACTTTTATTATCAAAATTAAATCAATCATGTTTGCTAGCTAATTAATTGACCATTTTCTCTTACCTATCCAATTTACCGTTTCTTTTATTTTATTATAATAAATCTAAATTAATTATAATTCTTAAGTTATATCTATCTATGTATCAACCAACTAAAACGGATATTGAACGTGTCACTTGACAATTGCACCTTAAAAATAAATTAACTAACCAATCATAATTTAGTGTTAATTCATTACTTAATTTTAATCTATCTAATCTAATTTAATTCATTCCTAACTAAAAATTTTAATTGCACTCATGCCCATCCAAATTACCGTACCAATTAAATAGTGATTGAACATACATACAAATAATTTGGCTAAGATTTCAAAGTATCTAACTAATCCATTTTTTTTTTTAAATTAGATATACAAATTAAGGTCCATCCATCTGGAATGAAGTATTCCATCTATCTAGCATAAACCGATTCTCATTAATGAATCATCTATCAATCTATCTAATTTCTAAATCTTTATATATACTCCAAACAGAACAAATCACGATTAAATCTTATTAACCAATTTTAAAAAATAAACATACAAATAATTTGGATAAGATTTCAAATTATCTAACTAATCCAAATTTGAAAAAAAAATTACATATACAAATTAAGGTCCATCCATCTGGAATGAAGTATTCCATCTATCTAGCATAAACCGATTCTCATTAATCAATCATTTATCTATCTATCTAATTTCTAAATCTTTATACTCCAAACAAAACAAATCACGATTAAATCTTATTAACCAATTTAAAAAAATAAAATAAAATATACGAAACAAATCAAATCAAATCATTTATGTCAAGATAAAATTTGCATGTAAATGGTAAGAATAAATTTAAACAAAAGAAATCTTTCGGATTGTACCTAATTAAATATTAAAAAAAGCACTAATATTTATTTGGATTTAATTTATAGTTCAAACATTCAAGGATTTTAAGCTAATTCTTAATAACTTTCCTAATAAATAAAATAGTTGTTATTTTAGGAAATATAAAAAAGTTCAAATACAAATACCGAATTAATTCAAAGTTAAAGATAAAAATAATTTTTAGTACTTTAACCTATTATAATAAAATATTTATCTAATTAAATTTTAACATATATACCGAAAACTAAAATTTGAATCCAAGCTCAAGATTTTCATTATCAATAGGTTATGAGCTCGATTCCCAATCCCCACTTTGTTTAATGGTTTTCCCTCCACTTCTTCTTCTTCTTTACAAATGAATTGAAAGTACATGCTTGAGATCCAAAAGATTTTCATTCATTTCATTCATTCTTCTTCTTTGGCCTAATATATAATAATAAACCTTCTATTTAGACATTGCAAATCATATAACATGCTCAAATAAAACTAATAAAAAATATAATATTTGATAGAGTTTTTAGCTTCTTAAAAAAACATATCAAAAAAATAAAATAGCCTATATTTTGAGATGAAATGATTTTTTTTTTTTTACTTTTTAAGTTTATTAATATTATATCTTTTTTTTATGTGCTCTCCATCCCAAAGTTCAAAAAATTTCATTCACCGGCGTTTGTCGAATATGTAGTCCAACTAACAAATTTTTGGGTTTTATCTTCCAACCCAGTACTACAACAAATATGTGTTTAATGATCAAACAAAAGTGGTGACTCTAAACTTTATACTATATATCTCTGTCTCAAAATATCAGTCGTTTTACTTTTTAGCACGTTTTTTAAGGAGCTAAAAACTTTATAAAATGTTAACTTTTTTTATTAGTTTTAAAAATAATAATATACTTATTATTAATAAGCATAATATTATTTTTAAAAACCAATAAAAATATAATATTTTACAGAGTTTTTAGCTTCTTAAAAAACATGCACAAATAAATAAAACGACCTGTATTTTGAGACGGATGAAGCATTTTGTTACTTTTAAGTTTATTACAAGAATATTTCTTCTCTCGTTTTTATGTGCTCTCCACCTAAAAGTTCTTAAAACTCCATTCACCTAGAGTTTGTGTAATATGTAGTCGAACTACCAAATTATTTGGCCTTACCTTCCAATCCTTGAATTTGGCAAATAAAGAGTGGTCATCCAGGGTTCGAGCCTGGGACCTTTGGGTACTACCCGCAAGTCCTTTCCAGTTGAACCATTTCGGAATGGTTAAAACCTTCCAATCCATTAACACAACAAAAAATAATAGTAGAGGGCCACATTTTTATATCCTGCCTCAGACATTTCAAATCTCAAATCCGACCCTGCTAGGAAGGTGAGACATTGACGTTTTGCCATATATATTATGTATTGATATAATATAGGCATTATTTTTTTATCCAAATTTATATTTTTTTTTTGTTATATCGTTTTCATATTATCATGATATTATAATACATCTAATATATAATGTAAATAAATTATGTTAATATCTTTTATAAAATATAATATACTTTACAAATCACGTGCGTTACGCATGGGTACTACACTAGTAATATACTAAAAAGCGTGTGAAATCCAATTCATGGGCAGTCTTAGGTTCATTATTAATAACCCAATGTAATTTTGTCATCTCAACTAATGGGTTAGAAAACTTATCTTTTTAGATCAAATAATATATTCAATATTTGGTCAATTATACTATGTTTTAGATCAAATTGGATATAATATATCTATATATACATAAATATCTACTATGCCATCAAGATTCTATAAGATGAAGAATGAATATTTGGTCAATTATTCTACCTTTTATATCAAATTGAATATAATATATTTATATATGATTTTCTTTTTGTGAGCCAAATCAATTTGGTTTTATTTTTTTAACCCACGTCAATTAATAATCTAATATTACCACGGAATTTTCTGGATTAAAGCAGGATTATTTTCGCTTGGGTGACATTTTCTGGATTAAATCGGTATTATATTTCTGGGCCACATCAATTAATAAACAAATATAGTTAGCTAAAAACTTATCTTTTTAGATCAAATAATCTATCCAATATAACCTTATATTTATATATTGAAGTAGAGTTTTATTTTAAATTATATTTATTAGGATATGTACTGTATTCAATTATTATTTTTTATATATAAAAATAGTGGAAATATATTTAACAATTTTTATATTTAGATTTGGCAAAACTTATCTTCATTTATTTCTTATAAATATATATCTTCATTTAGACATATTATTTACGATCGACTTTGTTTAATCACGATCTCTAACTCATTTAGCTCTATCTTAATAGCTTTGAATGGTTTAAATTAAATAGTTTAATATATTAATTATGAATTCAAATATTTGAGAGGAAAGAAGCGGAACTCTGGACTTTACCTAACTTTAATCTAATGATTGGATATATATGGTTTGCATAGATTATAGAATGTGAATATTCACCACCAGATTCACTCTTTCTCTCGCTTTAGATCAATACGTGACTTAATTTGATTTGAAAATTTGATAAATTTTGTTAATTAATTTCAATGTACAGATGTGTCCATATTAAATTTTGAAATTAAAGCAGATCGATGTTCGTTACTTGGTTAGGGATATATGTACCATCTTAATGATAAAATTTGAGAAAGAGAAATTTATCTATAATGCTATCTTATGTTTTGGTATTTGGCTTGCCTTCAAGCCGATATGAGATATACTTTTTATTCCCAAACAAAGTGGTATTTGAAAAGATATAAGTATATAATAATACATGTCCAAAAATATATGTTAGAAAATTTGCTAAATTTTTTCATAACTAATCGATGGCATAAGAACATATATTTAATTAACAAAATCACATTTTATATAATTATCCATTCAAACTTACCTTTTTAAATCCAATAATCTATCCAAAATTTGATTCATTATTAATAGGGTATTTTTGCTAAATAGCTTATTTTGAACCTTTAATTAAATAATTAGCACCCAAATTAATTTTATTAGGTAGGCTAGCACCCTTCCCAATCGGTCAACATTGACCGTTGACTGGTCAACGTTGACCGTTGACTTTTCCGTTTTTTTTTAATAAACCAATTGATGCCACTTTTTTTGATGCCATTTTTAATAGTGTTTTGATGCCAAATTTTTAATTACTTTTTTTTTCTTTAATGTGATGCCACTTTTTAAAGTAACGTTTTTTATGTTATGTGATGCCACTTTTTTCAAAGTTTGATGACATTTTTGTTTACTGTGATGTCATGTTGACCATTGATGCCTTTTTTTACTATTGACTACCGATGACACTTTTTTATGTCAATGTTTTGATGATATGTTTTTTTACCATGAGCCATATTTTTTCAAAGTGGTATTTTGATGACATTTTTTTTCTTTAATGTGATGCAAGTTTTTCAAATTAGTGTTTTGATACCATTTTTCTAATTTAATTATTTTATCTCACTTTTTTTAATCAAATCGTTTGATGCCATATTTTTTTTCAAGGTACTGTTTTCGTAGTGCCATATTTTTTCAAGGTAATGTTTAGATGACATTTTTTTCTTTAATGTGATGCAACTTTTTCAAAGCAGTGTTTTGATGCCATTTTTCTAGTGTAATTATTTGATGATATTTTTTTAATCAAATCGTTTGATTTTCTAATAAAATGGATTAATGACACTTGTTTAATGCCACTTTTTTCAAATCTTGCTAATATTTTTTTGTTTACTGTGATGCCATTTTTTTAATCAAATCGTTTGATGCCACCTTTTTTTTTATTTAATCAATTATATATCGATATATTTTCATCGATTCTACTTTTTATTTACTGATGACACGTTTGTGATTATACTTCATTGATGACATTTGTATCCAATAACTCAGTCAGCTCTTAAAACAAGAGTTGTGCAACTCTTACAACAAAGTCGTGCAACTCTTACATCGTATGTTGTGCAAAATATAATTTTTTTCCGCTTTTTTTTCTTTTAAGAACTTTTTGTTTTGCAAAAATAATTTTACGTTGTGCACATATATGGACTGATCGAGTCGCACATCCAGATTGCATATAAAAATATAGAAGAAGTGAATCATATAATAAAATTGCTATTTATGGGTTAATTTTTGTAATTTTACAAAAATTGCTATTTATGGGTTAATTTTTGTAATTTTGTAAAATATGCTTCTTCAACCTCTTGCCCTCTGTACGCTTCTTCAACCTCTGTATGCTTCTTCAACCTCTGCCGCCGGCCGCCGCTCGTCAATCCTCGCTCCGGCCGCCGCTCCTGGAACCCTCGCTCCGGCCGATCGACCTCGCTCGCTCCGGACGCTCCGCCGCTCGTTCCCTCCCTCGCTCCCCCGCTCGCTCGTCACCGCCTCCTTCCCTCGCTCAGATCTGGAGTCGCTCGCTCCGCCTCGCTCGTCCTCGGCTCAGATCTGGCGCCTCCACACCAGATCTGGCGCTCCCTCACCAGATCCGCCCTCCTTGGCCACCAATTCCGGCCATCCCGAGCCCAAATCCCGCCGATCCGATGCCCAGCCCCCATCGACAAAGCCTCGCAAACTCCCTCCCGTCCTTGCACCGGCCCCGA
Organism: Persicaria tinctoria; assembly: GCA_037127255.1. Classification (NCBI taxonomy): domain Eukaryota; kingdom Viridiplantae; phylum Streptophyta; class Magnoliopsida; order Caryophyllales; family Polygonaceae; genus Persicaria; species Persicaria tinctoria. The sequence continues at coordinate 44,491,920 of JBANSL010000007.1, forward strand.
AGCTTCGCCGAAGATCTCTGACCACCCATTCCGGCCACCTCTCACCAGATCCGAGTCGGATCCACCGCCCTCGCACATCGCCGAGCCGGATTCCTCACCGACCAGTGGTTGGAGGAGAAGTCCTGAGAGAGGGTTAATAGGTGGAGTGTTAGGAGGCTAATTTTTTTTAATAAGGTGTTATATAGGCCAATTTATTTTATTAGGGTGCTAATAACCTAATTGAATTAGCAAAGGGTGATATTCCAGCAAATTTTCTCTTATTAATAAGCCAATATAATTTTGCCTTCTCAATTAATGGTCCCGCTTATTTTTTTTAATATTCGACCTTATATCTTAATTAGGTAAAAAAAAAAAGAGAAAATTTGGTGAAATATCACCATTTTCTAATCTAACTAGGTTAATAGCACCTTAACTTTACTTATTGGCTAGCATCATCATTCATATCTCCTCTCTACCTCAGATAATCAGATCTGGAGAGACGTCTATGGCGGCGACTTCGATCTCACTCTCTCAACCTCCGTTCCCTCCTCCCCCTCCATCGACCTTGTTCTCTATCTCTCACGCTTCCTCTTCTTGTCTCCTCCGCCAGGAGGCTCTCTTCTCTCTCCTCTTCGCCTTCCTCTTTTATGAGGTCGACTCAATCTTCCACCGCCGCCGCCTTCTACAAATCTCCCTTCTCCGGCACCGGTTCCAGTTCCGATTGCAGCTCTGCCAACTCCGTCCCCGGATCATTCTATAATTCCTCTTTCGCCTTTCAATTTCATATTCCTAGCCGATCGAGGTTTGGCCGCTTTCTCTTTGATCTGTTTGTTTGTTTCGGTGATGGATTTTTTAGGGTTTCCTGTTTCCTTCAATTCATTTGGTTTCGGTATTTCTGTTCTTATCTTAATTGTTGAATAGAATATTCTGTGAAGATCGTTCGGTATGAAAATGTGACATTTTTTGTGATAATCAACTCTGGATTCCAACTTTCGTGGATGTGATTTTTCTGTGAGTTCTGCTATGCCAGATTTGTTACTGGTGCTTGGCAAATGCCTTTTTTCCCCCATCTTCCATGCGTCCTTTGTTTGTCTTTGTTATCAATCGAATGAACAATGCAATTTGGTCAAATGTTTTCTTCTTTTCGCGTTTATTCTCATCTTTGGATTTGGGATATAGACAGCATTGGTTTCTCAACAGATTTTGCGTAGGGAATAGAAATGGGCTACTTATCCATTATCCATAGTTACAAGTTGATGAAACTAACCTATGTGCTGATGATTTTCAACATGATGGTGTATTTCTCTGTGCACATCCTTCTTTGTGTGAAAAATGACACGAATATGGATGTGAAAATTGAAAAATAGTAGTAGTGATTATCAAATTTGGATTCCAGCTTTCATGAATCTGATTTCTGCTGTGAGTTCTATGATTCCTAAAAGAAGATTCGTTATTGATGCTTAGAAATGTGTTTTTTATTTGTCATGTTTCCCTTGGCAATTTTCATGTTTTTCCTTTCCTTGGATTTGGGATAGAGAGGACAAGAGTTACACATGAATTTTCATGTGCAAGTTTGTTTAGTGACTTTGCACAAGCAATAGGAACAAGAAGTTCAATCCATTTTTTTTGTTTTTAGTTGATAAAAATAACCTCTGTGCTTAGGATTTCATGATGGTGGCATTCTATTGTAATATGTCTCTGTGCACTTTTCTCTATGAAAAATGGTGTTAGATCGATGTGAAACATTGGGGAAAAAAACAAGTTGTTCATTATCAAATTTGGATTCCAACTTTCGTGGAATTCTCTTTTATGGTTGGGTAGATAATCCCTGGAAGTGTGAACAAGTAAAGCGATGGTTCCTTTTATTTTGTAATCTTATATTTAGTTGCTTTTCGTCTTACTCGTAATTTACGCTTATAGGAATTACAGATTGTTAGCATTAAATTTGATAAGAAATTCTACATAGAGGTGATATCTCCTTCGAATTTCTAATGCTGGCCCATATGCTGGGTTGTTCATCATCTCATAGATTGTGGCAAGATGCTGAAAACATAACTTTGCTTGCAAACCTGCTCCAGGAAAATTTGGCTCAGGTCTCTCTCTCTCTCTTTTCTCTAACACTGTCACGCTGTGTGCATTTTTCCATGCCTTCCATTTCGTAAATAAGAATATTGAAAATTTATGGGCTAATAAATAGGTTGGTTTTTCCAAGATATTATTGTTGTTCCACTTTGGTCCTCAAGGTTTTCTTTTCTGTTCTGGTTTGGTACTCCATGTTCAATATTTGACAGAATCTACATATAATGACCAAAGTGGGTCAATGGAGAGGACAAAAAAATTGAAGCTCGTAACATTTGACAAAATATTGAGGACCAAATGTAGTGATTTCCTCAAGTATTTTGTCATGGAATGACCAGCTGATGAAGTGACTTTTTCAACTAAGCATGGTATTCTTGTTCTTAATTTCCTGGCAGAGGCCAAAAGTCTTACCATTTGAGGATAAGCTGACAATCTTGGGATGCAAGTATTCTCTCCTTCATCCCTTCTCCTTTAGCTTTATATGTACACAGCATCGTGTTATGATAATTGGCAATTATTTGTAGAGACTTGCAGAGACAGATTGTGGAGGTTGAGATGGATCTAACTCTAGCAAAGAGTCAAGGTTATATACGGAATCAGGAAAAGAAGAGTGGCTCTCAGAAGCTTCTTGCTGTCATTGGAGTTTACACTGGGTTTGGCAGTAGGTTAAAGCGAAACACTTTTAGAGGATCTTGGAGGATCTTGGATGCCAAGAGGTTAGATATGTTAGAAATCCTTGCATAAACTGTCTAAAATGTACCTCTGCTCATCAAATGTTTGACTCCTTGCTTGGGTTGCTGGTGTTTGGAGCCAGATTATTTTTTTGTGCAGCTGTCGAGTGCAAGTTCCAGGTCTGCTGCAAATTAAATTGGTGGGCCTATTTTTTATGGATCGGTTGAATTAGGAGAAGGATAGATTTATTTTGTTTGTAATGGCCTTAATTTGGGTCGAGAGCTACACTGTGGTTGCTCTGGTTGAGTTGGGTTCCTTTTTGATTGGGTTAGGAAAAGTTTAATGGGCTTATTTAATTACATCGCATGTATTCCATTCTCTAATACATGTGGTTTTAATTAAATAAGCCGGGTAGGGGATGGTGTGGGTACGTATACCTTTTTGAGAGTGGATACTTAGTGGTACATTTTGTGGGTAGTCTCATTTTACGCAAAACTCTGTGTATGGTTTTGCTTTTTGTTACTATTTGGCTCTTGCCACCATCTATATATTTACCTTTTCAGACAAGTGATTGCATCAATGATGTGTAATCACAAACGTGTCATCTGTGAATAAAAGTAGAATCGATGAAAATATATCGATATACAATTGATTAAATTAAAATGTCATCAAGGTTTGAAAAGTGTCACCAAACCATTTGATGAGATTAAAAAAGTAGCATCAATGGTCAACGTGACATCCCAGTAAGCAAAAAAAGTGTCATCAAACCATTTGATTAAAAAAAGTGGCATCAAACGATTTGATTAAAAAATGGCATAAAAATAATTACGCTAGAAAAATGGCATCAAAATACTACTTTGAAAAAATTGCATCACATTAAAGAAAAAAAATGTCATCAAAACACTACTTTGAAAAAATATGACATCACGGTAAGAAAAAATATCATCAAAAAATTGATATCAAAAAAGTGTCATCAATAGTCAGCATTAAAAAAATGGCATCAAGGTTTGAAAAAAATGACATTAAAAAAGTGTCATCAATCCATTTTATTAGAAAATTGACATCAAAGCGACAATAAAATGTAATAAAAAATGACATCACAGTAAAAAAAATATCATCAAACATTTGACATAAAAAAATGTCATCAATAGTGAACATTAAAAAAATGGCATCAATGATCAACGTGACATCACATTAAACAAAAAATGTCATCAAAGTTTGAAAAAAGTGTCATCAAACCATTTCTGTATAAAAGTGGCATTAAAACAAAAATAAAATGTAATAAAAAAGTGGCATCAAAATAGCAAAAAATAGCATCACAAAATATGTCATAAAAAAAAAAAAAAAAAAAATCCAAAGAAGTTGGTCAACGGTCAACGTTGACCCTTAATAGTCAATTTGGGAAGGGTGTTAGGTTAGCTAATTAATTTTGTTTGGGTGTTGGTTAGCTAATGAGATATTCATAATGTGCTATTTGTCAAAATAACCCTAAAAAAAACTTATATGTCAACATTATAAAATAAAATCCATGCGGTCAAATATGATGAATTTTTTTTAATTTATTTATTAATACAACCTATCATTTTTGTTTATTGCGATTAAAATTATTTTACCTTGATTATTTTTAATATAAATATTCAATTTCATATCTTAAATCATTACAAAATCTATTATTTTACCTTTAATTTTTTTATCCTTAGTAATCAAGATTTATTATATTAGTTTATTATATGATAAGATTTTAATTTTGAATAAATATATATTTAAGATAAAAAATCCCATATATTATAATATGCTACAAATCGAATTATTATATCATAATAATCCGATCATACATACATATCTACAGATATAAATCCATTTTTTTTGTTTGCTATTTCAATGTAACCATAAATAATTTGATAAGATTTGATAGAGTTTAAATTCATTTGTTCATATATAATAGTACGTTAATTTGCTAACCTTTTATAACATTTTTATGATTTATTTGAATAAATCTAATTTATATACTATATAAACTAAAAACAATTACAAATAAACCATAAAATCATATATATTATACAATTAAAGATAATATAAGTATACACTATAAACTTCTTTTCAATCACAAAACATTAATTTAATTATCGATCTAAATATAATTTCAATCAAACATATGATGTGTATTCTTTTTTCGCATGTATGTAACCTTATATGCACCATTTTAGTAAATACAAACCATTTGACTTTTTTATTTAAAAAATTCATCTTTTAATGAAATATGGTGCAGAATAGGAAGATATGGTCAATCACCAATCCAATTTCTGATAAAAATATATATTATTCATTGAAAATAATAAGATTAAATTTGAATAGTACTTTATCCAATTTTATGTCAACGTCTAAATTTAATATTAATATCATTTAAAAATAACTGTCAAATTTATCAATAGATTTTGCTTTAAAAAAATAACATACGAGAATATAATAGTAGAAAAAATTAACATGCCGTGCAAGAGCACGGGTAACATGTAGTTTTGATGTTTTCAATTTTAACTAGCTCAGTGTACCATGAATCCCCAAATGGGTTTTGGAGTACGCGCCCGACGCGCTTCCCTTTCTCTGTTCTTGGGCGATAATCTCTCCTCCCCAAACCTCCCCCCCCCCCCCCCCCAGAAAACCTAATCGTCATAGCCTGTTACCCCTAAATCAATCTCTGAAATCTCCTCCCTCCCAAATCTTTGATAATTCTAGAAAGAATGATGTTTATCTCTTCCCCAAGGAACCGATTGAGTGGAAAAATGAAGATCGACTTCTCGCTCCTAGGGTTTCCTTGGCCAAAAAGCAAAGCAAATCGGAAGAGCAGTTGGGAGTAGATCGGTACGGCATGGGATGCTCTACTCGTTCCTTTGCCGTGCTCGGGTGGTACTGTAGGGCTAGGGGAGGTAGAGATTGGAGTAGTCGTCCACCTCCTTGGCCTCACATCTTGAGGGAGAGGGTTTGGTCTCCCTTGCGGCCCAAGTTTTTCTGCAAAATCCGTACGAGTGAAGATGTGAGTGCTCGGGAACTCCTCTGCTGCAAGTTTCCGTCGGGATTGTACGGTGGTTGGAAGGTCAGCGTTTCTGACCGGTTTCTCTCTCTCTCTCTCTCTCTCTCTCTCTCTCTCTCTCTCTCTCTCTCTCAAATCTATAAACAAAAAATCGGGTGTGTGGGATCTCCTCACACCCTTGCTTACCCTCTTTGCTCCCAAATTCTAAGTCTCTATCTCTGCTCTAATCACTGCTTTGTTTCATCTGTTTTCATGGCTACTTTTGGTACGGACAAAGGAAAAGAGCCAATGGATGCCGATTTCTTCGGTAATCCATCAACACATGCTCGAAAGGCCAAGCAAAACCAACTCTTTGGTTCGGATTTAGATGGAACTCTCGTTCCTCCTGAATTGGTACCAAAGATGTCACAAAAATCACTGGAGAAACAACTTAGAAAAGCGAAGATCGATGTCCAGATGCTGCGAGAAATTCAGTCAGATGTCCAGGCTAACATCTCGACTCTCAACAATACTTCTCTGTTTGCTACGGTGATTGGGAAACCGATTGAAGCAAAGGAGATAAGGAGGAAGATAAAGATTGATTGGAAGTTCCTCACTTCAGGCTTCCAGTTATTCCCACTTGCCAACAGTTGGTTCGAGCTCCGATTTGATGTGAAGGAAGACAGAGATAAGGCGTGGGATGGGAGGCCTTTCCATGTGCTTGGGCAACTCTTGCTGTTCAGGCCTTGGAGTCAGGACGTCAATCCTTACACTGAATCTGTGGCCAAGCTTGACATGTGGATCCGGTTTCCTGGTTTACCAACCAAATATGTGAGTGATTTTCTGCTCAAAGCAATTGTAGAGAGGAACAAGCTGGGTGAGGTGATAAGAGTTGCTGCTTTCAACCCTAACGGTGCAAGACTTCGATACCCACGGGCAATGTTCTAAAAGGCGCTAGACGGCCGCTAAGCGGTGGGTGGCCGCCTAGCGCCTAGGCGGTTAGGCGGGTGCCTAGGCGGACTAAGAACAAACTTGATTATTTCCTTATATTTTGACGAATAACACTTGTCAATAATTCATATAATGTAATAATAATCCATAATATCACTCATAAACCCAAATTTGTAGTAGTTAACTAACACTAAAGTAAATAAACGCAAAAGTACATGTCTGACTAACAACTCTAAACCTCATAAAATCCAAAACTATAAGTTCGACTGAAAAGCAAATGCATCCCGACATGGGGGATAAAAAAACCCTAAGTCAACTAATCATATGCTTAGAAGCGCAAATTGAATAATCGTTGGACTAGGCGGTGCCTAGGCGGGCCCAGGCGGCGCCTAGGCGGGACTAGTCGGGCCCAGGCGGGCGCCGTCTAGGCGGGACTAGGCGGTTCCTGGACGAATTTCCGCCTAAGGGTCCGCCTAGGCTTAAAAATTCCTAGGTCCCATCCCGCCTAGCGCCTAGGCGCGATTTTTAGAACACTGCCCACGGGTGTGCATTTGTGTTGATGTATCGAAGATCCCCAATAAAAGAGTGCTTGTACCCAATGAAGCTGGGGAACTTGAGTCTTACCCCGTGTGGTTTGAAGACTTCCCTAAGGGGTGTGGAAGTTGTGGGGATCCTGAGCATTCTTTTGAGTTCTGTCCGGCTAGACGTGTGTGCACCAACGGTGGGGGTGGACTCATGGGATCAGTCCCTGAGGATTCCCCTTTGATAGATAACCCTGAGGAGCAATCCAGTGATGGAGGAGCATGGGTCAACGTGGCAAGGAAACCGAGAGCTCTTCCCCCTCCTTCTTTTGGTCATTCAAAGGAGGAGTTGTGGAAAAGCTTTGGAAAGAATGTAGAGCTGGTGTCGGACTCCTCCTCGGAGGATTCTTCTACTACTACCGGCGAGGTTTCTGTCACCTCTGTCACTGAATCTGTGCTTGCTGAACCACTTCCTCCTCTCCCGGAGATAGATGAATATGTGGTGGTTGATGAGGTCCAAGATATCGAAGCTGAAGCCCCTGAAGCTGAACACCCAAGTGATGCAAACCCACTTGCAATAGAGGCTGATTTCCAAGATCCCGAGTATTACGAAGCCGGCGATGATGAAATGCTTGATGTGGAAGGTGACTATGATGGAGAAATCAACCATAGCGGAATCCCTGCTGACTTCACTCAAGCATATTTCGATCGTATGTTGGGTAATATTCCTGCTTCAACTGAATTTTTATCACCCAATCTGTATACCTCTGATTGTCACCCACCTGCCTCCTTCACTCAACCCCCTTGTTGCTCAACCCCCTTGTTGCTCAACCCCCTGCTGACTTCACTCAACCCCCTTGTTGCTCCCTCGGCCTCTCCTTCGGCAATGAGGTTCGAGCAGCAGGTGATTGAGGGGGCGGTCAAGTCGGAGTCGGGCAAGCGTAAACACGGGATCGAGGAAGGTGAGACTGCCTACTCTAAGCTGATGGGTGGAGGCAGTAAAAGGGGCAAGAATGAAGAGTAAGTTTCAATGGAGAACGCTGCTTGGTGTCCTTTGGAGTTGGGATGCCGAGAGCTCTGGCTGGCTAGTAACCTCTTCATCTATGCAATTTGTGTCGAACTACAGCGATAATCATCTACTGCAAAGGGGCAGTGTAACTCAGCATGAAATAAAACTTTTTGCTAGGTATGTAATTAGTAGTTTCAATCCTTGGTATGTGTTAAACTTTGGAAGCATGATGGGTAAATTTAAGAACTTAAGTATGGTATGGTTTGATGGCTATGATGTAATCTATTTCCAAAAGACTTATGACATTCATATTTTGAATCTGTTTGATTGTTGTGTGCAAAGAAGTGTTGGGTATGCATTGATGCTTCAGGTCAGGAGCGGACGTTTTATTCTTGAACATATATATATATATATATATATATATATATATATATATATATATATATATATATATATATATATATATATATATATATATATATATATATATATATGTGTGTGTGTAGAAATTTTCTGGATACTACTTTTTTTTGGAAGTGCAAAGTTTCAGCACTAAAACAAATTGATAGCAAACCTAACAGAAAGGTTGTAAGTTGGCCATTACACTTTAGCGCGCACCAGTCCTCATCAACACCTCACCACAAGAATCTAGATTGTGGGAGAAGCCGCAGTATCATAAGCTCATGCACAAATTATCTCATCAAGCCTATTATAGTGATCCCGGTTAACTATAGAACCCCATTAGCAAGGAAGTGGAAAATCTTTTTCAACCAAAACTTGGATGTAAACATGTTGTGGGCTCACGTCAAGAATCTGGGATGGAGTAGAGGACTAAGGTCTTTAAATCATGCAAATCCGGGAGGGATACCTAGATGGTGTAAACACATTAGGGGAAGGGTGATACGGTGTGGGTTATGAAGATTGGATCATGGAACGTGCGCGGGTTTGGCCGACCCAATTTCTGGACAGAAGTTAGCACCTTCTGTAATATTAATAACATCAAACTTATGGTGATAATGGAAACAACGTCTGAAACTATTCCTACAGAGAAAACCTGGAAGCAAGCTGGATTTGATTCTGCTTGCTGGGTACCAGCCCGAGGAAAGTCCGGGGGGGATTGGCGTATTATGGAAAGCACATTTGATGGCACAAGAATCACTGTCATTTGTGACATCAGCGGAAAGATATATATGCTTGGACTATGAAAACTTTGAGGTTAACTTCAAGTGCAGGATATTCCTGGTCTATGCCCCCGCTCAGGAAAGGGATAAACCACGGTTCTGGGAGGAACTAAGCGGTGTGATAGGGGAATCACCATGGCCATGTATAGTGATAGGGGATCTCAATGAGATTGCAGAAAGCTCCGACAAACAAGGAGGGAGAGACTCGCCCATATCCAGATATCGGCGATTGGCTGACTTCAAAGAACGCGGAGAATTCCAAGATATTCCATTTATAGGAAACAGATTCACCTGGCGCAAAAAGAAGTACGGCGAAGACAACATCCTAGAGAGATTGGATAGGGTCCTAGTACAACACGAAATCATCGAAAAATGTCCGTCTATTCGGACGGTGCATTACGCATTCTCTACATCTGATCATTGCCCAATTTCTGTAGACATGCAGCTCGGAGCACATCCAAAGCCCGCGCCCTTCAAATTCGAAAATATGTGGCTACAACGAAAGGATTTGCGGAACATTGTAAAGGAAGCTTGGCGTGCGGGCTGTGGCGGATCTGCGATGTTCCAACTAACCTTTAAGACAAAAATTCTTAAAGCAAAAATTAAGGAATGGAATATAAAAACCTTTGGGAATATATTTAAGCAATTAAAGGAGGTGGAGGAGCAACTAATTTCGGTTCAAAAATCGTTGTGTGAAGATGCAGACAATGGCGGTATCAGCAAGCAAACTCGACTTTTAAAAAAGAAAGAGGCACTGATAAACTTCCACAAAACATACTGGAATCAACGAGCCAAAACAAAACACATTAAACTGGCGGACACGAACTCTTCTTATTTTCATAGAATAGCCTCTGGAAGGAGAAATCGAAAAATAATTAGATCAATTAGTTCGGCGGATGGAACACATGTTATAGGAGAAGATAATATTAAGGCTGAAATACAACGAGATTTTGAAAAACGATTTCGTAAAGAAAGGGAGGACCGGACAAGGTGGAGTGAAGCGTTGGATCTCATAACTCCGAGTATCTCTGAGACCGAAAACAGCGAACTAATAAAACCGATCTCGAACAGTGAGATTAAAATTGCAGTCTTTAGCCTCGGGAAAAACAAATCGCCCGGTCCAGACGGTTTCACAGCAGAGTTTTATAAACAATATTGGGACATAGTGGGTCCTTTGGTAATAAGGGCGGTGAAAAGCTTCTTTATCTCGGGGAGAATGCTTCGTCAAATAAACCATACATTCATCACACTATTACCAAAAACAGACAATCCAACATCGACTAATCCCTATAGACCAATAAGCCTATGTTCTACAATTTACAAAATCATTTCTAAAATTCTAACCGAACGGCTGAAGAAAGTAATGGGAAAGCTAATCAACCCGCTGCAAGGTGCCTTTGTAGCGGACAGGGCAATCCAGGACAATATACTTATAGCACACGAAATCTTTCATTCTTTCAAAACGCGTAGGGGTGTGGAGGGGTGGATGGCCAACAAACTGGACATGGAAAAAGCATACGATAGAGTTAATTGGGACTTCTCATGGGAAATAATGAGGCGATATGGCTTCCACCCGACATTTATAAACTGGACGAAAGAATGTATATCTACAACGTCTTTCTCTATTTTGGTAAATAACTCGCCAACTCGGGTATTCCAACCAACCAGAGGAGTAAGACAAGGAGACCCTATCTCCCCTTATTTGTTCATACTGGGGGCAGAACTCTTAGGACGCCGACTCCAACTAGAGTCAATAAAACCTGGCAGTAAGGTGGGATTTAAATTTGGCAGTGGAGGTCCGTCCGTCCCGTTCCTGGCGTTCGCGGATGACATAATCATCTTCTCCAAAGCTTCTCTAGAAGCTAGCCAAATTGTGAAGCAAATTATTGAGGAATATTGCCATCTGTCAGGGCAAAAAGTTAATTATCACAAATCGTCCTTCCAAACCACAAAGGGAGTTCCTGGTAGTAGAATACAACTACTTCAAAACTCTCTTCTTGCTCCCCACACAAGGGCAATGGAAAAGTATCTCGGTTGCCCAATCATTAGCGGAAGAGTAGATAAACAAACATTCGAGGACATAGTCCTTAAAACGAAACAGCGGCTAACCAAGTGGAAAGCTAACACTTTATCACAACAAGGGCGGTCCGTCCTAATTAACGCGAATCTATCAGCAAAACCGCTGTTTGCAATGCAAAGTTTTATGTTACCTCAGTCAATCCATAAAAACCTGGACCAGATCAACCGCACGTTCTTTTGGAACAAATACCTTCAATACAAACCACTTATAAGCTGAGATAGAATATGTAAACCAAAAAAGAAAAGGGGGCCTAGGGATAAAGAAATCGGAAACGATGAATGAGGCATTGCAAATGAAACTATTGTGGAAAACATTAGCGGAACCGGATAACATGTGGGTACGAATTATAAAGCACAAATACCTACAACAGTCAGATATTCTCACTTATGAAAATACGAAAAATTCGTCCTGGCAGTGGAGGCACGCAACAGCACTGATTCCTAAATTTAAAACGGGCCTAATATGGTCGATTGGAGACGGAAAAACAGTCAAATTCTGGACGGACAGATGGATCAACAAATCGGCAATAACCGAAATTTCTGAGTGCCTTCCCACTCATGATAAAAATATAACAGTAAGTGAATTTATTATAAACGGGAAATGGGACAAGAACAAACTCTTAAATATCCTAGACATAGACATAGCCAAAACAATTTTGGAGATCCCTTTACCATCTATGCCAATGCCAGATAGGCTCTACTGGTGGCCAGACAAACACGGGTGGTTCACAACGTCAAGTGCCGCTAATCTAATAGCTAATGTCGAGAATTTTGCAGATGATCCTAATGGATGGATATGGAAGGTGGACACGATGCCAAAAATTAAAAATTTCCTATGGAAAATTGCACATAATGGCTTACCTACCAAAGACAGATTAAGTAAGAGAGGAATCCCTGTCCCGACACACTGTGTTCTATGTGATAGTTATGCAGAAGATGAACAACACCTACTACTTGAGTGCCCATTTGCTAGACAGTATGGCTTAACTGACACAAAACTGGAAAATGCAATTATCCAAGGGACCAATCAAAGATGAGACAGACGTAGTATAATGAACCTGGTAGGGACTTGCATGAACAAGATGGAGAAAAAAGTGATTGCGGAGAAATGGTGGACATTATGGTTCTATAGAAACCAGGTGGCATTTCAGGGTAAGGGTAAACCATCCCAAGTGGAAATACAACAGTTCGTGAGAAAGCTTAATGACCAATGGAAACGTGCAAGTATGAAGGATGAGAACTCAGACCAACCAAAAACAAGGCAACAAGAGACCCACCATCAGAAAATTAGTAGAAAAAATGTTAAATGGCGAAAACCGGAAGAGGGGTTCCTTAAGATGAATTTTGATGGTGCATTTGATAGTTCAGGGCTGGCCTCCGCAGGTTATGTAATTCGGAATCACCAGGGTACGGTAATAAAGCTTGGAGCAAGCAGATTAGGAAGAATCTCCCCCCTACAAGCAGAAATGATGGCACTTCGTCTGGGGATTAATGCGATCAGACAAACCCATTGCTCCCAGATCGTTATCGAAGGTGACTCCAAAATAATTATTGACAACCTCAAGCACAATAGCTCTTGTCCGTGGGAAATAGAACTCATTATGGGGGATATCAAACGACAGATTGCTGCAGTCCAAAATGTAGTTTTCTCGCATGTGCCCCGCGAGGGTAACAAGACGGCTGACAAGGTTGCTCACCTTGGCCGCCTTGTTAATGGGGCGGCCTTAGAAACCAATTCCGATCTTTTAGATCTCATCCGTCAGGATGCTATCGGTTAGGATTTATTCAACCGAATTATTACCTTTTCAAAAAAAAAAAAATACTAGTTTTGATAGTTTGCGGGCCCTCCTCCTTAAACCCTAACGTACCTTCCTCATTTGTTACGCCAACACCCAACCAAGTTATCAGCCCCTAAACCCTCGCTCCCACCGTCGCCATCCCCCACCCCCCGGCGATACGGCGAGCGCCGGCACGGCAGTAACAGCCGGTCAATTCTCTACGCAAAGGCAAGTAACCGACCGTGAATTTGAAACCAGTTTTTGCTACGAAGAGGTTCTAGATCGTTTCAAATATAGGGGGAGTCGTGAATTCGTAGGCAGTTAGGCGGTAATTAGGGTTTTGAACGCGATTGCTGCTTGTTGTTCTTATCATCATCGCTTCTCGCTTGATGCGTAGAACTCATTATCTGAGATGCTTTGTCTTTTGATTCATGTAGGAGATGGCGCAGCTACCAGAGCACCTTGAGCTTAAGCGAACTCGCGTTTCCTGCAATTTTGATGCTCCTGCCGATGTAGGTCTCTCTGTGATTCAAGTTCCGTTTTATCTTTTTTGGTTTTGGTTTTAGTTTTGAACTGTTCTTTTTTTTTTTGGTTCTTGATTATGACTTTGTAGACAGATTCGATAATGTACTCTGGCGCTTATGCTGCGAGTGGCGTTGACAACTCCCAATTAGCAAGCTTTTTTAAGAACTTCCAGATCAAAATTAATAGTCTCGATGAGGATACCATCGATTTTGACATGATTGGAATCGATGCAGCCCTTGCCAATGCCTTTCGCCGTATCCTGATTTCCGAGGTCTTGTCTGAACTTGTATCTTCTTTTGCTTCTTTGCCTTTTGCTTAGAGATTATAAATGGTGTTTCCAAGGTTATGGATTTTCTTTTCCTTTTGGGAAGACCGGAAGAGTTTGGTGATTTTAAGATTGTACTAGACTACTAGTTGTCTAAAGTTTTATAAATGTTTTTAATGTGAACCTTGAATGTGATTGATTGAATTCATGCACAAGCACACCTTGGTCATACCATTTGATTCAACTTACATGGCATGAATAACATATAAGCCTTAGAAAATTTCTCAACTTTTTGTAGGCAATGGGAAGTCTATTTTCTTGATATTTAATGAGGCTTCCATTTCTCCCTTGGAAATTTTGTGGATGTAGTTTGATGTCTTGTTTAATCTGACCTGTGCATCATCTGTTGAGTTATTGAAGGTCATTTGGAAGTGACGTATTTAATCACTTCTGTAGGTGTTCCCTTTTGTTGTTTCATGATGGCCTTCCCTCAGTTTCTCTTTCATTATGCTTCTATTTAATCCTTGCTAATTAGTTGTCAAAGATGTTTGATGACTCTGCATCAGGCTGTGCATTGTTAGGAGTTGTGAAACAATTGAAATGAAAACTTGAATTAAGAAGGTGTTATGTGAAAATTCATGTAATCAGGTGGGGATAAGTTTGTCTCTATGCTAAAAAAAATTGGGTGTTAATTTGATATTAGTGAGGTTTTGAAGTTATCCATTATATTTCATAGGCTTGCTGAAGGAGCCTTCGTCATTCATTCTCTATCTAAAGTGTCTCCATTTTGAGCATCCCCTCTTATATTTATAATTTATGAGTCCCTGACATGGCGAAGATATTGATGAGAATATATTTACAATTATTAGGAATCACTAGCTGCCCCTAGCAATGTTCTATACTATTCTTTTACTTACTAAACTTATGGTATTGAATGCATGCAATGTTTAAAGGTCCCAACGATGGCCATTGAAAAGGTTTTCATAGCAAACAATACATCAGTTATTCAAGACGAGGTTCTCTCTCACAGGTTGGGTCTCATTCCACTAAATGTTGATCCAAGGCTATTTGAATACAAGTCAGGTAGGGCCTTCGGAAACTTTTTAATGACAAGGATAATGAACATGAGCTTTTCATGTATTCAGAAGATTACAAGATTAATTTCTTTTCCCTTTAATCTGCCAGAAAAAGATTTGCCCAATGAAAAAAATACAATTGTCTTTGGACTCCATGCTCGCTGTGAACGAGGTTCGAAACGGCGCACAGGTTTCTACTGCTTTACTTACAGTGATTTATTATATCAAATCACATCATAACAGTTTGTTGTGACATGTTTGTAGTTTTAATGGTGATCATTTGAAAATATGGCAGTAAAAACCGATGAACTGAAGTGGTTACCAAAAGGGAGTGCTTTCCTGTTGGCAACAGAAAAGCAAGATTCTTCTTCTAGCTCAAAAGCCAAAACGTACACATCATTTAACAACAGCCAAGATTCTATACCTGGATTTTCAGAAAATCCGATTCGCCCTAAGTATTCCGATATTACCATTGCCAGGCTTGGTCCAGGCCAGGTAACAATGATAGAATCACTCTTCGGTGCTTCCTCTGTCTACACCACTTCAACTATGAGATGTTATCACTTTTCCTGCGTGCTGCTGATGTCTTTGAATCAAAATCAGATTATGTTATTTATTTTAGTGGATCTTTTCGGTATATTTCCTTCTTATCCAAATTAATAGTGTTCCTTCGTTCATATAGGAAATTGAGCTAGAAGTACATGCTCTTAAAGGGATGGGTAAAGAACATGCAAAGTGGTCCCCAGTAGCAACTGCTTGGTACCGGATGCTGCCTGAGGTAACATTCATGCGGTATTTTTTTTCTCACTTGAAGTAAAATGTATATATAAACTCTTGTAAATTGGATTTGTAACTGGTCTCGATGGTTTCGGCTTGCAATATCTTTATCAGCAGGCAGAAGATAAAGATATATTTCTATACACTAAGTTTTTGTTGTTTTAAGTAGGTTGTTCTCTTGCAAGATGTATGTGGGGAACAGGCAGAAGAGCTTGTTGCGAAATGTCCACAAAAGGTTTTTGATATAGAAGATACTCCTGGTAAAATATCTCTTAGTTATAAGCCTTCTTTTTCCTGAGATGCTTGCTTGGATGCTTGGTTTGTGACACTTTTTTAACCACGTGAAAGATCTTCAAGTTTCCTTGTTAATCGTTTGTTTTTAGCTGGTAGAAAGGCAACTGCTCCACGTCCCAGGGACTGTACACTCTGTAGAGAGTGCATTCGAGAGGAAGGATGGGATAAATATGTGGCTCTGCGACGCAAGAAAGATCATTTTATATGTAAGTTTTGTTGTTTCAACCAAAGTATACTTTTGAGGGGAAGAATAACTTTGTTACTCTAATGATCTTAAGTGAAGAACATCTATGCACATTCTTTTGCAAGTTCCATAGGAAAGGTACTGTTAAGATGAGTAAAGTATTTAATATGTATACTGAAATTGCCCATCTTCTTCATCCCCAAAAATAGCCTCCCGAAAAGTTTTGAGGTGTTAAATATTGCCAGTATTGGTGAATATTAACTCAAATCTGTACTCTCTTGAGGTATGAGAAAAGGGAAATGGAAACCTGGATTTTGTTCCAGGAGCTGAAATCTCAAATTCCTTGACCAGTTGGTCAGATACTCAGTAGGTTAACTTTTAAAGTATTTACGAAGATCAATCGGAGAATTTTTTTTAAAGAAATTAATGTGAAAGAATGAGCGTGGAATGTGACTATAAGGTTTATTTAGAACAAGCTGCATGCTTTTGGGAAGATATTAGTGTATTCATCTTGAAATACTTACTACACGATGTCCATGTATACGATTTGATTTTCTATTCTTTTGTGGATGGATGTCGGATGGCTTGGTTGAATTCCACCTTGTGAGATTTTATCCTTTGTATGTTAATATACCTACTCCTGAATACAAAGTAGGGGGCATTGTTTTAATCAAGGAAAAAGATGACACACAATTGAGGTTTCTGTTTTAAGGTTTTATTTTGCACAATAATGTCCAAGATTTGATAAAATGAATAAATAATGGTCTTATTGAAGATGCCTTTTGTACAAGGGGAAAGTATGAAATTAGGGTGGTTGAAATATTGTCTGTGAGCACGTATTTGTATGTGCATGTGTTAAACTGTAGAAGCCTACATTAGTTTGGGAGATGTTGCAGTAATATTTGGTTTAGGTGTACATGTAGATTTGAGTGCAAGACCTCTACGTCAGTATGTTTATGTAATTGTGTTTTTTCCTGCTCTGCATTTTGAGCATATTATGATATGTTGCTCTGTAATGACTTCGGAATATAGAGGCAAAAAAGCTTTCATTAATGTGTATTGAGAGTAGAAATAAGGATTTATTTCCGTGCATGCTATTGCTTGTAAACTACATCATCTAATATTCTTTCTCTTGCTGCATAGTCACCATTGAGTCAACGGGTGCTTTACCCCCGGAGGTGCTCTTCACCGAAGCTTTGAAGATCTTGGAGGAGAAATGTGAACGTGTAATTACAGAGCTCTCATGATCAACCATGATTCAGTTCAAGATTGGAAAAGTGGAAGATAACACATGTATAAGGGACTTAGAGACACCAATGTATATTAGACGGGATTTTTTTCCAAGGTATCTTTCCCGTACTAAATTATACGGGGTATCTACTTTTCGGAGATCCAGAGAAGTCATTTTTCTAATGTTTGACCATCAGCTCTTTGTAGTCTACTGTAGTGCAAAGGACAAATAACAGAAGCAACACTTGTGTTTTTTTTTTCCTTTAATGCTTGCCTTTGATTCTTATCTATTAGCATAGATTCAAGCCATGAAACAATCTTTGCCAATAATATAAAACCTCTTGGACATCGATGTTCGACATAGTACATTTATCAATTTGAGGATTGTCATTCTGTGGAAATAAATCTGAGGATTGATATGCAGTGCTTCCCCCTTACCAAAAGTTGTGTGATGGTCACCCAGATGTTTCAAAGGACTATTTCGTTCGCGGCTTTGATGGCTCACATGTTTTTTGCCCATGTGCTTTTGATAGTTTTACTAGGAAGAAGGAATATTTTCTTGACAGCTTGTGCTTTGCATTCATCTGCTTTTGTTGGATAGTTGGCATGTTTTGTATGAATAAATGACGGGTTTGACTTCTTATTACAACAGATAAATAAATAAACCTTCCTTTTTTGTCCCATTGATTTTCAGGATGCCTCACGAACACATCATACTTTGGGCTGTTTGGGGTCTTTTTGTTTTTATTAGGTAAAAATTCGGATGGGAACACCCTATCCGAAAGCATCCCGTCCGATGAGGTTAAGAAGACATCTATCTAGGTAAAGCTCAGGCCTCATGGTTGAATATAAAATGTGTGCAACCTTATCCGCTATCCGGTTACCAATACGGGGAATATGAGATACATCAACATTATTTATTTCTTGGAGAAGGTCTTGGATATCTGGCATAACCATTTCTATTTTCCAAGAACATCCAACTTGTGATCTTAGATAGTTCGTGATAATCTTAGAGTCTCCTTCTATTATGAGATCGGTAATCTTTAGTTCTCTAGCTTTTTCTATCCCAAGACGTAGGGCTAGAGCTTCCGCCATAAAAGGTGATTGTCCACCAATAGCTTTACCGACAATGTTGATTGTGCCTCCCCACCAATCTCTATGATGTATCCAATGGAACTGTTTGAGGTTGATTTAAATGATCCGTCAAAGTTTAGCTTATATTTGCCCGCCGGAGGTTTCCTCCAATGGTAGGTTTTCCTATTCTTCCTAGTGAGCCTTTTTCCCTTATTTTGTTTCTGTAAGCCGTCAACCTCCATTTTATTCCATCTGCTAGCTTTTCTCCCGTTTCCAATGTTGTTCATGATCATTTTCTTATTATCCTCTGCGGAGGGGATGTTTTCATTTCTAAAGATTGTTTAATTCCTTATTAAACCAAATGGTGTACCATCTGATTGCTATCTTTTGTTTCTTCTCCATAGGAAGAGTGGAACCTAGAATTTGTAGAATTTGATTCATATATTTGTTTTCTGAAATAAGGGTGTTAATGTTTTGAGATATTTGTCCAGGGAATTGTTATTGGAAATCGTTGATGGGACATTATATGAATAGGTGAATATTGTCTTCCGCGAACTGATTGCAAAGGATACATGTGTTCGGTACCGCTACCCCTTTTTGGGCTAGGCGGGTAGCTCTGGCTAGGCCTTTTTGTTTTATTTTCCATATAAAGTTCATTACTTTTGGCAGGGCGTCAAGTTTCCAAATCCATGAGAATTCATCCGATGGTCTTTGTGGTGAGGATGAGATTAAGTTATAGGCACTTTTCGTTGTGAACCAGCCCTTTTTGGCGGGCCACCAATACAATCTATCTCCTAGGGGGGTGATTTTCCAGGGGATTTTCATAATATCCTCTACTATGGGTTCGGGAAGCACCGAAACAAGTTTCTCCTTCCATCATTGTCCTCCTATAATGAAATCGCTTACGGAATCATGTAGATTAATGTTGTGTTGAGAATCTATTTTGTCCTTTAGAGGTGTCGTTGCTACCCAATTGTCTTCCCAAAAATTTATTGATTTCCCATCCCCCACCTGCTAGGTGAGTCCCGATTTAAATTTCGGGATTAGATAGCTCGGTTTCGACCATTGCCAAGAGGCATTGCCTTTTCTAGAATAGGTAAGGATGTGGTTGTCTTTTAGATACTTGTGTTGTATGATTTTGACCCAGTTATTTTCCGGTTCAGCCAGAATTTTCCAGAGAAGTTTTAGTTGAAGAGCTTCATTCATATCTTTGGTTTTCTAATTCCCGATCCTCCATCCGCTTTTGATTTGCATATTTTGTTTGATACCCGGTATGAAGACATGTGTGAGTGATGGTATATTTATTTGATCGGTTTGTGAAAACTAATAATATCATATTGATATCCATATCATGATACACCATACTAAATACCCGTTATCTCATATCAATTTGTATATTCTTATTTATGCATAACATTTATGTCTGAACAAAACATAACCCCAGGGTTTCATTGAAACAGGCAATTTTAGGACATTGCTTGGTAAAATCTACTTCATATTGATGTTATTAATTTGGGGCCAAATATTGATAGGACTAGGGATGGCAACGGGACGGGGAGAGAGATTTTAAATGGGGACGGGGATGGGGACAGTGATGAGGTGAAATAAGTAACCCGCCCTAGGCCTCGTTGGGAATCCCTGGTTCCATTTAAAATTTCCGCACCCTTCCTCGTCCAGGCCGTCCTAGGTCACGTTGGATTTGGTACTCTCTTCAACTAGTTTGGTTTTAGATATTTCATAATATTTTATTATTTTTGTTTTGATTTCCAATAACAAGCGAGGGACGGGGATGCCCCGGTGGCAACGGGTACGGGGACGAGGCAACTTATAGTCCTCAAGTGGGGATAGGGACGGTGCAGGGATTGTATTAATAAATGGGGATAGGTCGGGGAGGCCAGGTACCCCGAATCAGCCCCGTTGCTATCCCTAGACAAGGTTGAAATAATTTCTCTTTGACTATAGCCTCTTTATTTATACTCTATCGGCCCAAATAAACACCTAATTAGTAGTATCTTATAAGCACTTACCATGTGATACTAACCTCCAACTACACTGCCAACAAGGTAGAGAATTGCTGAATTGGATGTTATGAGCTCCATATCTCCTGGTGTGGAAAAAAAAAAAGGAAGCAAAAGAGATTGATTGATTCTTGGGGTGATTACTTCGATGTCCTAATTTTTTGCCTTTATTAGGAAAAGGTCTCCCACCTCTTCCAAATTAGCTAAATGTCCACCGCCCCCTGTGCCCCCCTCCCGTGCCCCACCCTCTCATCAGTTTTTTTTTTTTTTTTTTTTTTTTTTTTTTTTTTTTTTTTTTTCCGCTTTTCCAAAGTTGCTAAAACAGAATTGCTGAAACTTCTGTTTCAGCACATACGGTTTCAGCAACCCCTGTTTTAATTTTTTTTTTGCGTTGCTAAAACAGAATTGCTGAAACTCTTGTTTCAACACATACGGTTTCAGCAATCCCTGTTTCAATTTTTTTCCCCAGTTTTTTTCCAGTGTTGTTGAAACGGCATTGCTGAAACTCCTGTTTCAGCACATACGGTTTCAGCAACCCCTGTTTCATTTTTTCCAGTTTTTTTTTCGCGTTGCCGAAACGGAATTGCTGAAACCGGAGTTGCTAAAACCAGAGTAGCTTTTTTTTCTTTTTTTTTTCGCATCACCGCTTCTGAAGTTGCTGAAATCGGATTTTTTTCCAAAGAAATGTTGAAATATATGCTTGTGTGTAAGATATAGTAGCCCATACAAATTTATAAGAATTAAGTTTTCGCGTTTCAGCATAATGAATTTTGCTAATAAAAAATAATTTTGCTGAAATCGTGTTGCTGAAATTGTTTTTTTTTTCTTTTTCTTTTCGCGTCATCTCTTCGACACCGGATTTGCTGAAAATGGAGGTTTTTTTTTCAAAAATGCTGAAATGTTAAAATCACATTCTTCATACAGTTTTATAAAAAATAATTTCAGCATTTCAGCATAATGAATTTTGCTAGTAAGAATTAATTTCAGCATTTCAACATTGTACAAAAAGTTTCGACAAGGCAAAAAAATTGCTGAAATTGTAAATATCCAAAACTATCAACAAAACAAACTCAAATCACATTTTACTAATAAAAATTAATTTCAGCATAACGAATTTGCTAATAAAAAATAATTTCAGCATTTCAGATTAACGAATTTTGCTAATAAAGAATTAATTTCAGCATTTCAGCTCACAAAAAAAAATCAAGAAGCTAATAAGCTATCTAAAAGTTTCAGCAAGGCAAAAAATTGAATCGGAGTTCCGAGAGCCTCTAATCCAGATCTGGAGTTCCGAGAGCAGTGGTGGCCCGTCCTGGAGTTCCGACAACGCGAATCGGAGCGCGAATCAGAGGAGGCGGCGACATGGCTGTTCGCTCGGAGGTTGAGATCTCAAATCTCCGTTCTCGATCTGCTCGGCCATTGCAGTGGCGTCCGTCAGATCCGGAGAGGGAGGGGTCGCCGGAGGCTCAGAGAAGAGAGCGAGGGAGCGGTCGCCGGAGCAAGAGTAAAGCGAGGGAGCAGAGAGGAGGGAGCGAGATCTGAAAGAACGGAGGAGAGCTTCCATCGACTAGATGGAGGGGGGCCAAGGATTTAGGTCGTGGACATTTAGCCAATTTGGCAAGGGTAGGAGACAATTAATTAATTTGATCGAAAATTTGCGTATTTGACGCAAATTTTCTCTTGATTCTTTGGCCCAGTTTCTACCACACAAAAGCATATTGGAAGTACTGTGTGAAGGGTTTAAAAAAACTTGACAACTTTTATAGGCAATTTTCCTCATGAAAAGATCATAAAACCAACAAGACAACTTTTTTTTGGAGATAATTATATGTAGAATTTAGAAATAAAAGTTTATAATTTAGTGTATAAAATGCATGTGACAATAGAACCCTAATATAAATAGAGTGCTGCTAATGTGGTCCAATTCGTAGGCACTATAGGCTTCAATCACCAATGAAGAAGGGGGAAATTATTTTTTAAAAGGAGGGAAAAAAAAGAAGCTAAACAACCTTTACTTGCTAAAATTTTGTATTTGAAGTTGTCTGTAAAGTGTTAAAGTTGGGCTTCTTCTCTAGTTCTTGTGAATGAGAACACATGTCTTTTTCAAACCCTAGAAATCCTAAGGGGACCAATGGATCTTCCTCCCAAACTTAAATTAAACAAGACTGCAAGAACCAGCTTGTTAATCCAGGGCAAAGTCCATAACCCTACTAAACCAGCTATGGCCTATGGGATTAGGCTTAGTTAATTGGCCCTAATCTGCATTATTAATTTGTTTTCTCAATTCATAGAGCGATTTACTCCTTGAAAATTGTTGGATTGAGTATCAATTTAAAATAGTTGATGCTAGATTTAGGGGTAAGTACATGACCATATTCAAGCCAAAAAAAAAAATCCCATACTATATTTCTGAATCTACAAATCAATCCACATGCATTGCATGTGGTTTTGTGCCTCGGATGCTTAAAACTAATGACATATTATGACAATTAGGGCTCCTATACCTTCCTCTTTTTTTTTTGCATGAAACAACAATCTCCCTTCCCTCCTCCTATCTTAGATGATATAATATATAGTTTTTGTTACGGAGATTGGTGATATGGGAAGATATAAAACTTAGATTTATGTTTTCATATCATGATTTGCAAGGATCAACAAAGATGCAATATGAAGTAGGAGCACATGGAGCAAGGCAAATTGCAAGAGAGAGAGAGAGAGAGAGAGAGAGAGAGAGAGAGAGTCATTTGGTCAATGTCACGGGATCCTCCTTTGTTTTTAAGCCTCGAGTAGTGTCCACTAACCTACATTCCCATGTATGTCCCAAGACTGAGGTCCACCGTAATTTTTTTTAAAAATCAATTATTGTATCTTGTGTGTATGGATCAGGAAGAAAAAGCGTTGCAAGTATACGTGGGAAAGGCAGAGGTGAACTATTCCGGAATAGCTCACTGGAAATGACTTCTTGCGGGTAGTACGTAAAGGTTCCAGTTCAAATATGACTGCTCTTTATTTACAAATTTAAGGAAAAGGTAAAGGTGATTAATTAATTAGAATATAATTGAGCTTATATTAGATTGGCTATCCATCTAATTTGACATTGCCTATCTACTAAAACCGATGGATAGCTCGTTGTGGTTAATTCTAGGGAAAAAAAATTATATATGACGCGTTGTAGTTGATCCTAAGGAGAAAAAATTAATAAAATAATATGTTATCATAGTTTATAAAAAGTTATATAAGCCACAATCTATTTATTTATATTTTAGTTAATTGATAAAAATATAAATAAAAAATATTTCATAATCATACTTACCGAAAATATTAATAGATAAATATTTAGTATTTGATAGGTGCGATTTTATTTATATCTAAACTATTTTTGTGTAGAGAATTATTTATATCAAAATTAATTATTTAATCATTGTTATTTTATTTATATCTATATTGATTTTTTCCAAAATAAATTATTCAAATATCATGTAGCCACAATATGAAGTCACAATCCATTAATGCATAGATATTTTAGTAAACTAACGTAATAAATATGTACTACATATTTAATAAAAAAAGAATATATATTTTTTAAAATCAACTATCTATTAGATTAAATGAGATTTACTAAACGGCGGATTAGAAAAAAATTATTTATATATAATATGTCAAGCTAGTTTTATTTATATCTATATTAGCTTTTGGTGGAAAATTTGATTTATATCTAGATTATCATTTTTTATTTATTAGAATCTACCTAGATTATTTATAATATTGTATAAATGTATAGTTCGTGTACAAAACTAGACCTACACTAGTTTTTGGATAAATGAGGTGAGATTCTTTTAATGTTAACTAAGGTATTTTCACAAAAAAAAAACCTGGATATGACTTTCTCTCTCTTCTAGAGAGAGAAAGAGCTCTGAAAAAAACCCTCTTTTAAGGGAGAAAACTCCTCTTTTGAGGAAAAAACCCCAAATCATAGATGATTTAGGATTGTATCGGTCTCTTAGTCAATACCGATTCTACGTCGGATTGCGTTTATGGGTACTCGGTGGACACCTTTCGTTAATTCCGTCCTCTATCACCATAGCTTGCAGCCGAATCATTCATCTCGTTCTCGGAACACTGTAGTCTATGTCGTTGGCTTCGTCCGACAATCACCGAGAGGCAACAGTTCGGTCCTCCTCCACCACCAATTTCTCACTAATTGTCGGTTTTCCATTCGATTGCAAAATATCCCCCAATCTAATTTCCTAGGGGTGGGAGTGGGACGAGATGGAACGGGACGGGACCGGGATGAGGCCAGTCCCGTTTAAATTTTTCGGGACAGGACCGAGACGGGATTGAACTCTTTTTTTTTTTTCGAATCCCACACGGGCCTTATCCTACATGGGACAGGACGGGACCGGGAAGGGACGAGTCTTG